>JARFXV010000735.1:837500-1437500 GCA_031761425.1 Cosmopolites sordidus | reverse complement strand
TCCACTTCTGAATCCTGCTTGTTCTCTTGGTTGTGCGTCATTCAGTTTTTTTAATATTCTTTTAGAAATTATCTTAGTGAAAACTTTGTACATCACTGATAGGAGGCTTATTGGACGGTAGTTCTTTAAATCTTCCTGTGCTCCTTTTTTATGTAAAAGGATCACTTCTGCATTTTTCCATAAGTCGGGTACTTTTTGTTCTTTGAGGCATTTTGAGTATAATTTTGCCAGTGTTTTATGTAACGTCCGACCACCAGCTTTTAGCATTTCGACAGTTACACTATCCTTTCCTGGAGCCTTGCCGTTCTTCATCAATTCTGTAGCATTTGTTACTTCCTCCACTAGGATATCTGGTATTATATATTGTTCTTCCGTGGGTATTGCTGTCCCTGACTGGCTCTGATCTTCATATAACTGGGAATAAAACCTTCTGACACTCTCTAACGCTTTAAAGCATATATTGACATCCTCACGCTTTAAAGCATATATTTGCGTTCTTTTGTTTCTCAGCTTCTGTTTAGCTTTGTTAATTCCTTTGTTTTCTTCCAGGGTTTTTTGCACTAGCTGCATATTGAATCGGCGCGTGTCCTCTCTGATACGTTTTCTTATAGTTTTGCAGAGCTCAGTGTACTCGACCCTGCCAAAAGGACTACCTGCATTTCTCATTGCTCGCCGTTTCTTCATTAAATCAATGGTCTCACTGGAGATTTTTGTTTGTTTGAGACATTTTTCCTCTGGTGCTATTGAAGCAGCCGTTTGAAGTACATTGTTGGCGATTTCTTCATATTGACCTGATATTTCCACCTCCTCTGGATCTTGTAACGCAGCAAACCGGTTTGACAAAGCAATCTCAAAATCGCTTCCTCTCTCCAGCAGTTTTCCAGAATCCACCTTGCCCTTCTTTGATCTTACCATTTTTTCGCGCTCTTTTCGACAGTCAATCCGAACCCTTGCTCGTACAATTCGGTGGTCACTTCCAACATTAAAATTGTTAAGGACAGTACAATTGGTAAATATTGTTTTATCGTTGGTCATGATGTAGTCAATTTCGCTTGTGAGCCCAGATGGACTTTTCCATGTCCATTTTCTACTGATATTTTTCTTATAGAATGAATTCATAATATATAGTTCTTGTCCTTCAGCAAAATCAACTAATCTGTCACCTCTATTGTCTCGCTCACCAGTTCCATATGGGCCAGTTGCAAAATGCAATATATATATATATATATATATATATATATATATATATATATATATATATATATATATATATATATATATATATATATATATATATATATATAGTTAGTTCGTAGTGTTTCGCGGATGGAAGAATACGCTAGACTGTTAGTCAGGGAGTACATCCGATCGTTTGTGTTCCGTTTGTTGGGAACGTGCAGAAGTTTCGCCAAGGTCACACTTGGCATTCTCAATGCTTGTCTAAAGACTGAAACTGTTTCAGTCTTCAGAATGCCAAGTGTGACCTTGCCGAAACGTTTGCACGTTCCCAACAAACGGGACACAAACGATCGGATGTACTCCCGGACTAATAGTCTAGCATATATATATATATATATATATATATATATATATATATATATATATATATATATATATATATATATATATATATATATATATATATATATATATATATCGAACTATAAGCTATCTCGATATTGTGCTGTCATTTCTTTCACCATCCTATTCAATATATTGCTTATCGGTGATATCAATGCTATCTTTTTTAATTACAATAAAATTAGCATGTGTTGGGGTTCTTATGGACTGAAACAACTGATTAATGAGCCTACACGTATTACCATGTACATTGAAATATATTGATTGATCCCATTTTGGGAAGTACTCCGAAGTTATATAAGGATATCGGAACTAAGAATGTTGGCCATATCATCATATCATCGGATCATCATATGGTTTTCTGTGAATTATGCATTAGGTTTAAAAAAGCCGCAAACATTCGTTGTTTATAGGGATTTCAGAAATTTTAACATGGATGAATTTTAATATAGGCTTGTACAAGATCCCTTGGAGTAATATTTTTCGATTTGCAAATATTGTTAAAAAAAGTTGATTTTCTTACTTCCCGCATTTTATCGTTATTGAACAGACATGAAAGTATTTACTTCCAAATCACTTGCTCCTTGGCTAACACCTAGCGTAAAGCAACTTATGAAGCAAAGAGATAAAGCCTTGTCTTATTACAAAAAAATAGTAGTCCTGATTGTTGGAAATATTACAAACATCTTAGAAACTTCACAAAAGGGGCTATTCGTAGAGAAAAAGTGGATGATGTGGGATATTTTAATAATCAAAGTATCTCTAGTTTTTATAATGCCCTTACAAGTTTAAATATTCGTAAGTCTAAAGTCTCAGCTAGCATTCCTCATAATCTAAATTATGCCGATGATATTAATAAATACTTTGTCTTTGTCTGAATCAAGCCTACTACTACTACCTACTACTATACTATCAAGCCTACTACTCCATTAACTACTACTCTAAATTTTTACAACACTCATAGAAAAAATGATGCCTTTAATTTCACTTTTAAACCAGTCGAAATATTTGATTTTTTAAATATTATACATGTGACGAAATCTAATGCCAAAAGATCTGATGGTTTGGTTCTGCAGATGAGAAAACTATGCATGCCTTTGACGAGTATTTATATCATATCATAAACTGTTGTTTGGTGTGTGGCTTTTTCCCTTCAATGTGGAAAGAGGCTCTTGTAATTCTTCTTCCTAAAAAATTTAACCCGTCTGAGCTTGGCGAATAAGCTTGTTGCCGACTTTGTCAAAGATTCTGGAAAAGGCCGTGTATGACCAAATTTTTAAGTATTTAACTAATATTAATATACTTTCTGCTACTCAATTTGGTTTTAGAAAGGGAATGTACGGAAACTTCCGTGCTTTCTCTAAGTGACGATGTTTGTCCTTCCATGGATGATGGAAAAGGGACCGTTCTTGTTTCGTTAGATTTTAGTAAGGCATTTGATACTGTTAGTCATACTCTATTGATTGCTAAATGTGGATGTATTGGCTTTAACGAAACAGCACTTAACTTTCTCCATATGTACTTGAGCAATCGTATTCAAAGGACATTTTTAAATAACCTGTTATCTTCAAGCCTAATACAAGTCCTGGTGTACTTCAAGGATCCGTTTTGGGTCGGTTGCTTTTCTTAATTTACACCTTCGATTTACAGTCAGTTATTGTAAATTGTAAATCTACATTTTTTGCGGATGACACACTACTGTACAAGGAGCTCGTGTGCGATGATTATGAACGTGCAGCCAAGGCCATTAATGAAGATCTTTGGAACATTTCTGCGTTCTCTGCAAATGATTGTCTACATATGAAGCCTATCAAAAAAATCCATATTGTTGCGCATAGCGCATTGCGCAAAAAAATCGTCAAAAATATAGAAAAAAATATAGAACAAATTCATATATTAAAAATACTTCAGATTTTTTAGATACAATTTCAAACATTAAAATTACAAAACAAAATTTGACAGTTAGTTTTGACGTGGTTAGTTTATTTACTAATGTACCAGTTGATAAATCACTTTTAATAGTTAGAAAGAGATTAGAACATGACACAATATTAAAAGATCGCACTAAACTAAACATAAATATAATTTTGGAATTATTAACTCTGTGCTTAAAAACCACATATTTTCAATTAGAAAATGATTATTATCAACAAAATTTCAGAATGGCAATGAGTTCTTCTCTTTCTCCTTTCTTTTATCAGTAATATCTTTATGGAGGAACTCGAGAATGACATATTAAATAAATCTCTAAAAAACCAATAATATGGCTTAGATATGTTGATGATATTTTTGCTATATGGCAACATAGCATTGACGATCTAAATTTTTTTTACAAGATATAAATTCTCGAGAGCCTGCAATTAAATTTTCTTTGAGATGGAGAAGGAGAATAAATTGCCATTCCTCGACACTTTAATATTAAAACAAAACCAACAAACACAGATCGGTATCTCAATTTCTTTTCCAATAACTCAAAATCGGTCAAAATAGGAGTAATTAAAAGTTTGTATGACAGAGCCAAACTTGTGTGTACCGACAGTGATACACCACAAAAAGAAACAAATCACATAAAAGACATTTTAATAAAAAATAATTACCCAAAAATTTTTATAGATAAAACGTTTAAAACTTTTAATACCAGACAAGACCAAATAGACAACAATAATAATAACTCACAAACAATTAACTTCACAATTCCTTATATCCGCGGTATTTCTGACACAATTAAAAGAGTGGGAAATAAATACAACACAAGAACGACATTTAAAACAAAAAATACTCTTAGATCTCTATTAACAAAAATTAAATCAAACAACACACAACAAAGTACCAAAAATGTGGTTGATAAAATTCCCTAAGAATGTGGCAAATTCTATATAAGTGAGACATCTAGACCGTTAGATGTTAGAATAAAAGAATAAAAAACCTTCTTAGAAATGGTGATTTTAATAAATCTAGAATTTGTCAACACGCATGGGAATCGGGTCATAAAATCAATTGGAATAATTCCAATACAGTATTAAAAGAATCGATAACAAAATACAGAAGATTAAAAGAAACCACTATAATTAATTTAAATAAAAATAACTGTATTGCTATGCCTTCGGTAGATTTAAGTTCAATATGGTTTCCAATTCTAAATAATACAATTAAAAACATTTAAGAATATCAATAAACAATCACAATCACATGGTAAGGATGGATCGCGGCCGTATCTTGAAAACTATTTATCCCACAGCTTTGGAGAAAAAAAAAATTGTACTAAAAATGATCATGAGAAATTTAAGCTTTTAAAACGACCGCAAGAGGGCGTGACGAGCTAAACATTTTTAAAAATCTTTTTTTTTGTGTATTTTCAAGTGTTAACCGAGTAAGAAAAATTCTCAGTTATAATTAGCAAACTGTCTCCTACAACTTTGTTTTATGACATTTGGCGTAATTTCACGAATAGAGGGGTGGGGGGAGTTTTACCTATTGAGATAAAAAGTCGTCTAATGTCCGTTTACCTTAACCGATTTTCCTCAATTTGGATTCATTTAAAAGACAATTGCTGGGACAATCAGATAATCTGGGAGATAAATTATTTAGTTTATAAATGAAACCGCGAGGTGGCGTTACATTCAACAATAGTTTTTTGAAGTTTTGTTCAGTTTTTTCAAATGGAATGATACAGCTTTTATTACATGGCTAGAAAGGTAATTTAAAGAGGAATCATCCAGTGAAAACCCGAAATCGATATCTCTGACATGTCAAAAGATATTTCGATTTTTCTGAAAAAATCAGAATTCACTACTACCTGCATTAAGTTAAAAAAATATTAACCTAATGTTTGCCTTCCTTCACACTTTACCAAGGCTTAGGGCTGGTCCAAATTCTTCGTGCCATATTAATTTGGAGCGGGTTTAAAGGCCAACGGGCCAACAACGAAGATAATAATAATAACAACAGTCAAATAAAATTATCAGCACAACAGTCTTACAATTAACAGAATCTGAATGTTAACGCCTTTCTAAATGTTCAAAATGCCTTCACCACAGAAATCAACCACCAAAATAGATGGAGTGTGAACGTATGGTGTGGTGTTTTGGGAGACAAAATTATTGGTCCCTTTATTTTTAATGGACATTTGAATAGTGAAACATTTAAATTTTTTACAAAATGGACTGCCAGAACTAATGGATGATGTTTCGTTAGAAGCAAGACGACAAATGTGGTACCAGCATGATGGATGCCCTGCCCACTTCTCGCAGGTGGTTCGAAACTTCTTGGATGCTTCGTTTCCAAATCGTTGGATAGGACGGGGTAGTTTATTTTCTTGGCCGGCGCGCTCACCCGATTTGACAGTCCTCGATTTTTACTTGTGGGGAAGACTAAAAGACCTTGTTTTTCAAACTCGTCCTACCACACGAGAAAACATGATTGAATGAATTCAAAATTCAATAGCCAGCATTTCAAGAGCGGAAATTGAAGCTGCCGTTTTTAGTACTCGTCGAAAAATAAATCTTTGCATTTAATTTTGCAATTAAAAATACCCCCCCCCCCCCTCCTCTATTCGTGAAATGACGACAAAATGTTATAAAACAAAGTTGTAGGAGACAGTTTGCTAATTATAACTGAGAATTTTTCTTACTCGGTTAACACTTGAAAATACACAAAAAAAATTATTTTTAAAAATGTTTAGCTCGTCACGCCTTCTTGCGGTCGTTTTAGAAGCTTAAAAATATTTTTGGTGAATTTCTCATGATCATTTTTAGTACAATTTTTTATTCCCCAAAGCTGTGGGATAAATAGTTTTCAAGATACGGCCGCGATCTATCCTTAATGGGACACCTGGTATATATATATATATATATATATATATATATATATATATATATATATATATATATATATATATATATATGGAGGGAAATATTACAGAAATCTTTCACCCTTTCTCCACGTGGTGCCACCGATCGCCTTCGCCGAACTGTCAACCATCCACGGTTCCCCTCACGGTTTCCCTCCACGATTCCGTTACGCTACCTTGTGGGCATACCTGGTACTATATCCGAGGTTCCAGGCAGAATGTTACGAGCGGTCCTGACTGCGATCACGACCCGTCATTAAAACGGCCAGTTAATCTGGTCTGGCCCCAATCGTTTCTCCGAACTGCTTTCCTTGCGTTCGTCTAGAGCTCGGCTGATGACGGCTGAAAGGCTAGAAACCGATCCCGAGAGACACGTGACGTCGCATGGTTGACAGTTCGGCGAAGGCGATCTGTGGCACCACGTGGAGAAAGGGTGAAATATTTCTGTAATATTCCCCTCCACGGTTCCGTTACGCTACCTTGTGGGCATATATATATATATATATATATATATTTGGTAGTATGTCACTGTCATTAAAAACTAATTGTCAATTTAATATCATTGAGCTAGACAGAAAATATATATGTACTTCCTATCTTTTCATAATTTATAGAAATTAATATACTTTATTTTTAGATTCGTTTGGAAAACGGGAGGAGAATACTTCCCGAAACGTTAATGTTAAAAGTTTGTAAAATTTTTTAGAACATTTTTATATTTTTAAAATTTTGTTCGTTAGGCAAATTTATTACAAAAAAGAATCACTGAGAAATTTGTCTCCGTTTGGTTTTTTGTTTTTACCCAGTGATTCTTTATTTACATAAGAACAGATATTTTTGATAATTGTTGAGTTTTAGATTGTGGCGAAAAACCCAAATAAAGAAAAAAAATATACGAACACGCCACAATCATTCAGACATTATTGTTTATACAAGTCACACGCCAATATGAGATTTATAAACTATTTTTGTTTTCATTTTTCCAGTTCGAAACGGTTACTCGTGTGTACCAGTGGCTCTGGCTGATGGACTGGATATAAAACTGAATGCTGCTGTCAGAAAAGTCGAATACAACAACCAGGGCGCCGAAGTGACGGTTTACAATCCTCGCAACCCTCAAAATACCAACACCTATCACGGTAATAAATTGTGAACCTTTTCGGCCTCTCCATTTTATCACACTATTAATTTATTTTCTTTCAGCTGATGTAGTATTATGCACTCTACCTCTGGGAGTGTTAAAACTAAGTGCTACCCCATCTAGCGGCCAGCTGAATACCGTCCAATTTTCTCCCCCTTTACCAGATTGGAAAACATCCGCCATTCAACGATTGGGTTTCGGGAATCTGAACAAGGTGGTGTTATGTTTCGAGAGGATCTTCTGGAATCCACAGGCGAACTTGTTCGGCCATGTGGGTAGCACAACAGCTAGCAGAGGAGAATTGTTCTTGTTCTGGAATCTGTACAAAGCACCGGTACTGCTCGCTTTGGTGGCTGGAGAGGCAGCTGCCATTATGGAAAACGTTACGGATGACGTAATAGTTGGAAGGTATAATTATGCATTATATGCAAATATAGGGCTTCTTCTATAGGAAAATTCTTCTTCAGTGAATTTTGCAGAAATTATCGACAATATTGGCTCTCACACAGTCGCTCGAACAATCTGGTTTTTAACGAAAAAAATATCCAATTAATATCTAATGCGCCGTACAGTCCAGATTTATCACCTCATGATTTCGTTTCGTTCCCGAATATCGAAAATAAATTGCGTGGTCGTCGATTTTTAACGCATCACGCCGTAGAAGCTTATGTAAATAATGTGCCTGAGATCTCAACATCTGAGCGATATAACTGTTTCGAAAATTGGTTCAAGCAAATATAGAATTATATTAGGTGCGTTAAGAGACAATTTTCAAACGTAACAAAGACATTTCCACGCATAATTTCTCTCTGTTCTTACTTTATGTAGAAACGTTCACCTACGTACGAGGGTAGGATAAAAAGTTAGATGCTTAAAAAATTAAATATTATGTTTTTTGCTCGAAAATCGATTTGTTTTTCATCTCCCATTAGGTCTATGCACTATACCCAATGTTTACAGTTGAACCGTGGAAAGATTATCGATGCGTCATCAATGTTGATCCATATCCATTTTTTATATGGATCAAATCAAAAATTATTATTATATCAAATCAAATTAGTTATAACTTTCATAATGGACGTGCTTGGTGTCTCGAAACACGGACATTTATGTTTATGATTTAAATTTGCGATACATTAACTTGTATATATTTATAACATGAAATTATAAAACGTCATGGTTTAATTCGATATTTTAACGTAAAATTTCCAGTATGTGTCTTGAAATTGTTAAGTTTTATGTCATAGATCGATCGAAGAATTTTGTAAGTTAAAATTGTACGGAAAATTTGAAGTTTAGGGAAGTAGCCAATGAATTAATTTGTTATTGATCAAAATCATCATTTTATTTACTCTATAAACATTATTGTCGAGATCAATTTTTATATAATGAAAATGTTACCAAAGTATGGGAATATACAGGTCCTTAAATAATTGCATTAAATAGTTATTACAAATAGCTCATATAATTATATAAAGCATACAAAAATACTTGTTTAAACATAGTGTTAAATACTGAGAACTTTATACATAAATACAATAATACATAAATAAATACAATAATACATAAATAAAAATAATTTTTCCTATATCTAAATAATTAGGTATACTAATAAGTTCATTAATCAACCACATTAACTACAAGCTATATATCTTCACCAGATTCAGACGAGGAACTTTCGTTTGCGTTGATTATCATAGGCTCAACTTCAACATTGACTATGTGTGACAAACAATTTCTCCGTATTTGATATAAACTTTTCCCACACTTCTTCATTACACTGTTTCAATGCTTCTTTCCATATATTTTGTACTTTTTGATCATTAAATACATCCCTACCAATATGTTTATTATAGTATGTCTTCACATTAGCCCAAATTAATTCTATGGCATTAAAATCATAATGATAGGGTGGAAGTTTTTATATATATTTATATATACACGGATGTCAATCCGTTCGTTTAATATATAACATTCTTGTACATTCTTGACAACGTTTCGCCTAAATCACGTCTGACATTTTCAAGTATTTACTCTCTTGGTAGACTGTTCCAAGCTCTAGGCAGATTGTAAGTCATTGTAAGTAAAGCCTCGGAGTAAACCAAGTAGATTCTCTTGATAATGACTTCAAAGAGGAAGCCGAAACATCGAGATTTTACAAATTTAAATTAAAACGCCGTACTTCTAATATTACCGACCGCGGAAGCCTTTCCGAACATATATATATATATATATATATATATATATATATATATATATATATATATATATATATATATATATATATATATATATATATATAAGGATGGCTATCCTATTAAGGATGGCCCTTCTAAATTTGGGATTAGTTGTGTCGCCATCGATTTTTGAAATATGGTTCATTTCATCATGGTAATTAGAAATTCCAATAATTCCAAACGGAATTATACTTGATATGAGGGTTGTTCTAAATGACCATGATATTTGGCTGAATGTAAGCGAGCATATTGATATAAAAATTTAGATCTAGAAGAAATCTATTAGGTTTCAAAGTGTTTCTACATGAGCCGTATTCGCTACAGTTGCGGTTATTTCTTTTTTCCTATTCTAAAAAAACCACTACTGACTATTAAAGAAGAACAAGAAAATCTTATGCTTATTGATTAATGGTCAGAAGGATCGCGGAAGAGTTGAATTTGACTCACACAACATCAGCAGTTATAATAATATTGAGCGAACGATTCATTAAAAAAAAAAGCTCGACCCATATTAGTCAATAAAACTACAAACCGGGAAAGCATTAAAATAGAACTGCAAAAAAACATTAATCCCAATATTGAATTAAAAACAAGAGTACAAATAGAATATTCGAAAATTGCATCAGTCGTCAGATCCAGCTGACAAAAAAACTTTAAATAACATAACCGTATTCCTTCCTTTCCTGTTCCTTTGCCACTTGCAGTAATTCTGGTTTTGTGAGTTTTTGATCAGATTTAATATTATTGGGATTTAACCAAACAGTTCAGCCTTTGTTGGGGAATTGCAGGGCTGTTTTTCTTGAAGTAATTATGGTATATCCATTCCATCCATCCGTGCAATATCCATTACTACTAAAGATGGGTCTTCTAAATTTGGTATTAGTTGTGTCGCCATCCATTTTTGAATTATGGTTCGTTTCATCATGGTAATAGGACGTCAAAGATTTTGAGGCTCTACTTAACACTAAACATGACACTATACTTGCACCCTGAATAGATTCTTTCAAAGAACCACCATGTATGACTATAAAACGTTTCCCATCATATCCTTCAGGCTTACTGACACTTTTAGCCCTACTGTCTTGCCAATAATTTGTTTTGTTTTCTTTTGAATAAATCCAGGTGTCCTCTAAGAATATAATTTGACATCTGAATGTGCTATTAAGTTTTTTCAAGCATTTGCGAAGAAAGCAAGCTCTTGAGGCAGAAATATTATATCTTTCGAGTAATGATCTCCTACTGTCATCCCTTTTGTACTTAAAGCCTAGCTCCTTTAGGACAGTATTGAGTAATGTACGACCCATACTGACAATTTAAACGACGACGGCGTACGACCGAAACTGACAATTAAATCCCGGGTTAAACTGCAATTGATTTTGAATCCATTCATCAAACGTATAATGGAAACGATGATCTTGCCGCTTCAGTTCTTGGGCAAGCTGGCAATAAAGCTCAATTTTCTGCGAAACGGCAACAAGTTGATAATTCTTTATCTTGGCACACAGAATGCTGATTTTTGATTAATACTGAATATTTTTTACACTACATACTTTAGTTTTTACACTATTAGACATTAGTGCACGTCACACTCAAAGTTCGTTTGACAGCGACCTCTCTCGGAAGTTCGAGAAAAAATCATCCGCCAGATAGATATTCACATCATATAGAATGATTTCCTGAAGATACTAATATGTTTAGCGAAACCTCAAATCATTGATATAAAAAACTTATTTACATTTTGTTTTCACATCATATCAAAGGCTACATTACATCTAAACATACAATAAACTGATAAAAGTTATAGGTAAAATATTTAAATCCGAAATTATTATTCCGCCTTATACAAAGGAGACTTCGTAACTAATTTGTCCATCTAATAGTCGAGAATTTATGACCATATTAAAAGCGATTTAATTCGAAACAATCATCGAGGAACCCGAATTAGAATTTTAATTGTTGGTTTTGGATCTTAGCCGGATTAGAAACAGAAATTTATAATCAGTACCCAACTGGTGAATCTAATAAATATCATGGTGATTAACTTGTCGTTGGAAGATTTTTTTTGAGGTTTTATTTATTTAATATGGAAATTGACGTAATGTTTAGCAAAAGTAAGATGTTACCGTGATGTCTAAATGGATTAGAAATTTTCCAAATGGAATTATACTTGATATGAGGGTCGTTCTAAATGACCATGATTTTTGGCTGAATGTAAGCGAGCATACTGACATAAAAATTTAGATCTAGATAGAAATCTATTAGGTTTTAAAGTGTTTCTACATAACCCGTATTCGCTACGGTTGCGGTTACTTAGTTACTTCTTTTTTGCTATTCTAAAAAAACCACGACTGAATATTAAAGAAGAACAAGAAAATCTTGTGCGTTTTGATTAATGGTCAGAATGATCGCAGAAGTATTGAATTTGACTCACACAACATCAGCAGTTATAATAATATTGAGCGAACGAATCTTTAAAAAAAAGCTCGACCCATATTAGCCAATAAAACTACAAACCGGCAAAGCATCAAAACAGAACAACAAAAAAACATTAATCCCAATATTGAATTAAAAACAAGAGTACAAATAGAATATTCGAAAATTCAATTAGAAATCTATAACAGCGCAAAAGAAATTACTTATGTAACTAAAGGAGTTACCTACCCTGTAGAAATCAGAGAAAATGTCAAGCAAAAAAGGAAAGATCCAGCTGACAAAAAAACGTTAAATAACGTAAGCCAAAGACTTAGCACAGCAATACAAAAAATCAAAGATGAATCGGTCAGTATATATTTAAAAAATCTAGCGGCGGTTGAGGAAATGGATTATTCGAAATAAAATCAAAAGCTTTATAACCTCAACCCCACCGACCAGAAAAGAAATGAGACTATGGGTACGAGACAATAAACAAAAAGCATATCTGCTGAACATCTTACTCCTTATTTACTCCTAACAAATATTATTTGTTAGGAGTAAATTAAATATTTACTCCTAACAAAATTTTATATATTTACTCCTAACAAAAACAACGGTGATACTAGATTGGAAACAACAGACAATCTAAGAACTGAAAATGTAACCAGGTACCCCAAAAGAAGTAACTAAATAAATAAAGACCAATTTAAATTCCAAAAAGCACCTGAGTTAAAGAAGCTGCCCAGAAAAGGCATTACTTCTGCTTATTTACCTGTTCAATGCAGCCTTCCGACTGCGACATATCCCCGCGAGCTGAGTAGCTGAATAGTCGGAATAATCATGATTCCAAAGCCAGGCAAATCACCTAACTATGTCAAATCTTATAGGTCTATTTCAGTATTGTCTTTTAATTATCTCAAAGTTATTTGAAAAGCTGTTGTTTAAACGGCTGAAATTACTCATAGAAGACAATAAGCTGATACCAGATTATCAAGTTCGCGGAATCACCGAGATAATAGAACGTACACCGGAAGAAAAACATATATGCTCTGCAGTCTTTCTAGACATGGCTCATGCCTTTGCCTCATGGCTAAGAAATAAAAGCGGGAGTTCCTCAAGGAGGAGTTCTTGGTCCCGTCCTTTATCTATTATACCGTGTGTCCCAGCCAAATGGAATAAATTCGTTAATAAATAAATGGGGGCGTGTTCGAAAAAACGCTCGAAAACGTCGATTGGTATTTTTAGATGCGCATTTTTTTCAACAATATTTTTTTATACAGGGTGTGTCATGTAACAGTGGCCAATACCAACTTTCTTATTTCAAATACAATACCGTGTATATTATTTAATTTTTGTATTCTTCAGGAAATTCTAGACATATTTCATATAAAATATCCTAGACTTATCTTCAACTGTTTTGGAAATATTAAGTAATTCTTCAAACATTATCAGCAATAGGCAAAGATAAAAAATCAGATTTTCAAAGGTAGGTATTTGTTGTATGAAACGTCAACAAAATCAACGTGCCTTTTAAATTAGTTTTCTTTGACGATGATGTGATGATATGTGATGCGATGATATGTGATTCATTTGATTTAAACATGGTGTATTTATCAGAGAGTCATAAAATAACTATCTTAATGATGATAGGTTATGGAGATAGGACACGAACTCAAGCCGAAGTTATTCGTCTCTTTAGGGAAAAATATCCTGACTTACCACCCATATCCCAAGGTACAGTAAGTAAAGTTGAAAAACAATTTAGAGAACTGGGACACGTGAGACAAATTAAGAAGGAAGCAATATCGTTGACCGATAACAAAAAATTGGATGTAATGCTTGCATTCCAAGACAATCCGCATACCTCAACTCGACAAGTTGCCTTGGAAAACAATGTTGGTCGCTCTTCGGTTGCCAGAATATTGAAAGAGAATAAAATGCATCCGTATAAGCTACAGCCTACTCAAGAGCTTAGTGAAGATGACTTCGACAGGAGAATGGAGTTTTGCGAACAAATAATGCACATAATAGACAACAACCTTCTGAGAGTGGAAAACGTTTTATTTTCTGATGAATCTACTTTTACTCTTCATGGGCATGTCAATCGCCAGAACTGTCGTTGTTGGTCGAGAGAAAATTCTCACTGGATGCGGGAAATTCACACACAAAGACCTGCAAAGATTAATGTCTGGGCAGATATTATAGGAGATCAAATAATTGGTCCAATATTTTTCGATCAAAATTGAAATGGGGTAAATTACTTAGACTTTCTCCAAAATCAGCTCTTTCCAATTCTTATAAATTTGTACCCTAATAGAAGAAATCTTCAATTGCTAACTGACACAATTTGGTTCCAACAAGATGGAGCACCCCTCCATTATCAAGTTAATGTGCGGCAGTACCTCGATAATGTGTTTCCAAATCGATGGATTGGGAAGAGAGGGCCACTAGAATGGCCACTAAGGTCCCCGAACCTCACTCCGTTGGATTTTTTTTTATGGGGATATCTCAAAAGCCTCGTATACAAAACCAAGCCACATGATCTGAATGATTTAAGAGGACGCATTACCGACAGCATTAGGTCAATTACGACACAAACATTAAATAATGTCAGGAATCAGTTTTACTTGAGGTTGGGGTGTTGCCAGGACGTCCAGGGTTCACAATTCGAGCATTTGTTACATTAAATGTTTTAAATAAAAAATTTATACAAAAACTAAATAGTCTTGAAATTTCCACAATTTTGTTTACAGTGTTAAAAAAAAGTGTAGTTGCGCATTTTTTCCAACGAAAACCTTCTATACAGGGTGTGTCATGTAACAGAGGCCAATACCATCTTTCTATTGTGTGTTGTAGCGAATTTCTGTAATCAAATAATTTTCAAAAGAAAATAAAAAAAATCAGTTAATTTTTGCAATAAATCTGAAATCTTAAATTTCCGAAACAGTTGAAGATAAGTCTAGGATATTTTACATGAAATATGTCTAGAATTTCCTGAAGAATCCAAAAATTAAATAATATACAGGGTGTTGTATTTAAAATAAGAAAGTTGGTATTGGCCACTGTTACATGACATACCCTGTATACAAAATTTTTGTTGAAAAAAATTATCTAAAAATACCAATCGACGTATTCGAGGGTTTTTTCGAACACGCCCCCATTTATTTATTAACGAATTTATTATATTTGGCTGGGACACACGGTATACTAGCGACCTATTAGCTTTGAAAGATACTGCAACAGCCGCATTTGCTACGTTGTTAACGTTTTTAACTTTTAACATCTCTTCAGTGTCTTATCGATTTTTCGTCCTTTTTCCTTTTGATTGCTAGTCCTTCGATGGCTTTTCCTTTAAAAATTGTCTTTCTCTAAATATTCTGCGCAATAATCATCATCTCAAAGTTATTTATTCGTGTTTTCTATTTTTGAATTAACGTTTTTAACTTTTAATATCTCTTCAGTAGCTTATCGATTTTTCGTCCTTTTTCCTTTTGATTGCTAGTCCTTTGGTGGCTTTTCCTTTAAAAATTGTCATTCTTAAAATATTCTGCGCAATAATCATCAACTGAAAGTTATTTATTCGTATTTTCTATTTTTGAATTAACGTTTTTAACTTTTAATATCTCTTCAGTATCTTATCGATTTTTCGTCCTTTTTATTTTTGATTGCTAGTCCTTCCGTGGCTTTTCCTTTAAAAATTGTCATTCTCTAAATATTCTGCACAATAATCAACGAAAGTTATTTATTCGTATTTTCTATTTTTGAATTAACGTTTTTAACTTTTAATATCTCTTCAGTATCTTATCGATTTTTCGTCCTTTTTCTTTTGATTGCTAGTCCTTCGGTGGCTTTTCCTTTAAAAATTGTCATTCTCCAAATATTCTGCGCAATAATCATCAACTGAAAGTTATTTATTCGTATTTTCTATTTTTGAATTAACGTTTTTAACTTTTAATATCTCTTCAGTATCTTATCGATTTTTCGTCCTTTTTCCTTTTGATTGCTAGTCCTTCGGTGGCTTTTCCTTTAAAAATTGTAATTCTCAAAATATTCTGCGCAATAATCATCATCTGAAAGTTATTTATTCCTGTTTTCTATTTTTGAATTAACGTTTTTAACTTTTAATATCTCTTCAGTATCTTATCGATTTTTCGTCCTTTTTTCTTTTGATTGCTAGTCCTTCGGTGGCTTTTCTTTAAAAATTGTCATTCTCTAAATATTCTGCGCAATAATCATCATCTGAAAGTGATTTATTCGTGTTTTCTATTTTTGGATTAACGTTTTTAACTTTTAATATTTCTTCAGTGTCTTGTCGATTTTTCGTTCTTTTTCCTTCTAGTCCTTCGGTGGCTTTTCCTTTAAAATTTGTAATTCTGCGCAAAATATTCTGCGCAATATTCATCATCTGAATGTTATTTATTCGTATTTTCTATTTTTGGATTAACGTTTTTTACTTTTAATATTTCTTCAATGTCTTATCGATTTTTCGTCCTTTTTCCTTTTGATTGTTAATCATTCGGCTTTTCCTTTAGACGTTTTTGAATTTATAACATTTTCTTTATTTTCACCATCAGAATTGTACATTTGTATTCTTCTCTTCTTTAAAGATCTTCCTTTGTTCAATTCAATAAAATCTGTTTTATCGGATTCAGTTTTACTGCTGGTAATATCGATATGTTTTGATACTTTTTCTTTTTTTCCGGTTGTCCTCTTTTCTTCACAATACTTTTCTTGCTAACAGCTGGTTTGTTTTTTACTGTCTTAAAATCTCTTCTTTTTGCTGTCCTAATTTTAGTTTCTGCTGTTTTGTTTGTTTTCTTTATTTTATCTCCTTTATTCTTCTTCTGGACAATTCTGGAAAATTTCTGTAGATTGTTTGTTTAGCCCTTCTAGACATGATCAGCGGTATTTTTGGTTCAAGATTTTGGTTCTGTGATTCATTTAATGATATCAGCCAGGGCAACGATAGTTCAGAATGATCAAAGATGTAATTTTCAATGTCATGCTATTCTGCTCTGCCTCATTTAAGGCAGGTTCTAGTTTGTTTTTATCAGCATCGCTTGAGACTTCGCCTGATGGAGGCACTTCGTTCTGCTGATTTAATACAAGACCTCGATCAGACGCACATTCCTGTACGCGTTCGCGTAACCCCGTCTATCAAGAAACGCCTGGTATTTGATCATTTAGAAGATCAGACTCTCGTTCTTGGGCAAGTTTCCCCAATGCAATATTTCCCCAGAGCATTCATTTGGATTGACTGGGTAGATTCCGCTGCTGCGAAAATCACTTATTGCATTGGTAGGAATAGCTGCTCGAATCCACGTCTTGGCTATTTCAGTAATAGCCACAGTTTCACCGCGGAAGGTTTTTGCTCACACGGAAAAAACGCGTGCGCCTACTCCGACGACTTACATAGCATGGTGGCCTGCGGGAGGGGCACCTCTAATTATAATAAAGCGCTAACGCCACCAACATCACTAACAAAATATATTCAAAACCGGGGCATGTATCCAACTGAGGCAACTATCCGGCTTTTACGCCCCCCCCCCCTATCCGCCCCCCCCCCAATATTGTGGAAATAGAACTATATGGATTGACAAAAAATTAATTCCTCCTAAATGCTCTTTTAGTTTAGCAATTAAAAATATTTACCGGAGTTAAATCTGGAGAATATTGAGGAAAAAAATCGAATCTAGCGTTATTGATGGCAATTGTAATGTAATATTGTGCAAATACAACTATTGGGATTTGAAGCGTTAACCTGGTAAAACAAATTGCCTCACTTTTTTTGGTTTAAAATATGGCACTGTCTAAATACATTTTATCTAGTTTAAAAGTTTGTTTCATGGCTGTTTATACGAATCAATATCCGAAATTAATTTAATATATATAACGGTTATTAAATTGTAAGATTTTTTCTGTTCATGTAGACATACCATATAAAATAAAGTATTTTAAAAGGTACTTCTTTGTTAAATGATTCTTGAAATGGATTTTTATGTTTTATCAGCTTTTAGAGCCTGTGGTGATTGTTTTTTTGCCTTGTTTTAATATATACGGGAGGATAAAATTTTCGGTATATATTTGAATTAAATTGAAAATATACTCACTGAACTGAATCTTGAACTGAAAAGGTGATATTTCACAGTGGACTGTTAGAATATTAATAATATTCAAAAAGCAAAGGATTTTTTTCCTGTGCTCCACATAAAATTTCTTGTTAATAATTGTCAGTAAGCCTCTCCCGAGATCAGAAGGACAGAAACCTATCTCGGTTGTTGAGCATTCATTTCATCAACAGTTTCTTCTGGCGTCGAAAATCGTTGGCCGCGTAGTTTATTCTTCAGGGACGGGAGGGAACAAAAAGAAATCAATGGGTGCCAAAGCAGCACTGTACGGTGGATGACCCATCAATTCAATGTTTTGACCGGTCAAATATTGAGTTGTTCGGTCCAATCTGTGAGAGCTCGAATTGTCATGATGAAGAATGATCCTGCGTTGTTAGTTGTTTTTTCTAATTTCTTCAAAGACTTCCGCCAAACAAATATTTGTGTATTAATCAGAATTGACCGTTCTACGATTCTCTAAAAAAAGCACGCAGCTATTTGCTTCTTGCGCGAACTTTTGTTGGGTTTGGCTCATTTTGAAAGACCCATACAGTTGACTGCTGTTTACATTCGGGCTCATATGCTAGATATCAGATTCGTCACCTATGTAAATGTTATTTGAAGTACCACAATTGAATTTATTGAGCATTTCTTGGCATCAATCGACACGAGCCTTTTTTTGCGCGATTGTCAAATTATTCGGAATCCAACGCGCACAAACCTTTTTCACGGCTAAATGTTCATGTAAAGTCTTGTCATACTAATATCGAGGGATGCCTCAATCTCACGGTGTGTCACATGGTTTTCAGTTCGTGCACATCATCGATGTTTTCTGACAAAACAACCGATTTTGGGCGACCTTCTTTAAGGGGCATACCTACTGTGGTCGCCTAAAAGAAGGCGAATTTCGGGAATTTTTTTAAAGAAAAATATTGCATTGTATGTTTTAAAATTTTGAGAATATATTTGTACATAAATAATGTATACATAGTAATTTTTTTAAATGAAAAAAAATCATTTTCAACAAGTTATTCGCCATTTTCCATGTCTCCAAAAAAAAAGTTTCCCCACTGCTGCAGTGATTGCGGCCTTCTCAGCAACTAAAATAATAAAAAAAAGGTCATTAAACTAACTTAAACTTAACACAGTGACCCAGGATTGTGAAGAAAAATGAAATTTAACAAAATGGCAGAGTTTTGATAAAAAGGAGCCACGTTAGCTGTGGTGTCTAAGGCGTCAGCTTTATGTTACGGCAGTTAATGTGGATCGGGTTCGAATCCCGTACTAGGCAAAAAAGTTTTTCTAAAATTCTTGTGAATGTTTCTAGGTAAGAGTGCAAAATCTGACAAGGAATCACCCCTCAGTCACGCCAGTTCGAGGCTGGGTAAGACCGGATGACTTCTGAGAGGTTTTCTACGTTGGTCACTCGCCAGTCGGTAGGCTTTTCGAGATACTTTCGGTTAAGCACAAAATCAGGGTTGATAGCCCCAGCGGGGTGCTGACCGGGGTTTTCGGTAGCTGATGACCGTCGTTCGGAACCCACGTTAAGCTGTAGGTCCAGTCGCTAAATGGCCCTCTCAGTTGTTGGTGCGCCTCTAACTCCAAAACTTTACTTTACTGTGATAAAAACGTTTAAATTTTCGCTCAAAAAATCTGATGATTTTTGGCATGGCAAAATTATATTTTTTATTAAATCGAAAAACTGGAGGGTCATTGTATGGAGAAGCAAATACAAAATATATTGAAAAAAATGAAATTGATCGAATGATTTGTAATCGAGTTAGAACTGTGTTGAAAAATGTGATTTTGAGAAAAACGCGTTTAAAGATAAAATTATTAGTTTTATTGTTATAAATCGATAAATATCATACCTAGAGCCACATATAGACATTCTGGCATATAGACATTCTGGCTTAATAACTGTGTTGTAATGTCTCAGTTTTGTGTTTTTAGATAAGCATTTTTTGTTGCAAATATTTTGTATAAGTCTCAATGCCGTTTCCATTTTTTGACTTCTACCCTTATTGGCCGCTTTTTCCAACCCATTTTCCATGATTATTTCACCCAAATATTTGAATTGAGAGACTCGTCTGATGTTACCATATTTTGTTTTTAGAAATGGTGTTCTTAGTCTATTGCAGGTCATGTATTGTGTCTTTTCAAAGAAAATTTGGAGTCCTACCTTTTCTGCTGTTTCTTTTAGGATTTTAATCTGTTTCTGTGCCGTTAATACATCTTGAGCTAAAATTACTAGATCACCAGCAAATGCCAGACAATCAATTTTGATGTTGGTTCTCCCCAGTTTAATGGGCTGGTCAATATTCAGGGCCGATTTTTTTTCACGCCACTCCTGTAATATTTTTTCTAGAACACAGTTAAATAAGAGTTGCGAGAGTCCATCCTCTTGTCTCAATCAAGTTTTAATTTCGAAGGGCTCTGAGATGTCACCCATGAATTTAACTTTTGACCTTGTGTTAGTTAACGTTGCTTTAATAATTGCCAGCGTTTTCAGATCTAGTCCTTGTTCTTTCAAGATTCGGAATAAAGATTCGCGATCAATAGAATCAAATGCTTTTTTGAAATCCACAAATGTACAGACGAGATTTTTATTGTACAGTTTTTGATGTCTTAGAATCAACTTTAGATTCAGGATCTGTTCAGGGCAGGATCTGGCCGGTCGAAAACCTGCTTGATATTCACCAATGTTAGGTTCTAACTGTCCTTGTGCTCTGTCTAGTAGACATTGAGATAGAATCTTGTAACAGCCTGGGAGAAGAGATATCCCTCTATAGTTGTTTACATCCGTTCTACCTCCTTTCTTATATAGTGGATAAATGAGAGCATCTTTCCAATCTTCCGGAATCCGTTCGGTTCGCCAAACTTCTTGTAGAATTTTGATTATTTCCTTGATTGTACCTGGACCAGCGGATTTCAAAAGTTCAGCAGTGATTTCATCTTCACCAGAAGCTTTGTAATTTTTAAGCCGCTTGATTTGCCTAATTATTTCATCTTCATTCGGTGGTAATGAATCTGGGTTTGTTTGTTTAGGGTTTAGTGTTGCTAATTTGTTTAAGGGCTCAGGACAGTTTAGTATTTGTTCAAAATATTTCGCAAGTTCTTTGCAATTGTCTTGGTTATTTAGAGCTAATTGTCCGTTTTCTTTTTGGAAGCAAATACTTTGCGGTTGATAGCCTCTTAATTTAGTTTTAAATGTTTTGTAAAAGTTTCGGGTGTTATTTTTTTGGAAATCTTTTTCTATTTCATTAAGTTGATTGTTTTCATATTTTCTTTTAGTCTGTCTAATTATATCTATTATGTATATTTTTATTTATATTTATAATTTTTTTAAACATTTTCTGACCTTTTCAACCCTTTTTCTGATCTTTTTAGGTTATATATGGTTCTATTTTTATATTTACAGATGCATTGCTGTTTTACGTGGTATTTTTGGTCAATCCGGGGTACCTCAACCAAAGGAAACAGTGGTGACACGTTGGAGAGCCGATCCATGGTCACGAGGTTCTTACAGCTTCGTTGCGGTTGGCTCCTCAGGCTCTGATTATGATTTGTTAGCTAGCCCTGTCTTGCCACCGACTGCCCAAGGTGTTTCTGCCACAGCAGGTCCCGCCCGGGTGTTTTTTGCAGGCGAGCACACCATCAGGAATTATCCGGCTACTGTTCATGGTGCCTTCCTCAGTGGACTTCGTGAAGCCAGTCGTATTGCCGACCAGATTATCGGCAATCCCTGTCAACCACAACCAGCAGAAGAAAAAAATTAGAAAATATATCTTTATTAAAGTTAGTTACTACTTATCAGTGTATTTGCATTTTTCGTTTCTAATATTTTCTTATCAATAAAAGTTCTAATTGGAAAGCAAATGTGTTTTTTTTCAATATACGGTTCATTAAATAAACCACCAGAATGAATAATCGTTAACTTTTTTCAAATTGCAATTAGAATCTTAACCGAAGACAAAGTAGAAATAATGTAACGACAACAAAGAAATATGGTAGTAGAATAAATGCATCGAGAGTAAGATTTAAAAAAAAAATACAAATTATTTTGCAAGATTGGATAAATTGTATTTTACTGAGCATATCAAAAAGTTGTGCATATTGAATAGCAAGGTGACTACATTGAAAAATAAAGAAAAATCGCTAAAATCTTGTAATTTATTTGTCAGGTCGAGAACTTAACAATGACTCTCGTAGATAAAAGAAAATCTCGAAAGAGAAAATGAAAGAGACGCCAGAAGGAAGAAACGTTCGATGGAAGGAGGTGAAGGAGATAGCTCATAGAAGGAATACGTGCAGGAGTAAGATATACTTACCTCTGCAGTCCCTTTCTTACAGTAGGAAGATTTAGAATTAAACGATTCTCACGATTCGAAAACCTTAGGGTTACCGAGAAGAAACTTGCAAAATGATTAACTCACGAATTGAAAAGTTATGATAAGTATTAACATTTTAACCAACTGTATATGAAAGCACATTTGGCAGATATTGAAAGAAAACAAATATATCATAATCATAACCGTCCAATCCTTCGGGGTTTTTAATCACGTTAATGAGGTGGATTACTCCTCATTCTCCAGTCTGCAATATCTAGTATTTTTGGATCATTTTCCAACTGATCTAATCATATCCCTTTCGGCTCTTCATCGTTCCCTTATTGTTCTCTAGTATAGGGCCAATTTTGCTACTCTTTTAGTCAATCCTGTGGGTGACGATTATGTGACCTGCCTATTCCAGCCTTCTAGTCTCCTATTTCCATCTCCTGTTATGCCTGGTCCAACCTACCACGTTTCAAAAATACGAGAGCCACAGGTATTGGTTGGGAATCTGTTCCTTCCCAGTATTTTTTTTGCACTGCAGTATTGCCAGATCTACTCGGAGCTGCTTACAATTTCTATTTTTTTAAATAGAATATCCCATATGTTATTGAATTTCTAAGAAATAAACAATATTTTTTAAGAAATTTGGCATCAAATATTCCGGAAAAAAATTCTTTTTACAACCAGCATAGCTAGATATCTGAATTTTTGAATACGGTTCATTAATAGCTTACTTTATAACAATATGACATGAGAATTGATTTATCGCCTACAGGGCGTTTTCAAAATAGTGACCTTTTGATAGAACTTAAAAGTTCATGTTATGTAGAAATTTCAAATGGAACACCCTGTATTTTATAGTGGAGATCAAAAGAACAATAAAGTCTGTATCTAAAAGTATTAAGTAATGATATACCTATTTTTAACGATTTTCGACTTATAAACAAAAACCTAAAATAGTGTAATTACAGCAAAGATAACGGTTTATTTTATTTTAGTAAACAATAACACAAAATTAGCCGAATCCGCGCTGGAGCGATAGCTGGTTCGATTCCAGCGCTCGGATGGTTATTTTTCTTTCTTCTGTCCGTTTATCTTTCCTAAATGTTTGTGATTGTTTCCAGGCAAGAGTGTAAAATCCGACTACGAATTACCCCTCAGTCACGCCAGATAAGGCCGGGTAAGGCCGGATGCCTTCTGAGAAGTGTTCTTCGTTGGTCACTCGCCAGTCGGTAGGTTTCCTGATAGACTTATGGGTAGGCACATAACCAAGGGTTTATAGCCCGAGGGGAGTGCTGGCCTGGGTTTGTCGGAAGCTGATGACCGTGGTTCGGAACCCACGTTAAGCTGTAGGTCCAGTCGCTAAATAGCCTAGTTGCTGATGCGCCTCTAACCCAAACACTTTACTTTACTTTACACAAAATTAAAATTAAAAACATAATATTATTTACAAAACTATTTTTTATAGCAAATGTACGAAATGCTGCCCGTTCAGTTACATACACTTCAACATTCTAATATGGACCCCTTCCGTCACATATTCCGTGGCGTATATATGTTATACATGTTATGTATATTTATACGTATATTTATATTTATATTTATATTGTATTTATATTTATATTGTAATTTATATTTTATGTTATATATAATGTTACTTTGTTACTTGTTACTCAATTGCAGTACAAGTTTGAGCGATATTCTTCATGAATATCCAAATAAGCCTATATATATATATATATATATATATATATATATATATATATACAGTTTTCAAATGTTTTGAAAGCACACAATTACTGCTGATAAAGTATAGTAACCAGAATTCATTCCTGGGACAATGTTGAAGGTGATAAAAATGTTTCTAGATCATCTACATATGCAAAGGAGCAGAATAGAAAAGAGGATATGAAGAATTATATATATATATATATATATATATATATATATATATATATATATATATATATATATATATATATATATATATATATATTCTTCGATTTCTTACTTTATATTTTAGATATTAAGACTGTTTCTGTTCGTATCATAGACTTGATTTACCTATTATATCTTTTATCGTGTTTGGTATATCGTTTTTCTTCCGATTTAGACCTATTGTTGCTCCTAAATAAGTAAACTTAATTATCGCTTCCAAATTATTATTTCCTATTATTAGATGGGTGTTAATATTTTAAATTTTCCTTCTCACTCTCATGTATATTGTTTTTTCTTCATTGATCTTTAATCCGAACTTTCTGGGTTCTCCGTCTAGCCGTTCCACTACACTTCCTTGTGTTTTTACAGTGTATGTAAGTACCATATAAAACAATAATACATTTTGTAAATTTCAAAAAGTTTCGATTTGTTTTTCGCGGAAATTGTTACATTTTGGATGTTTAAGGGAATTTTAATGTTATGTAAAATATATATAAATCATTGGTTACATTTACGAAACTTATTCCCCTTACACTTTGTAGATAAAATAAAACACAGTCCCAATACTTTTTGGTTTGAGTTTGACTGAAACGCCCTAAGAAAAAAAATTGCTAATAAAAAAAGTCTCATAAATTTCTCACCTTAAAATAAATTAAACTCGTTGTTTATTTCAGCGTTTCTTTCTCGATGCCAAATAAGAAGCGTTAAAAATTTATAAGGTGTCAATAACATAGTCGGCTTGAAAATATTTACTTTTCTTCGTGGGGGCCCCCCTCCGTGTACCGTTTAAGTCCTCGCTCGGACCAGACGAAGAGCAACGACGAGGAGAAAAAAAAACCCGAAATCTCGAAATTGGTTTTCTATAAATATGCCCCGTCTAGCATAAATCATCCCAACAATATTTACATATATAATGAACTCGATGAAATTAATTTTCTAGCTAGTTAGGATAGCCGGTTCGAGCGTCCGTCCGTCGCTCTGTAAACTCGGATGGCAATCAGTAGTTTTATCAGTTATCGAAGTTATTAAATCTTATTTCGATAGACTGACTCGTTATCTATCTAAAAGAATGCTGTTTTAATACTGCCGGTATACATTTTATTTACCAACCAATCGAATATGAATTACGAATAAAATATTTCCTTTAAATCTCAGTAATATAAAACTAAAGATAAATAAACGAATAAATAATGTTGCCGGACCAAATGTTTGGTCCGGCTTACTTGGGCCAAAAAATGTGCCTCAACATTATAGAATGTGGACTTTTGATTGAAACTCTATGTGTGTTCTTAACGGATTTATTTTAACTTTGTACGTGAAATAGGGCTTGGTGTGGTTCACATCACATCCAAATCGCCAACATTCTACGTCAATATATATATATATATATATATATATATATATATATATATATATATATATATATATATATATATATATATATATATATATATATATATATATATATATATATATATATATATATATAGGGGGGCGATTAATTCGGAAATAAAGTTTGCATTACTTTTTCATAAATAAATGTGGATGTGTGAAATGTGGATAAATGTGAAAAATAAGATATTACAGCTGTTTATCCTGTGTACCTAATTTTACACTTTTATTGGGGTTAATTTTTTACAGTACTTTAAATAGTAGAGAAATTCGGAGATCTGTTTGACCTTTTAATAACCTAGGATATAAGGATTTTTAATATATTTATAAATTTCAATCGCTTCTAAATTAAAAAGCTAAAGGTAAAGTGTTAGGGTTAGAGGCGCATCAGCAACTAGGCTATTTAGCGACAGGACATACAGCTTAACGTGGGTTCCGAACCACGGTCATCAGCTTCCGACAAACCCAGGCCAGCACCCCTCTCGGGCTATAAACCCTTGGTTATGTGCCTACTCATAAGATTATCAGGAAACCTACCGACTGGCGAGTGACCAACGTAGAACACTTCTCGGGAGGCATCTGGCCTTACCCAGCCTTTAACTGGCGTGACTAAGGGATAATTCGTTGTCGGATTTTACTCTCCTGCCTAGAAACAATCACAAACATTTAGAAAGTAAACAGACAGGGGAAATAAAGAAAAACAACCACCCGAGCGCTGGAATCGAACCAACTACCGCTCCTATGAGGTTTCGGCACAGTAGCGGCAGGCGCTGCTCTTACCGTCCGCACCAGCGCGACCGGCTGTAGAATAAAAAAATATAGACATTCTTTTGTGTTTTGAATTTTTTTCATTTATTTCAGTTATCCTGGACAATCCGTATAACGTAGACAAATTTTTGTTTGCATTAAAAGTTAAGTCATAGTTTCACTAATATTCCTACCAAAAATGATAATCCTACATAAAAAAAAATGATATATGACAGTGCAAAATAGAGTCTGCAAGTCCGATATGTTTTACATGATGGTGAATATCGATAAAACCATTAGGTTTTACGATACGTACAGGACATGATTCACAAGATGTGTTTAGAAGCAATAGCAGGATGCAAAAATGGATGAACATATATAAGGGCATTCCATTAAGATGTTTCGAATATTGGAAACCAATAAAAGAAACGTTTCATAACATACCTGAAAGTTATTTATGGCAGTGCGAAGCTGGACAGTGTACAATTATACGTGGAATACAACATCTGTCAATGTCAATGTCTTCTTATCTCAAACTTTGTTTATGTTATTCGGTTTCATTGTGGAATTCAGTACAATTTCAGCAATGGAGCGCTACACAGTAGAACAACGTGTTTACATTGTTACAACGTATTTTCAAAATGGGTGTTCTGTGAGAGCCACATTTCGGCGAATTCATGAATACTTTGGTGTATGCAATCGTCCGTCAGAAGTAACCATTCGCAAAATAGTGCGTAGATTCGAAACTACCGGATCTGTGAAAGATATCGAAACAAAAGTCCGGGAACGTGCTGCTTGTTCGGTTGAAAATATTCAGGCGGTTCCTGAAAGTGTTACTGAAAATCCACAAATGTCTGTTAACAGGCGCGCGCAACATTTGGGTATCAGCAGAAGAAGTTTACATCCTTACAAAATTCAGCTAAGACAGGAGCTAAAGCCAGCCGACCATGGGCAATAATTTTTTACGGTTACGTAAATAAACAAAATTGTCGCATCTGGAGCAATGAAAATCCTGGAGAAATCCATGAAATCCCGATGCATGCTCAACGTGTCAAAGTTTGGTGCAGTTTTTGGGCTGAGGCTATCATTGGACCGTATTTTTTTGAAGATGAAGATGAACGAGCTGTTACAGTAAACGGAGAACGATACCGAACGATGATTGATGTTTTTTTTATGTGATCAAATAATGGACATGGATTTAGAGAATATGTGGTTCCAACAAGATGGTGCGACATGTCATACAGCACGTGAAACATTGACTTTATTGCGTACACAGTTTGAATGGAGGGAGGCTGATCTCCCGGAATTGGGATGTAAATTGGCCAACAAGGTCATGCGACTTGACGCCACTAGACTATTTTTTGTGGGGCTATGTGAAGAGCAAGGCTTATGAAAATAATCCGCAAACCGTTCAACAGTTGAAAGAAGAAATTAGGCGAATAATTCGTGACATAACTCCGCAAATGTGTTCAGCAGTAATCGAAAATTTCAACAAAAGAATTGTGACCTGCCAGAGAAGTCGTGGCGGTCATTTGACAGATGTTGTATTCGCACTGCCATAAATAACTTTCAGGTATGTTATGAAACGTTTCTTTTATTCGTTACCAACATTCGAAACCTGTTAATGGAATACCCTTTATATATATATATTTGATAAGAAAAAACAAAATCATACCCCACCACGGTTTTGTGAGACACTGTGTATAAATAAAATTAATTTAAATTTATATTTTTAAATATACATTTAGTTGCATAACTGTTATACTCTTTCTATCTCTAGCCACTATCAAGATATCAACCATATTACACTATTCGGACACTCCGTGTATGTGTGCGTGTATATATATATATATATATATATATATATATATATATATATATATATATATATATATATATATATATATATATATATATATATATATATGGTGATAGTAGAGATTAAAATAAGGGGATTTAATCAATAAATGTATTAAACTCGAAGAGATTTACCACCAAAAACCAAATCACTTTTTTTTAACTGCTCGACCCACGTTTCGCTAACCATGTTAGCATCATTAGGATATGATTTGATTTCTCCTCAGGAGATTAGCAGTCCAAAAAAAGATATTTAGTGGTAAATCTCTTCAAGTTTAGTGTTTCACAACCTTTGGTGTGAACAAATTGGAAAAGGTTCCAATAGAAGAATTAATAAATGTGTTGGCAAATGTTAGGTATTACAAATATACAGGGTGTTGAAAGTGAAACTAAATTTTTGAAAAATTCAGATAATTTAAAAACGGTTGAAGATATCATGTTCCAAATAGGGGTAACTGGGTTTTCAAATATGACAAATCCGAATTTGGTACTAGTTTGAACCTAATTCCTAGAGGGCGCTTGCTATCTAGTTTGTGAAGAATTAACTCGCTCATATTTTTACCCTATAAAGCTGGGAATATTTTGACTTCAAAATAGAGAAGAGTCATAATTCCCAGGCAAAAGAAGTACTGTTGGTACGAGAAGTACGGTTGGTTTTTCTTAATCTTGTTAAACAACACCAAACATTTTTATGCCGCAACACCGAAAAAGATTTTAAAAATTGGCATGCTATTAACTATATTCACAAATTAAGTTCAAGAATCACAAATTAGTTAAAGAACGAAAATATTAATATTATCTCTGTTAATAAGAATAATCTTACATCGATGTTAAACAATAACAAAGAAAGAGCAAAATTTTGTGACAAATCTGGAGTATACGAAATTAAATGTAATATGTGTGACGCTATTTATATAGGCCAAACGGGCCGATCGCTCAATGATAGGCTAAAAGAACATAAATATTCAATTTTACACAATCAGAGAAAGACGGGCTTTGCCGAACATTGTATAGACCAGAACCATTTTTTTAACATTAATAATACCAAATTAATACATAGCTGCAATAAAAGCAGGCTGTTAAATTACCTGGAAATTTTCGAAATTAAAAAAGCCATATACGACGGCAAAAACCTAACAAACACCCAGCTAGACTTCGGAAATACTCCAATTATTGATAGTGTAATAAATTTAATGAGATGAAAAACCGACTTCCATTAGACAGCACTTTGAAACTTTAGTTTAGTTTATACATAACTCTCTTTGAGAATGGTCGCGAGGCCGAACCATGTTAGAGAATATCTTGAATATATTGTGAAACAAATACCAAGTGTTTTAATTATTATCAATTTTTTAAAATTTATTTTAAAAGGTTTTGAAAGTGTTCACCGTTTATCTCAGTACACTTTCGCAGCTGAAAGCTTCATATAACCCCACAAATAAAAGTCTAACGGATTAATGTCTGGGCTACGAAGCGGCCAAGGAAACTCACCAACGCATCCAATCCATCGATGTGGAAAATATTGATTCAAATGATTTCTCATTATAACAGTAAAATGCGGTGTCGCCCCATCTTGCATTAACCACATCTCTTGGCATAAATTTAGAGGTATACCGTCCAAAAGGTCTAATAAATCATTTTCTAAAAACTGCACATATTGATCTCCATTCAGTCTTTGTAGAAACTCAAATGGGCCGGTTAAAAAATAGTAGATAATACCGAATCAGATGTTAATTGAAAATTCGTGCTGGAAATGTCGCTCTCTTGGTAGGTGTGGATTTTCCTGAACGTAATAATGATTATTTTGCCAGTCATATCTGTCTGTTTGTATAATTAGATAGCCAGATTTATTTTAAAAATTTGCTAATACCTGCAGATATCTCCAAACGCTAAGTGCTTAGTTCAGGATTTTCCGCGATACTAACCAAAATGTTTCGGACGTTTCGGTCGTCCACCAGGATCGTTATAATTGAAAATTATTTAAAAAATGTGTCGATCTGGGATGATTCTGGTTGGATAGAGCTCTTGATACCTTCTAACTGAAGCGCAACTATTGTAATTTACTTGTGCATAAACGCAGAGCATATCCCTTAAATTACGGCCGGGACACTGATTTAGTCTTATTTTTTACAAATTATTTAATACCAACTTAAGATTGGATATACTTGTTTCCACCTACGTGTAATAGGAGAAATAGAAAACAATGGGAGTTGTCGTCGAGACGTAATAATTTGTACATAGCATTCAAGTCACACTTTGTAAATAGCATATTTTTAAGTCATCGACAAGATGTGCAATGGAATATTCGAACACGAATATTTCCCAAAGGGCGTGAAATATCGATATTGAACAAGGGGACGTTTTTTACGCGAACTTTATGACTCTTCTGTATTTTGCAGTCAACATATTCCCAGTTTTATAGGGTAAACAAAATATGATCGAGTTAATTCCCCACAAAGTAGGTAGCAAGAGCCCTCTAGGAACTGGGCTCAAGTTAGTACCAAATTTGGATTTCTCGCTTTTGAAAGCCATGATTTTGAACCTGATATCTTTAACCGTTTTTAAATTATTTCAATGTTTCGAAAATTTACTTTCACTTTCAACACCCTGCTTCTTTTTAGTGACTAACATTTTCCAACATACTTATTGACTTAATTGATTGATTGACTTAATCATCATCATCATCATCAACCCGTATCAATCCACTGCATGATTAATGATTAATGCCTCTTCAGCATGCTTCGAACTCTCGCGGTTCTGAGCTCTCCTCTGCCATTCGGGTCCAATATACTTAATAATGTCATCAGTCCATCGTGTTTTCGGTCTTCTCCGTAGACGTTTGCGATCAAAGGATATCCAGTGGAGGACTGCCCTGGTCTATCTTTCGTCCCATGGCCTCGCTACATGGCCTGCCCACTTCCATTTCAATTGCTTTATTCTTCCAATGATGTCACTCTCTTTCGTTTGTTCTCTGATCCATGTGCAGGTCTTTCTATCCCGTTTAGTAATGTCAAGCATACATCTTTCCATTTCCCTCTGTGCTACTCGAAGTTTTTGAACTGACTGTGATGTGAGTGTTCAGATCTCACTTCCGTATATCATGACGAGCAGGACATACTGATCAGACTTTTCTTTTCAGGCAAAGTGGTAGTTTGCTCTTAAACACTATGTTGAGCTTGCCAGCCACATTTAACCGGACTCCCGGGGATACCCCCCACCCTTCCATTGAAATCCTCTGTACAAGATATATAGTGATCCACAACTTCTAAATCCGTTCCTAAAATAGAAATCCTTTTGTCCTCAACAAATTTATTGAACATGACCTGACTCTTCTTCTAGTTTATTTTTAAGTCAAATTGTTCCCCAGCCCTTTGCATCTTTTGTACGTGTCTTTGCAGCTCCTTTGGGTCTTGTGAAAGAAGAACGATATCATCTGCGAATCTAAGATGATTTAAGTATGCATCTTTAATCCTTATTCCATCCTGTTCCGAATCCAGATTACGGAACACTTCTTCAGTAGGCTGAGAAAAGAAGAGGCGATATTGCGTCACCCTGCCGTACGCCCCGCTCTACATTTATTCCAACCTCAAGATCGTCAAGGTGGACTGTTACTGTAACTTCATCATATATCGATCCTAGTAGATTTACATAGGCTTTTTCTACACCTGGATTAAGTAATGCATCCATTATGGCCCGCTTTGAGATTGAATCAAATGCCTTTTCATAATCGATAGAAGCCAAGCACAGTGGCATAGTGTATTCGTTGTGTCTTTCTATGACCTGCTGTAGGACCTGGATGTGATCCATTGTACTGAATCCACTTCTGAATCCTGCTTGCTCCCTTAGTCATTAAGTTTTCTTAGTGTTCTTTTGGATATTATCTTGGTGAAAACTTTGTACACCACTGATAGGAGGTTTATTGGAGGTAGATCTTTAAATCTTCCCGTGCTCCTTTCTTATGTAAAAGAATCACTTCTGCATTTTTCCATAAGCTAGATACTTCTTGTTGTTTGAGACATTTTGAGTATAATTTTGCTAGTGTTTTATGTAAAGTCCGACTACCAGCTTTATCTCCACAGTTGTACTATCCTTTCCTGGAGCCTTGTCGTTTTTCACCGAGTCTATAACCTTTGTTACTTCCTCTACCAGTATATCCGGCACTTGTTCTTCAGTGGGCATTGGTGTTCTTGCTCACTCACTAAGTCACGCATTAAGGAAAACATTCGTGTCGTTTTCTTTCTTAGCTTCTGTTTAGCTTTGTTAATTTCCCTGTTTTCTTCCAGAGTTTTTTGCACAAGCTGCATGTTGAATCGGCTCGTTTCCTCTCGAATACGTTTTCTTATAGTTTTGCAAAGCTCAACGTACTCGACCCTGCCCAAAGGACTGTCAGGATTCTTCATTGTCCGGCGTTTTTTCATTAAATTAATGGTCTCATTGGAAAATTTTGACTCTTTGAAACATTTACGTTTCAGCAATTTGAAAATCTCTGCCCCTCTCCAGCAGCTTCCCAGAATCCACTTTGCCTCTTTTTGACCTCATCATTCTTTCGCGCTCTTATATATATATATATATATATATATATATATATATATATATATATATATATATATATATATATATATATATATATATATATATACCCTTTCACAACTATAATACACCTGTCCGAATGCTTCTACATGCGCCATGCTTGCCGGATTTTGCTCCTATCAATTACTTCCTTTCGCCAGAGCCGTAATTATTGAGGTCAAAACTGAGAAAACCGCTTATTTTGCAGAGCTAGACGAATCGTATGATTCCCAAAGTGTAAGTTTATTGAATTGTAAGGTGATTAACTTGAAAAATGAAGAGAATATCTGAAAAAAGTCTTGTTTTTTTTTTGTTATTCCGAATACATTTTAAATGACTCTCGTATAGAGCAAAACTAAAAAAAAATAAAGAAAAAACTTATAGTCCAGTGACGTTATCGGGGCCAGTGGAAAATAAAATCAGCGATCGAAAAATATTACATCTGTCTCGAATCGGTCGCCAGTTTGAATAAAGCGTCTGTTTATACGGGAATTTTTCATCGGTCTCAACGTCTACACTTACTTAATCACTCTCAGATACTGTAATTTTCTCCAACGGTTTCATTTAGCATAAATAATGACGCACAGAGTTTATGTTTTATGGGAAAGACCGTGTTACACTTTTGATTAATCGTTCCGTTGATACCAGCCTATATTTTCGTTGTGCACGGTCTGCATTTGATTTCTTATAGTATAGCAAACTTTATCTAATTATTAGGTACCTGAAGTAAATGAAAAATAGATCTTTACAAAAAGGGCCGTTCAGTTTTCTTAATGTAGTTTACGTATAAGTTTTTTTTTCGGAGAATAAAAACAAGATCAAACAGATACAAGGGTTCTTTAAAAAGTTTTGGTCTTGACAAATAAAGCACAATAATTTAGGGATTTTTGTTCCAAGTTTTCAATGTTCTAAATTGCGATTTATCCAATTGTGTAAAATAAGCGCCTGTATCACCTTTAAACTCATGATTTGAAGAGAATCTTCATCAAACAAGTTATTTCTTCAGGTTTGGATTTCCCATTTAATATCCAGTTTTTTACGTTAAATAATTGGTTGGAGTTGGGCTTGTTGAATTGTATTGTCTCCTTGATTGATTCCTGTTTTTATTGACCTGCATTTGAATTTATTCTAGTTAGGTTATTTTGGTTCAGCTTCATAGTTCAGCCAAATATTTTTCGATATTTTTTTCTATTATATTCATGGGCCAAAATATCATGACAATCTCTCTACTAGTTTCTCAGCTGTACCTCTTTAAATGATGTTACTATTGTTATTTTCAAAACAATTAAAAAAATTGTGTGTTGATTAAGCATTGCTTTTTGATGAAGAAAAATACCGTTGAAGCAAAACAATGACTTGATACACATTACCCGGACTCTGCCCCAGTAAAATCAACCATAATTGATTGGTATGCTGAATTCAAATGTGGCTGTATAAGCACCGATGATACTGAACACTCTGGAGTCAACACACTCCGGAGTCAAATCGGCAGTCAGTTGAGTGGACAGCAGCCGGTGAAAACCATCCAAAGTGACCAAGAACACTATCAGTGGCAGGCAAGTTTATGGTCTTTGTATTTTAGGATGCGAATGGGTTTTGCTCATCGATCATCTCGAGAAAGGTAAAACCATCAGTAGCGAATATTACTTAGCGTTATTGATGCGTTTGAAGAACGAGATGGCAAAAAGGCTCCAAATGAACAAAAAAGTGCTGTTTTGCCAAGCAAAGATGGCTAAATTGCATGAATTGCACATCGCATTGCCTTCTGATCCACCGTATTCTCCAAATCTGACCACCAATTATTTCCTGTTCTCATACATCAAAACAATGTTCGCTAGAAAAAAGTTTTATCCCAGTGAAGAGATAATGGCCGGAACTGAAGGATATTTTGAATTCAAAGATAAATCGTTTTATAAAAAAAGTACTAGAAATGTCAGAAAAACATTGACATTATTGTATTGCTCTTCAAGGAGAATATATTGATGAATAAACCCGAAAATTTCCTTATTTATTAACCGATGTGTGATTTTGCCTAAAGCTTTGCTAGTCTCCATAAGAGGTAGTTTGTTCCTTGCCTTTTTTGACAGAATTTTGGTCATCATGTGGAGCTTGGCAGAATTATTCTTCTATAGTTTTTTGATCTTGTTTATTCACTATTTTTCCGTTCGTTTGGTTCTGTTACATTATTGTGAGAAAATTAAATAAAAAGGTCTATAAAAAAAAATGTAACGACTTAATGTAAAAAAAAGTTTATTTAATGAGTGGAACTACAGCTACATTGCTTTGCTTTATTCTGATCGGCGTCCAATTCCGTTTGCGATTTGTCATGTCAGTGTCTTGTTGATTGATGGCCGGGGTTCGGGTCCGCATTAGCATATTGAAAGGAACCTGATTCATTGTCCGATCGCTGGCTGACCCGTCTGCTGTTGTTTTCGGCGAGGCGAGACCGAGGTGAAGAATCACCGTGGAAAACTATTTGTTTTCGATCGATGAAGATGTCGCGTGGTATCCGCTAACAATCGCCCATATTTTACTTTTACCTAAAAAAGGATTTTCTTTTCTTGTTTTAACAAATCGATTATATTCAATGAGCTCCTCTCAGCTTTTTATCAGATTCCTTTTTTGCTTGATCTCAATCTCCTCTTATTAATATATTTTTCTTTAAATCCACTGATCTACAATGTAAATGTTTCGGACTCAAAAACAGATGATTCTTATGTATTTCTACCTGTTGAATTTAAAAATTGCTAAAAAAATTACCGATTGGCTCTTCCTTTGGATATATAGTGGCAAACCTGTCAACTGACAAAACACAACGTTCTCCAGCTGTTTGTCGGGTATAAATATGTTGCTAATTAATTAGCGAAGAATTTCTGGTTTTGAAGTGCTTTTAAAGTGTAAAATTTATTGAATCAAAATGCCTCGAAAATGTTTAGTAAAATAATTTTTGTTACATTTGTGGTGAAATAACATTTTCGTCACAGACACTCAACCTGAGGCCTATTGTGATGACTGCTGCCTAGTTGTTACTGATTGTGATGACTGCTGCCTGTTCCGTTATACTACCAGAATGGCTGAAAAAAATATAAAACAATCTATGGCTTTTGCTGCGCCTATGATTTGGCGGGAGCCTACAAACCATACAGATGACTACTATTTCTGCTTGACTGCTATTTCTGCTGCACCTATAAAGGCAGGATTATCGATGAAGAAAAGAGGAACAGATCAATATCCGAATATTCTATCGGCTTTTCGACCTATTCCACATTCAGATAGTGTTCGAGTTTCTACTCCACCCCCAAATTATGAGCTTGAAGCAGAAAATGAAGACAGTGTGGAAGAATAAGAAAAGCCTTATACATATCATGACCGTGATTTTGAGGAAAAAAATTATAAACCGCACAAACAAAAATGAGTCAAGCGAAATTGGGTGATTTCATTCGAGATCTTGACTTGTCAAAGGAAAAAGCAAAACTTCAAGTGTCAAGACTGCAGCTATGGAATCTTCCCCAACGTGATGTCAGGGTCTCACATTACTAGGATAATTGAAAAGTTCGCCGAGCGAAAGTAATAAAACAAGTTCATAGTTAAACTCGAAAAGATTTACCACTAAACACCAAATCACTTTTTGAAACGTTTCGTCGCGTGTTTCGCTAACCACGTAAGCATCATCAGGAGATGATTTAATCTGAGATTAAATGCGTGCGTGCGTCACAAAGTTTCAAAAAGTGATTTGGTGTTTAGTGGTAACTTTCTTCGAGTTTAGTGTTTCACACCAAAGGTTCCAATGGAATAATTGAAGTTTATAGTTGAAAAAAAAAACTTTATTCTTCCGTATATTCTCCCTTAAGCTCAGGACATTTTTCCAGCTGTTCTCCAATTCATTTATTCCATCTCTGAATTGATTTTCTTGAAATTCTTCAAAATATTCATCCACGGCTGCTACAACTTCTTCATTTGATGAAAAACGCTTGTTATGTAAGAATTTTTTGATGTTTGGGAACAGATGAAAGTCAGAAGGGGTCTGACTGGTTTATATGGTGAATACTCCAACAATTTGTAGTGCACCTACTTCAATTTTTCCATTGCAGTTTTGCAAGTATCATCTATAGTTACAAAGCGACATTTAAAATCAATTTTATTCTTCGAAAAATATCCAAATTTTGGTTAGAAAGTTTTACTCGAAGTCGTTTTTCATCAGAATTTAATAAATGCCGGCACCCATCTTGCACATAGCTTTCTCAAGTCCAATTCCTTTTTCAAAATATGAAACACCCACTCAGTTGAGGTGTCCATGATCTTGGCAATTTCACCCAAAATCATTTGTCTCTCATCCACAATCATATCATGTATAGAATTATGTATTTGTTTAGTAGTTGCAGTTATTGGTCGCTCAGAACGAGGATCATCATCAAGGGTCGTACGACCACGTTGAAACTCACCTGCCCACTCACAAACCATTGTTTTTGAAGAAGCAGACTCATCTAATACATTTACAATATCACCTTGAATTTTCATTGCTTTTAAAGTTTTTTTTTATTTGGGTCTTTGGGAAACCTTGAAAAAAGAATAACTGGTTCAATAACATCAAAATCGAAGTAACATTTACATTTATTAGTATAATAATTTCTGAAATAATAGGATTATAAAAAAAGATAACACTCAAAAAGGTAACTCTATTCATTGTAGAAGTTTACACTGTCCATTTCACCAAGTTTAAAATGTACAGATAAATAATTCAGAACTGATATTCAAGACACTCATTACGCTGTTTTCTTTTCCAAAAATTACCAAATTGGAAAAATGCCGTTTAAATTATTCTGAAACCGGATGTCGGGTAATTAGTAAAGAAAAAAGAAAAGGTGCATTTTGTTTTCAGCTTTCATTATGCATGAGCTAAACGTATTAAAATGGAGATTAAATATCATTCACAAAACATTAATCGACAGTGAATACATCATTAAATATTATTAAAAAGAGATTATTACAAGCGCACCCAAAATTAAAAGACACTATATCGTGTTTAACCTTTCAGAAATGTTATAGAAAAGAAATACCATTTAAACGAGATGTAATTATGAATGCTCGCGCCATCTATGCGATAATAGTAGAAGCTAGTCTGTGGGCAGATAAAGGATTCTTTTATTTAAACCGTAAACATGGCGCGTAGTCGTGACCTGTTGTGTTTTCGAGTTTAGGTACTGCAGTAGTTTTAAAGAGGGCGCCACATACATAAAACCCAAATTTTATAAGTTATATTGCCACTAGTCAAGGCTCATTATTGTATTGGTTATTAGTAAATATAATTTGGATAATATTTACTCCTAGTTCTTCTTTTTCAATATAGGGTGTACTCATTTATAGGTATAAGTGTACAAGTGGTTCTTAAAACGTTAGTTTTCTATCTACGAGGGTAAAGGAGAAAGTTGAATAATTTTTATATGAAATAATAGTGTTTTAATCGAAACTCAATTAAATTTTCATCGTAGTTTCCTGTTTTGATGCCTTCAAAATCGTACGACCTGTCAAACTTTGCAAAATAGTACCCTGATTCGCCATCATCTTCACAATCTCTTCATTTCATGTGAATTTCTTTCTATCCACCTATTTCTTTATGTTTGGAGAGAAAAAAAAGTCGGACGGGGTCAAGTCTTCAGAATAGGGTGGGCGCGGTATCAATTCATAGCGCATATTTCGCTGTTGCAATGGCAGAAGAGTGGACGGGTGTACTGCCGTAGTGAAATGTCATATTTTCTTCATCAAATGAGGGCCAAGTATTTAAACGATAATGCAGCATAGTACTTTTCTGCGGTCGTCTTTCTTTTTTAGAAATAGTCGATGAAGGTAATGCCTTGTAAATAAAGTGGGCATCCAGTGGGCATGAACTTACTAACCAATGAAAGCGTCTTCGTCTTCTTCGGGGCATGTTTGTCGGACGACTACCTGTTTTGATTGTTCCTTCATTTCTGGTGTGTAATGATGAATCTAACTTTTATGAACAGTAATTGAAGCTACTTGGGGTGGTGCTTATACGTTTTTTGTGTTCACAGTGAGTAAATAAGGCACCCATCGCCTTGATAGTATTCTTTTTTGCTTAAATATTCATATAGGATGTTCCGTACGCTGATCTTCATTCTGCAGACGGCCAAGACAACATCATGGATTTTCTTGACCATTTCCTCAGTAGTGAGTCTAACGAAGCGTTTTGAATGCGGAGTGTTACTCATGCTGGTTCGACTACATTGAAACTCAGTTAACCTCTTATGGACCATAAAATGTGAAGGATGAGAGCCCTTATAAGACCCTCTTTCAAGTTTTCTTTGATAACACCGCAAAAGAAAAAAGTAAAGTCTGCTGGGGTGAGGTCTGGACTCGGAGTGGTCATTCAACTGGTCCTAGTCGATCTATCCGCCTATTGGGTAAATTTTGGTCAAGAAATTTACATACTGTTGCAGCACGGTGGGGAAAAGCTCCATTTTGCTGTAAATAAAAACCATTATTATCATGAGGTAGTGGTAATTGTGGAATAACAGTGTCCCTCATCATGTTAAGATATAAATGATATGTCGAATTATTGTCGTCGTTATATCGTTGCCGTACAGTTGTATTGAAACAAAATAGGCCCAAACACCCCTTTCATGAATGGCCCGTCCAAACGAGTACTCTCAGGTTGATACAACTGTTCTTCAATTGTTATGTGGAGGTTTTCTGCAGAGTTATAGACAGAGTTATGCGCCTTAACAGCGCTTGAAATTTTAAAATTTGCTTCGTCGGACAAAAACAAATTTTTCGAGGGATGCCATATGTCATGTATCTTCTGAAATGTACTGTCGATCTGAAGTAAGTATAGCAGATATATTTTCAACCTTAAACAGTGCATCAGACGACCCAAAGATCTACGGGAAATCTCTAACTAAACAGAAGCTCTTTTCTTTGGTTTTTTTGAGTTTTGGGTAAATGCTAGAGCAACTAATATTTCATTTTTATGCACAGTAACATGAGTCAAATTTTTACCTTAATCTGTAAATTGTTAGTTTACTTAGTGGAGCTGTACCCAATTCTCTAACCGATTTCTGTTGAATCTTTTCAGCATTCTCTATCTTCCAGTATTTTTTAGTTATCCACTTCCGTTGGTCGTTGATTAAATTATCAGGCATGATTATCTGAAAAAAATCAAAAATATAAAATGTAAAACAATAAATGATATAAAATTTTAATATATATATATATATATATATATATATATATATATATATATATATATATATATATATATATATATATATATATATATATATCCCACTGTCACACACATACTTTTAGTTCGTTTCTGGCACGAAATAGAGAAGCCATGTTTAATTTACTATTATAACTATTATAAATCACTGAAGAAACTCCCAAATACTCTTAAGTAGTATTCCTTTATATGCGGCTATTGTCGACTGCTACCAAGCTTTTCATATTCAAAACATTATGTAAGATATAACAGCATAAAAAATATGCAGAAAAATATAATAGTAGAAAAAATAATATTGGACCTTTAGTCGGGGATTAAATCGTATAACGACTTGTGCATTTTTCGACGATATTGTCGGTCATAAAGTTTTTGTGCTTTCCAAGTGTTCATCGTGTTTAACGTATATACGTTTAAATTGATTAGTTCACTTTTTTACAGTCTAAAATAAAGAGATTTAAATATTTTTTATAACCATCTAGAATAAAGAACGTTATAACAGTTCGTATATAAAATTAATTCATTTCAAGGTAGTACTGTTGGTTATAGAATTACTGTTTAGAATGAAATGAAACTGGGCATATTGGTACATTATAATAAGATAATAAACCAGTTAAATTTTTAAAGAGCTGCAGAGAGCCAGAAAAAAGATATTTAATTTAAAAAAATGCCTTTACCATTGATCCTTATGAGAACTCCCAGGTTTTATTTTATTTCAGAAAAAGTACTGTTCAGATTACAATGCAAGTGGTATCAACGGAAATCAAAAAGAATCAAACTATCGAGCTTCAGAATGTGCGATAAGAGTAATAGCAAATAATTAAGATAAAATTGACTATGTTTATTACATGTGGCAATGCCGTCAAAGAGGTTATGACGCGCGCGAAATTTAAACATTCGTCTAGTAGTTACTTTCTAAGTACTTTTTATTAATACAGTTACATTTATTACATAAAGTAACACATAAAAAAATATAGAGTATTATATTAATAAACTTTAATATTGAAGATTTTTTAATCAATTTTTCTTTATTTTAGAAGTAATTAAATTTTTTTTTGGTTTTGGTAACGTTCACAGCACTATTCTCATCTTATGCACTCAACACTATTCTCATCTTCATAGATCACGTTTGCAGCAGCCATTTAAAAAAAAAAAAAAAATGGCGAATCTTCACAATCTTTCAATACGTCTTTCATTGCATTAGGCAAATTTTTCGAAAATTTTATTTTATTACAAGCATCATGCTAATTCTGAAAAGAATCAAGTAAGTCATTTGTTGTAATGATCTCATATTTTGAGAGAAACAGAGTTACTGTAAACATACTTCTATCTCGTTTATTTTTACGCGGCGTTGCCAAATATAAATACTACGGAAGTCAAATACCACAGAGCAAACATGTGACACTTGTGGTATCGACAGTAGAACCTTAAACACACTAGTTTGAAACTTCGCAGTTTACGCAGTAGGGCAAATTTGCACCATCTGTGTGTTAGGTTGAGAACTTTTCGAATAGTCTTCGTATATGTGGATATATAGTACAAGGAATTATATCAAGTTTAAATCGATATATCACTTTCCCAATCAGATTAATTCAAAACGAAGCCACTACCATTACTTGAGATAATGGTCATATAGCAGATTAAAAATTTAATCTCAATGATTAATCCTTTGCCGCATCTGCACCATCAATTGACAAAAGAGCAACCGCACCAAAGGGAAAACAAATCAAACACAAGGACTTGAATGAAATGAAAATTTTTGGCATTATTAGGTCTCAATATCCCATTACGGAATTCAAAGCATTACCGTCCCCCTGTACGATTGTATTGTCAGCATCACTTGTTTTTTTTTTCCTCTCTTTCAGTTAACGATGATGGGTCCAAGCCATCTTCGTTGTCGGTCCTTTGTAGCTTTTGTGTTTTTATGGGGTTCTAATGGGTGTAGAAGGTCGTGATGGGACATGTCCCCTTTCGGCCATTGTCATGTTCACGCTGGATTGTTCTACAAGGTTTATTTACCTAATTTATAGGCTTAGTATAATGGGCGACAAAAGAAAAAGGACCCTTTTCTCGTTTTCGTTTAGAACGTTGTATAATCTGGTTTATTTTTCGTTTGGGATGGGTGAAAATGTTTGTCAAACTTTATATAACGACTTTATATATTCGCTATTAAAATTAAACGGAATTTGTGATAAGGGAATTTAACAAGAATTTATTGTTTATGTTGTCTGGAAATGCAGCTTTTTTTAAGCAGGACAGGATAGTGCTTTACCTTGGATAAATTATACTGAGAAATACTACGAAAAATGGTCATTGGTGTGAAACTGAACATCAAGAATACCTGGGTACTGTATCAATGCGCCTTACCCCACATCGATTTCAATTAACAAGTTTTTGTCAAGTAAAAACATCACTGCGGCTTCACGGTCCCCTAATTTGTCAAACTTAAGTCTTTGTGACTTTTTCCTGTTCTCATTGAAAACTCACCTTCTGAGAATGCCTTAAACCTTAAATCGCCTGAAAATCTAGGATCTCATTAAGATACTGTTTTCAAAGGCCTGTGGAAGTTTTGCAAAACTAGTTCAAACTATCACTGAAGGTGCATCAGATGCATAGGAAAGAGTGGGTGATGAAAAACGGTACAAAGAGCCCATAAAGAAAAAGAGGAAGATCACGCAAAACTTAGAGCGAAAGAGTAGGAGAAGATGTAGATGTGAAAGAAGTTAGATGGAGGGAAATCAACAATTAAGGCATAAAGGAGAAAATGAAGGAAATTGAAAAATATCAGAAGTAATAAAAAATATAAACTGTAAGAGAATGTAACAAGTAAAACTGAGTTTCAGGACAGCCTTGCACTTGGAGATAGGAAGATTTAGACTTAAAAACCAAAAATAAAAGGAAAACAATTATTTTAAGATAAAATCAGTAATTAAAGTAAATAAAGTAATAAAGAATATAAAATGTAAGAGAATGTAACAAGAAAAACTGATTTCCACACAGCCTTACACTTGGAGATAGGAAGGTCTAGACTTGAAAACCAAAAATAAAAGAAAAAAATAATAAAATCAGTAATTAAAGTAAATAAAGTAAGAAAAAAAAATGTCAGATAATTTTACAAGTAAAAATGCGTCCCAGGGCAGCCCTGCTATTTGGAGATAGGAAGGGCTAGACTTAAAAACCAAAAAAACAGAAGATTTTAAAGTATAATCAGTAATTAAATTAAAAAAAGTAATAAAAAATATAAAACTGGAAATAAAATGATGTTAAAATAAAATCAGAACAAGCTTATATGTAGCATGCAGCCTGTTTTTATGGCATATCTGTAAGTTAATTCAAATCTAATTTATAACTTTTTAATAAAAAATCTATAAATCCTAGTACCGTAAAATTATAAACTTTTAACACGGCAGTTTTTCTCTGCAGCGATACTTCAATATTTCAAACGAGAACTAAAAAAAAATATGACGAGACAGAATAGCTTTATAAAAGCAAATACGAACATATCCCAACGCACCGTACAATTAACTGATGAATATGTTGGCAATCGGAACAAAACGATCTTTTTAAATATGGATGGCCAACGAAGCCTGACCAGTTTACCTTGTTTGAAAATGGCCATCTCCCCAACCCCTACACTGTCGGTATTTCGCTTTTATTAGGTCGGGGTTTAGGGCTCCGGATCAGGCGTTATTCCATAAAAAAAAAACATGAATTCTCCGCAATTGTGTAATTGAATAAAATTGGAACCTGCGAAGTTTATTGATGGTACACCAGAGAATATAATATTGCAGAGGAAACTGTTCCATTTTCTGTTGGCTCAATTATAGAATGATGTATGGGATGTGTTTAAAATGAATACCATTTTATTGTGCATTACTTTTTACATAAAATCACTTGGTTATAATGTAGGTTTAAACTAATATAGGCCGGGACAAGTGTCACGCTATCATTTTAATTATTTACAATTTTTGTATGCCCTTTTTAACACATTTTCAATAAAAATCTCAACATGTCTAGTGTTAATGAACGATTTTTGCACGAATGCTGTGTATTGAGTTGTTGTGTGGTTTAGAGCTTATTAATGTAAACCTTTTCTTCCAAAAATCCTTATAAAAATTAATCCAGCTCCGTCAAGTTAAGAAATGTAGGCAGCTACAATCAGTCAATAAGTCCCCTGTTTGAGAATAAAACATACTTTTTTTTTGCAAATTGTGGTTTTATTTATTAATATATTCTCCTTGAAGCGTAATATATTCATTCCGACGTCTTTCTAACATTTCTACACCTTTATAATACAACGATTTCTCTTTGGCTTCAAAATATCCTTCAATTTCAGCAATAACCTACATTGTAGCAAAATTTTTGACCAGAGAGCATTTTTATGAGGCCTGAGAACAGGAAATAGTCAGTGGGGGACAGATTTGGAGAATACGGTAGATGAGGAAGCAATTTGAAGCGCAATTCATGAATATTTCACAATTCACGGAACATTGTCTTAGTAAAACAGCACATTTTTTTATTCATTTGGAGCCCTTTTTCAAATGCACCAACAATGCTATGTAATATTCGCTAATAGCTCGAAACATTGCTCAGAATCATCAATACGTTGTTGTTTTTGGTCCGCTCTGAGCAAATGTTCATGCAAAATAGTGTATCGTGATATTCATGATATCGTGCAGAATATCTCCTGCAGAATTTTTCTGATATTGTCTGATGTAACCACATTATTTGGACGCCCAGAGCGTTCAGCATCATCGGTGCTTGTACGGCCACCTTTGAATTCGGTATACCAATCAATTATGGTTGATTTTCTTGTGGTAGAGTCCGCGTAATGTTTATCAGGCCATTGTTTTACTTGAACCGTATTTTTCTTCATAAAATCACATTTTTTAAAAATTTTTTTGAAAATAATAAAAGTAGCGTCACTTAAAGAATAACTCAGAAACTAGAACACAGATTGTAATGAAATTTTGACATATGACGTTTCAAGGTTTGCACAATCGACCACTGGTAAGGGTTTTTCGTAAGTGACGCCATCTATACGTCAGACCGGTGACTACTGACCGAGGTTTTAAACGTCCATTTCTAGAAATTAAACGACCACGGAAATTGTTTTTGAAAATGACTTTATCTTGATTGAACTAAATATTCTCCAGCTTTAATTCTTTCGATTAAGACACTAAAAAGTTTTGATTCACGTGTCTATAATATTTATCGTTTACTGTAACTGCATATACACATCGTTTTCAAAAAAACATAATTCAATAATATTTTGAGTATTAATATCACATCATACTTTGACTTTAACTGGATATAATGGCGTTTGATGCATATGACGGGATTCTTTCTTGCTCATAAACTATTGTATCCTGTCTACACACTTGACAACTAAGCTAAAAATGCTTATTATCCATATTGTATAAATATTATCAAGTTGATGGAAGTTGTTTATGATTGTATTATATAATTCTAATCGCTTGTTGTTAACTGTAGGCAACAGGTCTTGAACAATTTAAATCTTATAGGGAAACATGAAGTTAAGACTTAAAATTTGAAGTAAACTGTGTCGAGAAATTCTCACTTGTGCACTATATCGTCGAATCGAAGTTTCTGGAGACTCCTGTACACTTTGCTCGATATCTGCAATAGCGTTTCATGTTATTCTTTGATCTCCGATGCAAGAACTATCCCCAACTATTCCGAATTTTTCAAATTGCTTGAATAAACGATACATTTTCATTTCACTTCTGCACTAACACCACGGCCAAACCCAAACCCAAAGACACAAAAATCACGAAATAAAATGACAAAATTTTTCAATCCGGTATTGCCACTCCGATAAATGGATTGGATGAAGCTGGATTTTTTCACTGGGAGAAAAATATTAGTAAATTTGATAGAATCAACGAGGCTTTGATAGAAGTTTGATACCACAAACTGGAGCCGTTTATATTTAGTATATACACTTGTAGGATATCTGATTGGGTCAATAACTATTCTATACAACTGTACGCCGATGATATCTTTTTTGTACTATACTTTGGATATCGAACTTTTGTACTCTTTTTAGCCTAATGATATTGGTAAGGTTATGAAGTCTGTTAATGACGATTTGGAAGGGCTGTTGTGTGAATTTTCATATAAACACCGACTTAAAATTAACATATCTCCTAAAAGTCCTGTTATAAGTTTTTTTTCAGAATTACAGGTCCAGCATTTTTTTCTTTTGGGTTTTTCTCCACGATCTAAAACTCAAAAATATCTGTTCTTATGCAAATAAAGAATCACTGGTAAAAAACAAAAAACCAAACGGAGGCAAATTTCTCAGTGATTATTTTTCTGTAATAAATTTGCCTATCGAACAAAATATTAAAAAATATAACTAAAAAAATACAAACTTCTGAACGTTAACGTTTCGGGAGGTCTTCTCCTCCCGTTTCCAAAACGCATCTAAAAAATTAATTATATTAATTTCATGATATCAATGTCAATAATACTTTATTTACATAAAAACAGATATAATTTGCGAGGCGATGGGATGACATATAGCGAGCAGCATTTTGCCATATAGCGAGGCGATGGGATGACATCAAGGCAATCCTGGTGTGGATACCGCTTGATCGTCTATGAAGAAGACCGAAAGCACGATGGAATGATGACATCGTTAAGTATATTGGATCAGAGTGGCAGAGGTAAGCCCAGAACCGTGAAAGTTGGAAACATGCTGAAGAGGCCATCATCTTGCAGTGGATTGACACGGGCTGATGGTGATGATGATGATGATTATATATATATATATATATATATATATATATATATATATATATATATATATATATATATATATATATATATATATGAGTAATTCCATTACATTTCGAATGATTTCTCGGGAGGGGTCCGTCGATTTTGCTCAAACTTGAAGTACTCTAAAAATATCTCCACAAACTAAATTTCAGCCTTCTAGGTGTCATCGGTCAGGAGAAAATGCCTTTTAAATAGCTAAAAAATACAATTTTTAGCCCATTTTCAAAAATTCATTTCCCAAAAATTTTAAGCCAGAATCGAATTATTTGTACCAGATTTTGTTTATTATTTTTCTAGTATGTACAAAAAAATATTTTAGACCTCTGCACCATTTAGCCTTTTTTTTAGAACGTAACTGAGAAAAATACAAATTTCCGAAAATGACCATTTTCAAATGGCCATCAAAAATTCAATTTTCAACCGATCTGCTCTCGCTATAGCTCTACATAGCTCTATAGCGCTATAGCTCTCTAAAGCTCTCTATAGCTATATAGCTCTATAACTCTTTAAAAAATATATATTTGCATGCAAAGTTCGGTGATTCCGTTTCAAATTTAGTGATTTTTGAAAAATTGCGAACTTTGACCCTCCAGTACGCATTTCTATCAACTCCGAATCGCACAAAAATTTTGGAAGACGCAGTGTTCTATGTCTAGAATAATCCCTCGAAGGGATTTTCTTGGCCTGAACTGCTGTGATTTTCTACAATTTTTTAAACTTTGGTAAAATCAATACAAATTCTGATTTTTTGATTTCAATAATGATGTCTGAGTGATTGTGGCGTGTTCATATATTTTTTTCCTTTATTTGGGTTTTTCGCAAATCCAATTTTTTTAATTGTATTCTTTAGAATCGGTATTAAAAGAATCGGTAACAAAATACAGAAGGTTAAAAGAAACCGCTATAATTAATTTAAATAAAAATAACTGTATTGCTATGCCTTCGGTAGATTTAAATTCAATATGGTTCCCGATTCTAAAGAATACAATTAAACACATTTAAATATTTGAATACACAATCAGTACAATAAACAATCACACAGTAAACATTACCTATATTGTCACTGTAAGTATCGTTGACATATACAAAAAAATATATTTACTTTCACTCGTTACTTTATATATTACAAATTAATATAATTTATTTTTTAGTTTAGTTTTGTAAACGGGGGGAGAGTACCCTCCGAAACGTTAACGTTAAAAGTTTGTAAAATTTTGTATAACATTTTTATATCTTTAAAATGTTGTTCGTTAGGCAAATTTATTACAAAAAAGAATCACTGAGAAATTTGTCTCCGTTTGGTTTTTTGTTTTTACCCAGTGATTCTTTCTTTAAATAAGAACAGGTATTTTTGATATTTTTTGAGTTTTAAATAGTGGCGAAAAACCCAAATAAAGGAAAAAAAATCAGTAATGATGCTGCTCATTTCGTCTCTCATCAAAAAATATCTTTTGAATATAATTTTTATTTTTTACTATGTATATTTAAAATGAATTTTTTGTTCTAATTATTTTTTCTTTATTTATTAATGATTAGTGTAATGTGATATGTGTAATAATGGATTTATATTTTATCATAATTATTATAATTGTACTATTGTATATTTTAGTTATTGTACTGTAATCATTGATACAGCAAATAAACTTATTATTTTAGTTTCAAACTTGTAAAAGATCTCATTGCCAATATTGTCGTCAATTGCTTATAATGAGTGCACGAACCTATAAACTACATCTTCCCTCCTTTGATTTCTAATAATTTCACGCAATTTTAAATGTTCTGCATATTAATTTGGATGCCGTGCTCTGATTAGACCCCAGCTTGCTCATGCTTAAATCTTAATGATTTAGCCGTAACTACCCCAGTTTCCCTTCTTCGCCCTTCCACTCACGGCTCGTCAATTAAAAAATAAGTTTGTTGCAATGTTCGCGACTGTGTTCATTAAAATCAGCCATGAAAATAATTAAATAAGTGAGAGGACCTCGTCGACAAGGATCCTCCTAGGTACCGTTACCCATATCGACGCTTGTCCTTTGAAGCGGCCCTAGGTCCCTTTTTAATTAATCAATTGATTTCCATACCTAGCTGATAGGTCTTTTTATGAAGTAAATTACCATATTCTACAAACACGAAAAAGTGATAGTCAGTTAAAAGTTTTTAGCGGTTTAAAATTAATAAAATAAATAAATAAATAAATTGATAAGCAAATATTAACAACTTACTGATACTAAACTTGAAAAGATTTACCACTAAATACCAAAACTGTTTTTTGAACTGCTTGACGCACGTTTCGCTAACCATGTTAGCATCATCAGGAGATGATTTAATCTCATAGTTCTGGATTGTCGAACGTCTGAGTTGAAAGATTTTCTACAATGTTGATTCTCTTTTCTGGAATATGTTCTTTCGGCTGCTCAATTTTCAGTTTTTTAATTTTTTTATTTAAAGATGACATTTTTTTAATAAATTTACTATTTACTGTTGTGAACATATTACTTTGAAAATTGCACCAACATTCATGTTCTGCATTACTTAATTTAAATTTAAATTTCTTGTAAAGATTGTACGTCTGAATTTCAAGCATACTCCTTTTACTGTACAAATGTTTGATTTCTAAGTCAAGCCATTTCTGTAATGAACGATGAACGAGTGAACGATGAACTTAGTGATGCTAAACTCGAAAAGATTTACCACTAAACACCAAATTGCTTTTTGAAATTTCTCAACGCACGTTTTGCTAACCACGGCACGTTTCGCTAACCATCATGACGAGATGATTTAATCTAATTCTAAAATTATACTATGTTTTATTTATATGATAAACCTACCAAATGAAGCATGTAAAAATTTTGAACTGTAAAGTTTACGAAGCCTTACATTAATAATTGAAAAACTGGACAGTACGGAATAGGTCCTTTATCCCGGTTCATGATTTTCTTAAATTTTTCTATTTGAATGCTTTCATATGCATCCAAAGCCCTGTTGTTATTTACACTTTTTACGAGTTTTAAATTTATAATATCTCTATTGTGGTCATGTTCGATCGCATGTTGGGCAACACAAGGTTTTTCATTTCTTCAGTATGTAATGTAGGGTTAATGTGTTCTTTAAATATCGTTAATATTGATATTTTTGTTTGCCCAATATACCTTCGATCACAATCTTGACAACTAGTTTGGACTTTTCTTGTTGATCTACTGTATTTTTTGGATTACTCTGGACTTCTCTTAATTTATTATATGGTTTGTACACAACCTTAAAGTCCAATTTTTGCGTGTTAATTGGTCATCATTGGGCATCATTGGGTATTACCATGAATTTCTTTTTGTCCTGATCCTTTTGAAAAGTCAAAGATTCTTTCAAAAATTTTCTTAACTTTTATTTTCTAATTTATCTACATTGTTCTTATTGTAACCATTCACTTCGGATATCTTCCTAATTACTTTCAATTCTTTGTTATAATTTTCTTTGTTTAAAGGAAAATTGATTAATCTAAGAATTGAAATTAGTGATAGCCTGCTTTCAGTCTGGATTTCAGTATTATTGATGTTAGTGATATATTGCTGAATGTGTTGTATAGTATATTACATGTATAATTTATATTTGATTACTGACAAGTTCCAGTGTTGAGTCACTCATAAATACTAGTGTTGCTTTTTATGTATTAGGTATAATAAATAAAAACAAAATATTTATCAATGAAAATTGTTTTATTGTTTTTCAAAATATTCTTCGTGATGATCGATACATTTTTGCATACGTTTGAATCATTCGCCATTCCGATTGATTTATCTTTAAAAGTTGCATTTTGAACGTATCAACGGCTTCTTCTGGTGTCGAAAATCGTTGATCACGTATTTTATTATTCACGGACGGGAACAAAAGAAAATCATTGAGTGTCAAATCAGGACTGTATGGCGGATGAGCAATTCGATGTTTTCGCCGATCAAATATTGTGTTGTTCGGTCCGATGTATGAGAGCTCGCGTTATCATTGTGAAGAATTTTATTATATCTTCATAGACTACTAGCAAACAAATGCTTGTGTACCATTCATAATTGACTATTCTATGATTTTCTAGTAGCACTGTACCCATATGTCCATTTGTTCCAAAAAAACAGACGACCCTTTGCTTTGAAGTGGCTCTTGCGTGAACAACTTTTGTTGGGTTTGGCTCATTTTGAAAGATTCATACAGTTGACTGCTGTTTACTTTGGGGCTCATATGCATAGATCTAAGATCTGTCATCTCTGTAGATGTTATACACGTCTTTTGATTAGAAAATCTAACGAATGGGTAAGAATGGCAAACTGAAGTGGAGTTGGCCAGGTTACATTATGGGAATGACATGCTGAATGAACCAGAGGAGTTCTTTGAATGGAGACCAAGGCTAGGAAAAAGGGAATGCATGTAAACCATCACTTCGATGGAGTGATAATATTAATATATGATCGGACTCCTATGGAACGTATATGCGAATATCTGAGAGTCATCGAAAGCTAAAGGAAATAGAGGTGAGGGAGGTCAGTTAAACCACGTGGTAATTGAACCGGTCGACTTAAAAATTCGATAAACATAAACAAAATAAACGTAATCTTAGAATTATTTTTTAATATGTTAACCTCTGATTTGGCCAAAAGTTGGAATCATTGCGATGATTTATCAAATTTTTGTGTTTATGAACACGTAAACTTTTTTTTAACTCTCGACATGTTTAATAATATTTCAATTTTTAAATATAATCATAAAATTTCAGTTGTAATATCTCCATATTGTAATGTATATATCTCCATATTATAATGTACATGTAATATCTCCAATATATTTTACAATTCGTAACATATATAGGAAAATAATAAAAAAAAATATTTACTAATTACCACAATAAAATCAAATGGGATCAATTGAAAGCATCAGATTGGCGCGCGCATCTAGACCCCACACAATTCTTCTATTGGAACCTTTGGTGTGAAACACTAAACTTGAAGATATTTACAACTAAACACCAAATCACTTTTTTTGAACTGCTCGACGCACGTTTCGCAAACCATGTTAGCATCATCAGGAGATGATTTAATCCGTTTAGTGGTAAATCTCTTCAAGTTTAATGTAGCATTTGTTATTGTGATATTTTGTAGTGAATAGTTGATATATTAAATATTGTCAATTATTGATTGATTATGATTATCAATAATTGTGGTAAGTAAAGAAAGATCGAATTATTATTATCATTCAAAAACAAAAAGTTAATAGTTAACCATTTTGTTCACGTAAAGTTATTTTTTTGCCAAGTTGAAGTTACACTCTAACAAATTGATGACAGTTAATAATAATAATAATAATAATAAATGTCTTTATTACTCAATCAAATGTTAAAGGATAGGGCGAAGTCTAGTTTAACGAGGCACTCATACTCAACCCGTATCCAAAAACCAATTACAATACATAATACTGACTTACATAATGTACATACACATAAACTAATATTCTGTAGGCAAAAAATACAAATAATAACAACCTATGTACGAAACTAAAACATAGAAACAAAACAAGTAATAACAAATAACAAGGAAAATAACTAAAAAGATTCATCAATAAAAAAAAAGAAGATAATCATAATATAACATACAAGGCTCTATCTCTGCGCTGATAGCAGATATTACCTAAATTTAAATCTGATGTGCTTTCTGTAGAACATTAAGTGACATCTCAAATCTCTACTTAGAGAGTTAAACAATTTAGCAGCAGTTAGCAGCATAGTTAATGTATAATAATATAATTTAAGAAAGGTGAACATTTGAATGCTGGCTATCATCCTCACAACAGAATCTCCACAGAATCTCTCACACAGAATCTCCGATACAGTCGAGTATACACAATGTATTGTCTGGCGCAACACGTTACTAGCATGTTGGTGACGCAAGCCCATAAGTTTTCACTTCAAAAACGAAATATATTTTATGATAAAAGTTTAAGAAAATAAATAAAATAATAATATATGTTCGTTACAAGTTGTAATATTAAATATAAGATATAATAAATAATGAATTATTTATTAAATGTGTTTGTTTTTGTTTCTAATAGTTTTGGTTCAATTAACCCCAACCAGTAGCTCAAATTGTCACTGCGCTGGGGTCGGTTGAACTACTTGACGAGCGGATATTTTTTAAAAATTATAATTATTTCGCGACTAATTTACCTATCGGTAATCATAACGCGAATAACAAATTACTATATTAATCACCGCAAGGCTTATTCGAAGAGGGGAACATTGCCAATAAGCGAAGGAAGTCATATCAAATAAACAAAAAAATAAGATGATGTATCCGCTGTACAGTTTATGATTTAACTTGTTTCTGTTGGTGTAGACGTAGATTATAGATATAAAGAACTTTTATCAAGTTATGCTAGAGACCATCTCTAGTATTTCTAATATTTTATTTTCTTTACCAAAAAATATAAAAAACCCTAACTCAAGCATTTTATTGAAAGCAAAAAAATAAAATTGGCTATATTCGCGAACAGGCACGTTACAACAAAGAGAAAAAAAAACCCGTATAAAGCAGACTAAAAAGGGTCCTTTCTAAGGGTAAGAAACTTTTCTGGTAGGTTTTCTCCATTCATAATGGTCACGTGGACGTGCTGATTGGGCATACCGGTGAAAGTACACAAAAATATATCGCTCGGTTCAAGGAGGAGAAATGGAATTTATAGTCGTTCACAATGAAGTAAAAGTAAAGAGTTGTGTTGACTTGCTCTCCTATAGAAAAAACTGTATTCGATTTTCCGAGAGGAAAGTTTAAAGTACACCCGAAGAAAATTATTGTAAGAAAGAAGTAAAATCTTCAACAAAAATAAGAGATCTTTTAGATTAGATATATTCTTCTCTTGGACCTTTCGGTGTCAAACACTAAACTCGAAGAACATAGTATTCACGCATGAACTCGAAATCAACGATGGATTAGCATTTCTGGATGCTTTAGTCAGTAGAAATAATAAAAATAGGTTAGATTTTGATATTTTTAGAAAAAACACCACCATTTTGAGATACATTCCTAACGCTTCGATTTATAGGTTCCAAAATAAAATGGCTAGTTTAAATTTTTCGGTAAGTAGATTATTTAATTTTCCTTTAAATAAAGATAATTATAACAAAAAATTAAAATTATTTAGGGAGGTATCTCAAGTGAATGGTTATAATAAGAACATTGTAGATAAACTAATTAGAAAACATAAGTTCAGAAAATTATTGAAAGAATCTTCGACTTTTCAAAAGAATCAGAACACCAATAAATTCATGGTAATACCATTTGATGCCCAGTTGACAAGAGGACTAGACAAAATTTTGAAAAAAGTGGATTTTAAGGTTGTGTACAAACCATATAATAAATTAAGAGAAGTTCTGAATAATCCAAAGGATAAAATAGAGCAACATGAAAAGTCGGGGATTTACGAAATTAGTTGTCAAGATTGTGATTGAAGGCATATTAGACAAACTAAAAGTTCCATATTAACGCGATATAAAGAATACATTGCCTACATTAGGAATGGGAGAAATGAAAAATCTTGTGTTACCCAACATGCAAAAGTATTTAAATAGAAAAATGTAAGAAAACCACGAACCGAGACAAAGGACATATCCCGTTCAGTCAACTTTTTCATATGTTACTGTAAGGCTCAGTAAACTTCACGGTTCACGATTTTTACACGTTTCATTAGGTAGAAATATCATATAAATAGAACATAGTTTAGTTTTAGAATTAGATTAAATCATCTCCTGATGATGCTAACGTGGTTAGCAAAACGTCCATCGATAAGTTTAAAAAACTCATGACGGTGACATTGACATAATTTGTGGTGAGGGAAGAATCTTTGCACTAGAAGGGTTGTTCGACAAAAAAACAAGAGTTTTTGGAGTATTTTCTTAACGTAGTCATTTTGAAATTCATTAAACTTTTGTGATTTAACAACAATGGAAAAAATTGAATATCGCACAGTAATAAAATATTTGTTTTTGAAAAAGAAAACAAATGATGAGATTAAAACGGAGCCCAGCGAAGTTTATGGGGATTCTGCACCTTCATTATCAACTATAAAATATATGACGGCTGAATTCAAACATGGCCTTTCAATCATTTTTGATGAAGATCGTCCAAATGAGGTTACCACTTCAGAAATGATTGAGAAGATCCACGATATCACGATAAACGATCGGAGAGTGAAAGAGATTGCTGAGACTATGGACATCTCAATTGAGTGCAGATTATTTTAACAATTCATTTGAATATGAAAAAGCTTTTCGGAAGATGGGTGCCGCAATTGCTCACAGTTTGACACGTGTATCAACTTCAAAATAATGTTTAGCGATGTTAAACGCAATCGGAATGATTTCTACCGTCGGTTCATAACTGTTGGCGAAACATGGATTCATCAAAACCACCAAATGAACAGTACAAAATATTAAAAAAAACGTGTATTAAACTGAAAGATGACTATGTTGAAAAATAAAATAAATTTGACTCATACAAATTTTTTCGTCAAGGATAAATATTTATCATACAACCGTCGTATGTATGTACAGCTGTGCATTGCTGCGAAATTGGACCCATCATTGAAGGTTCTCCTGATCTTTTTGTTGCGGTAGACCACTTCACATTACCAACAATGGTAAGGCAAAGCATAGCCCCAATAATTTATATTGTATATTAAATTTAATATTTTAAACATTTTTTTTTTATTTTAAATAAATCAATATATATATATATATATATATATATATATATATATATATATATATATATATATATATATATATATATATATATATATATATATATATATATATATATATATACAATGTGATGGAAAAAAGAACCAATCCATGAAGAGAACCGAAGTGGATAATCGACGACGATAATATTGCAGTTTTGAAGGAATTTACATATCTGGAAAGTAAAAATGATTGAATATTGAGAGATTTAGGATACAGAAACTATAAATTCAAAGAACTGAAAACATTAAAATACCTGAGAGTCATAATCGAAAAAAAAATATAAGGTACTTAAAAAATAACAACGAAAAATTTCTTAAAATTTATTAATTTTTAACCGTCATCTCACATCCAGATTATCTCGCTCGTCTCAAATTCGTAAACTATTCCAATTGAATCTGATCCGGAAACTGAAACGCAATAACAAACGGTTATAGAGCGATGAAAAATTTAATCTGTATTAAATTTTGACAGTCGGATGGTGTCGCGCAGAGGCAACAGATCGTCCCAAGACGGAGCTTTTTAATATTTCAGGGCGCAATCTGCAAAATCCTTTCGAACAATCGAGAACCCGGATCGGGAAATGTTCATTTAAATTAAAGTTAATAATTCAGTGGGAAAGGTCAATAGGGGAATCCCGCAGTGGACCAATATAACGCCATGTTGGACAAAGAAAATAAATTCAGAGAAGCTTAATTAAATTTTTTTCGTGTTTAACATTACTTATAAAAAAACAAGCAGATTTCTCTTGAGCTCCAATCAAAAATTTACCCATTCCTTGAGCAGGCATCAAACCTCAATAAACGTCTTCCAAAACAGGCTTCTTTTCGACTTAATTTTCATTTCCCACTCTTCTTTTGCTTTTTTGTTTCATCTATTCTGACCCGATACTTCCGAAAGCTACCTATTCTCCTCTACAATTTTTTCCAATGCTTTAATTTCCAATTCCTCTCTGATATCCCATTATCGTTATCAGAAGCCCCATTTCGCATGCTCTGAACATTCTACTACGTTTATCAAATCACAATCATTAGTCTGCTTCATACAGTAATACACCAACGGAAATACCATTTGGGAATCTTACTTTTGCGTTTTCTATTGATTTTTTTGTTACTGAATGATATAACCAAGACACGATATTAAACTAACGGCAGTAAAACGGACAGCAATAAAAACGGCGGTCAACTGAAATCCCGAACTACCTATTGGAACACCCTTTATAGCTATTATTGAGCTTCGTATTTATTTTTCCAACTTTTTTTGTGCGAAAATTAAACAATATTTTTTTTGGTCCGATATTTCACCCGTTGGTCCGTTGCCTCAGTATGCAAAATCTAAATTCCGCACCAAGGAAGTGGAGATAAACAGTGCACCGACCGTCGGGTCAGCAAATTGGGGTCAGTGCAATCGGCACTGTAAACCAGAAATCCAGAGATAGTCGACGCTAACCCTTCTTTGACTCGGCGACTCAATAATGTAACCGCATAGAAATGGGATGCCTTTCAGCTGGATGATTTTTTAACTCCGCAATCCGTCCAACTGATATCACGTCCATTAAGTACTTCATTATTTAGTTTGGGGGAATAGTTTGTTAATGAGTTACTCGACTGTCAAGTGGGCTCTCTTTTTTTTAATTGAAAAAATGTCGATGTTGACGGACGTTTTTAAATCTGGGTTTTTCGGCATTTTATCGTATGTTTTATTTAACGGAGAGCAGATATTTAAATAAAATATTCGCATTTATTTCTGGATTGTCAATTATTTGGTATTTTGCAATCCCAAAAACTGGATTGTTTTTCGACATGATAAATTATAAAACGTTTATTTCTTCACCAGAAAGATTATTGTTGAATAACAATTTCTGGATATTAAAACTCTTTTTTTGATTTGGCATAGAAGGATGTCTAAACATAATAAAGCAAGAATAATTGATAATTTATAATCTAGAGATATGGAAACTATAGGTGAAACAGTGCACCACGTCGTTCAAATGGTTCTCGACTCCGCTTTCTTAAAACTTTCACTATCACATTTACGAGGTGCGTAAGTAAACTAATTGCGGTTGGTAGTTTAGCCGTTGGTTTTCTATTTGGAGGGTTTATAAGTCTTCAGTACGAGTTTGAACTACCTAGAATCACTTGGTTGTTCGTAGCAAATCATTTTGCGAAACGGGTTTGTTTTAGTCGCCTACGAGCTTTTCAATGTTCTCCAGCGTCCCAAAATAGCGTCCTTTCAGTTAATTTACAATCTTGAAAAAAGGAAAAACTCACAGGGCTCAAGTCTGGAGAATAAGAGGACTGCGGAGCCACATTCATATTATTTGCCCAAAATTCGTTAATTGAAATCGATGTGTCACAAAGCGTATGTATTATTATGATGCTACACCCAGATGATCTTGATGTTTGGACTTACACGAATTACTCTTTTTCGATGTTTTTCAGGAACCCGGTAAAAAGAGTAATTTACCGATTGTCCTTGAGCACAAATTCTTCATGGACGATCCCCTGGTTATCATAAAACCAAATTAGCATGCTTTTGATCTTTGATTTGCTCATTCTGGCCTTTTTGTCCATGATGAAGTTGAAATGAGCCATTCCTGCGCTCTGTATCGTTTCAGGGTTGTATTCAAAAATCCAAGACTCGCTACTAGTGATACATGTCCAGAAAGGTCCTAAAAGGTACGTTAATAAGTTGTCGTATTGATTCTGTGAAATGTTTTTCTTTATCCCCAATTCATTGTTTACAATTTGATAAACAGTTGATGAATGAGCAAAATTCAACCCTTTGCCGATCATTCCGACCATCAACAGAGACGACCAGAATACACAAGATCCAGGATTGTATGAACATTTTCATCAGTTCTTGCTCGGTTATAGTCGTTCGAGTCTTAGTCTTCCGAAAATGTCTTACACCACCTGAAAACTTGGAACCCTGACAAAATACTCTTTTCATAGGCCTGTTGAAGTTTTGAAAAGGTTTCCGCGGCACCGTACTCAAGTTTAAAACAAAACTTGATAGCGCTCCGTTACTCGAAATTGTCAGCCAAAAATGGTTATTTTGACGTGAAAGATAAAGAACGTCCAGGTCAACTAAAAAAATTGAAGATGCCGAATTGCAAGTATTCTTGGAAGAAGACGATATGTAAACTCAACAACAAATGGAAGAGATGTTAAATGTTGGTCGCCGAACCATTTGTGATCGTCTGCCTGCCATGGGAAAGATCCAGAAGGTAGGAAAACGGGTACCACATCAGCTGAACGATATAGAGATGGAAAAGCGAAAAGCTGTGTGTGACGATTTGCTTTTTTGGCATCAAAGAAATACTTTTTTTACATCGGAGACGGAAAATGGATATATTTTCAGAACACAAAATATAGAAAATCATACATCAACATCGATCGCAAGACCGAATCGCTTTGGAAAGAAGATAATGGTGGTATTTGGCTTCTGAAATTAGGTGAAACGGTTAATACCGTTCGATTTCATCAAGTGACCAATTTAACTGTGCATTAATGGAAAAGCGGCTAGAATGGGTTACAAGACACGAAAAACTGATCTTGCAGCATGACACCGTCCGGTTACACATAGCGAAGAGAGACACCATTTCTGCACTTGACTGGGAACTCTTGCCCCACTCGCCGTACTAACCAGACTTGGCCCCTTTCACCTCCAACAATTACGGAAATTCTTACTTTCCGAAGGTATGGTTAAGATATGTGGATTACATTTTTGCCATTTTCGATTCGAAAAATGAAAATTTAGATGATTTTATTAAGAACTTAAATAGTAAATCCGAAGATATAATATTCAGGCATGAACTCGAAAACAACGATAGTTTACCATTTCTGGATGTGTTAGTCAGTAGAAATAATAAAAATAGGTTAGATTTTGATATTTTCAGAAAAACCACCACCACTTCGAGATACATTCCTAACGATTCAAATCATAGCTTTCAAAATAATAGCTAGTTTAAATTTTATGGTAAATAGATTAATTAATTTTCCTTCAAATACAGATAATTATAACAAAGAATTAAAATTAATTAGGGAGGTATCTGAAGTGAATGGTTATAATAAGAACATTGTAGATAAACTAATTAGAAAACATAAGTTCAGAAAATTATTGAAAGAATCTTCGACTTTTCAAAAGGATCAGAACACAAAGAAATTCATGGTAATACCATCTGATGCCCAGTTGACAAGAGGACTAGACAAAATTTTGAAAAAAGTGGACATTAAGGTTGTGTACAAACTATATAATAAATTAAGAGAAGTTCTGGGTAATCCAAAGGATAAAGTAGAGCAGCATGAAAAGTCGGGGATTTACGAAATTAGTTGTCAAGACTGTGATCGAAGGTATATTGGGTAAACAAAAAGATCCATATTGACAAGATATAAAGAACATATTGCCCACATTAGATATGGGAGAAAGGAAAAATCTTGTGTTGCCCAACATGTAATCGAACATGACCACAGTATAGATATTATTAATTTAAGACTAATTGAAAGTGTTAATAATAATAGGGCTTTGGATGCATATGAAAGCATTCAAATAGAAAAATGAAAGAAAATCATGAACCGAGATAAAGGACCGATTACTTTCAGTCAACTTTTTCAATTATTAATGTAAGGCGTAGTACACTTCACGGTTCATTATTTTTACACGCTTCGTTAGGTACGGTTTTCATATAAATAGAACATAGTTTAGTTTTAGAATTAGATTAAATCATCTTCTGATGATGCTAACATGGTTAGCGAAACGTGCGTCGAGAAGTTCAAAAAAGTGTTTTGGTGTTTAGTGGTAAATCTCTTCAAGTTTAATTACGGAGATGACAAAAAATGGCTTGATGAATGGACCACCTCAAAAGATGTATCGTTTTTTTGGGAGGGCATCCACACATTGCCAGAGATATGGGAAAAATGTGCAGCAACCGATGACACATACTTTGAATAATCCACTTTTTACCTTTCTCCCGAATTAAACGTGTTTTTTTAAGAAAAAAATAAGAATTATTAACAGCCTCCAGCTGGTATTCATGGGATTAAATATGGTAAATATCTCTGAAAGTTTTACTTTTTTATGAAGTGTATAGACTATACAGTTTTTAGAATGAGTATGCAAACGGGCCTCGTTTTGCTGTACGCTTACAAAGTATGAAAAAAACACTTAAAAAAAAAGTGTTTTTCACACTTTTTTGTTGTATTTACTTTCGTCTATTGGTCGTTTGCTCAGTTAAAGTTTGTTTGAATGCGTCAAAAAATTGTTTTATTAATCACGCCAAAGGAGTAAAATTTCTTACTTGTGTACATAAGTACACACACGTTTTTTTATGTTTGTCCTATATTAGTTCAATCTAAATAATAAAACTGATATGTTATTACAAAAACTTAAATGTTCTTTTAAATATACCGTATTTTTTCGCAAAATTGACATCTGGGTTAAATGACAACCCCAAGCCTCGTATAAGAAATAAAATCATTTGATGTCAGTTATGGTACAAGGACCAACTTGGTGAAAAAGAAGAATTACTGCCTAATACGATCGGTATTTACTAGACAGGAGGATCTGTCAGAACGGCGATTCCAATTTTCTGGAATTTTCAGTGAAATTTCCACACGCGAGTGCCTTTTTTTGTGAAAAATTTCCCTCGAAATTCTGTTCAGGTAAGTTTCTCAATATTTTCTATTTTAATTTTTTTTTTATTCGATTCTTATCCAAAAAATGTATGGTTCTCATGGCAGCACTTTACGTCATATTCCATGAGCTACTTGGTTTTAGATAGGTTCATGTTCAGATATGATCCGGGTATCTCGTCCTATTCGTATACCCGGATTGATCAAAAAATAAACGATATATCTTAAAATTTTATACAGTTAAACCATTGGTTCTTTACCTCTATGTCATCAAAAATATCCATATGATATCCGTGTCATAATTTAATATATGCCAGTTACAAGAAACACCCTACGGTCTGTTTTACACGTTTTAAAAATCTTAAGTAAGTTAAGCTAAATTAAGAGACTTCCGTCACACAAATACTTAGATTTAAGTACTCATGTACTATTATATCAGGATGTTTACATGATGGAAGTCTTAACATTTAACCACTGAGTTAGTGTAATAATTTGTTTTGTTTCTTAAAACGTTTAAAATCGGCATAATATCGCATCGTTATCGGCATATATCGTTAATATGTCCTTAACTATTATAGGTTAGAATACGATGTTTATTTCATATATATATATATATATATATATATATATATATATATATATATATATATATATATATATATATATATATATATATATATATATATATATATATATATATATATATATATATATATATATATATATATATAATACTACTTTATTGCTAGCAAGAGTCGGAGATCGGCGAAATCATTACGGTGCAAACATATATGCGTCTGTTTCTCTCATTACTACTTTGAGTTTTATGCGCATGTCCGAGAATTGAGTATGCTTACAGACGTGCGTCAGTTTTCATATTTTTATGTTTTTGTGTCACGTTTATTTATTGCAACATTTTGGCACAACGGGTCGAGTCGTAGAAAAAGAAATAGAAGTAAACATTTGCTGTCTCACTTATTCTGTGACACCTCCACTAACAGCTATTAGCAATATAGTAATATTATATATATATATATATATATATATATAATCGATATCGCATCGTTATCGGCATATATCGTTAATATGTCCTTAACTATTATAGGTTAGAATACGATGTTTATTTCATATATATATATATATATATATATATATATATATATATATATATATATATATATATATATATAATACTACTTTATTGCTAGCAAGAGTCGGAGATCGGCGAAATCATTACGGTGCAAACATATATGCGTCTGTTTCTCTCATTACTACTTTGAGTTTTATGCGCATGTCCGAGAATTGAGTATGCTTACAGACGTGCGTCAGTTTTCATATTTTTATGTTTTTGTGTCACGTTTATTTATTGCAACATTTTGGCACAACGGGTCGAGTCGTAGAAAAAGAAATAGAAGTAAACATTTGCTGTCTCACTTATTCTGTGACACCTCCACTAACAGCTATTAGCAATATAGTAATATTATATATATATATATATATATATATATATATATATATATATATATATATATATATATATATATATATATATATATATAGCTGCATTGGTATGCAGAAAATTTTCGTCAGTTTTACATTAGATTATTATATGATTAAAATACAGATATTTAAATCGGGTAGTGTATAGTCGACTGTAATAGTCAAACTGAAAAAGAACATATTTCATTCTACAGCTAAGAAAGATATTTAGTCTTGTAAGCTCTAACTGTAATTTAAATTATCTTTGTAATTGATTTCTACTTTAGATTTTTGTGACATGTATTAAACAAGTTAACCTATTATATAGAGTTCCTATGTTTAACGTTAAAATGTCTAATACAATTAAATAGATAAAAATATTTTGTTTTAATACATGTATATTGAGGTTAGGGTTAAATGTTTGACAAATATATTGAAAATGAATTGTGTCAATGTCACTTCATCAAGAACGTCAATTTCAACTGTTGTCAAATTAAATCCTGTGTTCATATACGAATTAAATACCCGATTGTTCTTTTGCTATCTCTTTCTAAGACATAGATATGACTGTAAGAGTTATGGGATTTTAAATGATTTCTTTTGATTCAATAATTTAATTAAAAGAAAAAATATTTTCCGTGCTTCGAAAACAAGATCCTTTTTTTTTCAATATGGGACTTTTTACTCAGAAAAAAAAAGAGGAAACATTTTAATCCGGGAAGATTAAAGCTGCACTCGGGATTGCCTTTGATAATCGGAAACGGTTTCTTTTTTTTAACGTATTTGGAGAGAGGGTGGGATTGAATTACTCCAAAGGTTCCCTGTGATTAGTTAAAAGGGGGGATATCGGTGGTGGACCCCTCCATTCATCCTCACCCGTTTCACGAAATCCCGTTTGAATTTTCGTTCTTTGATTCCAAACCGCATAAAAAGTATTTATTTAAAATGTTTATCAAATAACGAATACGGTATACAGGGTAAATTTGTTGGTAGGTAAATATTTAAAAAAAAATGCGTTCTTTGCCGAAATATTAGGTGGTAGGTTATAATAAAGTTTTCAGCCAAGGAAGGTGTTAAACCATCCGAAATATTAACTCGGTTGAAAGTTCAGTATAGGGACGATACCCTGTCTAAGACGCAAGTGTTTGGTTGGGCCAAGAAGTTTAAGAATGGACGAGAAAGTATGGTAAATGTAAGTCATAATCGACGTCACATGTCAAATGTCACTGCTGACAACATTGGTGCAGTTCGCGACCTTATTGAAGGTGACCGGCAGCTCACTATTGATGAAATCGCTTTAAAAGAGGGGTATTAGCTTTGGAAGTGCCCAAACAATCATCAGACATCATCTTGGTTTCAATAAAATCTCTGCCCGATGGGTTCGGTTTTGACGAAGGAAAAACTGGAGAACATGCATTGCGAAATCTCTGAGCACCCTCCATATAGCCCAGATTTGTCACCCTGTGACTATTTTTTGTTTGCGCTCTTGAAAGATGCACTTAGAGGGGTACCATTCGACAACGATCAAGATGTTGAGGATTTCATGCGCAATTAAGCTGTGAATTCACAAGCTTCCAAACCGTTGGGAAAAATGTATAGAGCGTGGAAGAGACTATGTCGAAAAATCATCAATAGTTTTTTGTGTTATTTTATAAATAATAAATATGTATATAAACTAAATTAACAGGACCCCAAAGTTTTTGCTTCCGAAAGGAAAACGGACAATTAGCTCTCAATAACCAAGACAATTGCAAAGAACTTGCCAAATGTTTTGGACAACTACTAAACTGTCCTGAGCCCTTAAACAGATTACCAACACTAAACCCTAAACAAACAAACCCAGATTCATTACCACCAAATGAAGATGAAATAATTAGGCAAATCAAATGACTTAAAAATAACAAAGCTTCTGGTGAAGATGGAATCACTGTTGAACTTTTAAAATCCGCTGGTTCAGGTCCAATCAAAGAAATAACCAAAATTCTATAAGAAGTTTGGCGAACTGAACGGAGTGCGGAAGGTTGGAAAGATGCTCTAATCCGTCCACTACATAAGAAATGAGATAGAACGGATGTAAACAACTATAGAGGGATATCTCTTCTCCCCGTTTTTTACAAAATTCTTTCTCAATGTCTAGTAGAAAGAGCACAGGGACAGTTAGAATCTAAAATTGGTAAATATCAAGCAGGTTTTTCACCCGGCAGGTCCTACCCGGAACAAATCCTGAATCTAAATTTGATCCTAAGACATCAAAACTATACAATAAAAATACTGTCTGTACATTTGTGGATTTCAAAAAAGCATATGATTCTGTTGAACGTGAATCTTTATTCCAAATCTTGAAAGAATAAGGACGAGATTTGAAAACTCTGGCAATTATTAAAGCAACTCTAACTAACACTAGGTGAAAAGTTAAATTCATAGGTGACATCTCAGAGCCGTTTGAAATTAAAACTGGAGTGAGACAAGGGGATGGACTCACGCCACTCTTATTTAACTTTCTAATTTCTAGTAGTTCTAGAAAAAGTAATACAGGAGTGGCGTGAAAAAAAGTCGGCCCTGAATATTGACCGGCGTTTTAAAATATATTGTCTGGCGTTTGTTGATGATCTAGTAATATTAGTTCAAGATATATTAACGGCACAAAAACAGATTGAAATTCTAAAAGAAACAGCAGAAAAAGTAGGACACTCAATTTCCTTTAAAAAGACACAATACATGACCTGCAACAGACTAAGACCACCATTAATAAAAAAAAAATATGGCAACATCAGACGAGTCTTTCTATTTAATTATTTGGGTGAAATAATCATGGAAAACGAGTTGGAAAAAGCGGCTAATAAGGGTAGATGTCAAAAAAATGGAAACTACATTCAGACTTACCCAAAATATTTACAACAAAAATGCAATCTAAAAACACAAAACTGAGATATTACAGCACTGTTAATCTTAATAGCTGGCTTAATAGCCAGCTCATTTTGAATAGAGAGAAGGACATAGAGAAGATTGAAAAGAAAAATCTTAGACCTCAAACAAATAAATAGCACAACATACCGACATCGAGAAAACCAAGAAACCAAACAATACACAGATATACATAGCGATATGAGAAAAAGAAAACTTAAGTTTTAAGGACACATAAAACGGATGAATCCGAGTAGGCTAACTAGACACAGTCGAATTTTATGAAAATAGGAGTAGAGCTAACATAGAAACAATTAAATGGATTGCTGCAATTAAAGAGGACCTAAGATCAGCGAATATTACACAATTGAAATTCAGAATAGAAACTGTTTTAGGCACAAGGTTAATGTTTGGGCTGTTGGCCAGAGAGAAAAATGTAGGAAGACCGAAACAACTTGATCTGACGAAAGAAAAAAAAACTCATAGTCAAAGAATGAAATCAGAATGGGTGCAAAGGAAGGCTAATAACAAACGCATCTAACTGTATTTTGCGTGGTTCACCAGGGGTCATACGTAAATAATAATAATAATAATAAATATGTATAAAACAATTCCGGTTTAGATTTTGATTCACCCTTGTATATTAATTAAATACAGGATGGCGAAAAATGGGGTTTGCTAGTTTGTTTGATCTGTAAAATTTGTACAAAATATAGTAGACAAACCATCTACTCAACAAATTAAAGTTTTATTCTACATATTTTTTGTATTATACCGTATTTTTGTATTACATCGACCAAATGCAGGAAAACTACCATTCTTTTCAATTTAGGAGACATTGTTACTATCTCATGTCGGATGTTGTCCTTTAGGACCTCGTTGGTTAGAGGGTTGTTGACATATACTTTGTGCTTGAAGTAGAAAAAATTCCCATAGGAAAAATTATAGGACGGTCAGATCCAGTGAGCGAGGTGGATATCTCACATTACCATTTTTCGATATGATGCGGTTCGGAAAATGTTGCCTTCGAAGGTCCATTGTGGCTCAGGCGGTGTGAACCATTGCACCATCCTGTTGAAAGCACATATAATTCAACAAAACAATTATTAATATCATTGCCCTAGAGCGTTCTCCATTGACCGTCTGAGCAATACCTTCTTCATCTTCGAAAAAAATAAGGACCAATGATTCGTTCAGTTTTTGTGGCATAACAAAAAAATCGTTAAGCGAGCTGAATGCAGGAGTCTCTGGTGAGTTCTTTTAGCGTTCTCTCTGCCCCAACATCGACAGTTTTCTATATTGACGAAGCCACAAAGCTGGAAATGTGATTTGTCGATTATCATCAAAGTGGAAACAAAATTATCATCATTTTCTGCTAGGTTTACGAATGCAGAGGAGTATTCCAGACGAAGTAGCCTATCTTCTGTATGAACGGCTTGGGCCAACTTAATTTTGTAGGAAAAGAGTTTCAAATCGGTCCTTAGAATTCGCGGTATGGATCGACGGAAGATCTGCAATTGATCTGAAAGTTTTCTGGTCGATGTTTGGGATTGAGCTGTAATACTTTTCTGAACTCGTTCAATGTTTGCAATTGAACGACCACTATGAGGTCCTTCCGTGTGACAGGCATCTCCAGCAGTTCTTCTTTCTTTAAAAGGCTGAACCATTTTGGTTAATGTGCGCCTAGTCAGTACCTCGAGAACATTTTAAAATCTTTTATATTCATGTTATATCCACGGTAACTATTCTGGTTCGTTGAGCAATCTCTATACGTGAATTATCTGACTTTTATCTGTAAAATACAAAAGGAAAAATTATAAACTACAAAGAACTAAAAAAAGTAATGATTTTTTAAAATAGGTATCTTATTTTGCGCCAGCCTGTATTGTGCGAAAATTTTTTGCAATAATTTTTGTATAATTCTTTCAAAATAATAGGATGAACTTTTATATCAACCCAATAGATGTAATGATTGAAATCTTCTTTTTTTTCGTATTGTTCTTTAAAGGAGAATCGTGACCTATGCAAAATCTTTCTGTTTGCGGCCTTTTCGGATTAGTTCTCGCCAGCGTTCTCTATTTCTGGTTGCCTTGGTTATGAATTGGAGAAATGAACCAGTTAGGCATTTCAAATCTGATTAGGTTAAAAATTTATAATCAGCCCTTGTAGCATTATGAAACAATAAAATGATTTAATAGCTCAAGGGATGGTCGAAATTAGTCTCTTTTTTTCCAGCATTTTAAATTAGGAATTGGACAAAATAAATTCATAGCCACTTTTTTCCCAGGCCCAGTCCATATTAAACCCTCTCGAAAAAAAAATCCCTCGCGAAATATCGGAGATTTAGCCCCAAAAACCCGCCGTTTCAATGAATATTCACGAGGCAGGCCACATTTGCAAGTGAAATATTCCAACAGGGGGGAAAGCCTGCCTGTTCCCCCCTATAGGGCATATTACTAATTATTTGCTATTAAAATATAATTAGCGCCACGCCCGGCACGTTCTGTACATCGATTTCGCGATTTTACGCTTTCGCGATTCCGATTGTCTGATCCGATGTTGTTTACGCGATATTTTTGACATTAATGGTCTGTCGATTCAGACCTAACTTGCCAATTATGTGGCAATGCGTTACAAATTGCTTTTTTGTTAATTTATTCATAATATTATCGATGAAATTATAGGAAAAATTCTGAAATTAAGGTTATCATAACTCATATACAAGGGCGGTTAAAGGAATTATCCGTCTCATAAAGAAAACTCAAGATTTTTTATAGAGTTACTTACTTAATTCTATGCCTTTATACGATAAGGCGTCAGGCGTGCGGAATTGAGGTTGTCTTCTATACATCTCTCTCTAGTTCTTCCTATCTATTGTCAGTTCCTTAATTTTATCCTATATTATGCCCCTTTTTCCAGCCTCTTCTCTTATCCCATCGTTCCATGCTCTTCTTGACCTTCCTTTGCAGTGTCTTCAAATTCACTCGCACTACGTACACTCTCTTTGTGAGTCTGTTTTCTGAACCATCATTTATGGATTCAATCTGTAGGTTTTATCTAATTATTTGATTTCTGATATGTGAGTATAAATGCAACGTGAGTCCATGTTTCGCTACTGTACATTTTTGTTGGTCGGATTACATTTATAATTACTGTTTTTTGTATATCTTTTGGTATTTCTTTCCTTCCAAGGAATGTTCTCTTCATAACGTTAAACATTTTTCTGGTTTTTCTCAATCTATCGTTTATTTTTGTCGATCTCAGGTATTTGTAGCTTTTCACTTGTTCTACTAGCTTGCCATTTAATTGTACGTTATGCTTCTTGTTTTCTTTGGATATGATCATACTCTTTGTCTTGGATATATTAATTTTCATGTTTTTCTTAGCTCTTGGTTCAACATTTCTAAATTGTGTTGAAGGTTCTTTTCTGTATCCGCTACTATGGCCAAATCATCTGCAAAAATCAATTCGGTCAATTCAATCTGTTGCAATTTCCAGTGTCCGAACTTTAATGTTTTCATAATTTTCTTTGCTTCCTTTAACGCTACGTCTACTACAATTAAGAATAACAATAGATTCCTCCAAACACTCCTATAGTTGTCGCAAATTCATTCGTTTCTCTAGCATTTACCATATGTCTACTCTTTTAATATAATTCAATCAAAAGCTTTTTCTATAGTCTAGGTCTATGAAACATGTATGTATATGTGTTCTTTTTTATTTGTTTGCTTGTTTATCTTATCATAGATAGTAAATCTCGCGAGCTCCTTCCCTTCCTAAATCCACATTGTTCTTTCTCCATTGTCATCTTGATTTTGATCCTTGTTATTTTCTCCAATATTCTGGTCATAACCTTTCTTGGTATGCTGGTCAATGTTATTCTCCTATAATTATTGCAATCTCTCTTGTCACCCCCTTTATGTATTAGTGTGATTCCAGAATTCCATTCCTTTGGGACCTTTACCTTTCTCATAATGCCATTCAACAACCCTGTCAGGCTTTTTGCGCCCTTCACATATATTTTATTATTTCTGGTGTTATACTGTCTCTACCCGGTGCCTTTCTCACCTTTAATTTCTCTATGGCATATACCTCTTCTTCTTGTTTCATATCTATTTTTTGAATACCGTCCATATGATTTTTTTGTTCTACTGGTATTCTAGTTCCCGTCTCAGCCAGTTGTTTAAAATATTCTCTCTATCTTTCCATTATTTTCATCTTTCTCTGTAATTACATTTCCGTTATTGTCTTTTGTATCCACGATGCAGTATTCTTTTTTGTGTTTTAGCCGCTTTAGAGTTCCGTAGAAGGTTTTCCGTTGGTTTTTTCTGTAGTTTTAAGTCACTTTTTCGTCAAATCTTACCTATGATTGTTGTTTCGCTTTCTTCACTTCTATCTTTACTCATTTTCGTTTTTCTTTATATATTTCGTGACCTTTATCTTTTTTTGTATCCAGATATCTTTTTCATTTTTGTTCTTCATCTTCCTCTGTAATTCCTTTGTACGCCATTCGGTTTTCTTCATGTTTTTATTTACAATTATTGTAGTTCCACGACCTCCTGTATTATATCTTTAAAAACTCCTAGTTTTCTTGCACTCTTCTGCCTTCTTCTTGCTCTTTAAATTTCCTCTTTACTATTTCTTGGTATTTCTTCTGGTAACTCGTTTCCTTGAGCCTATAGCTTTTTATTGTCTCGTTTACCCTCTTTCCTCATTTATCTGGTTTTTCTTCTCTTTTTTCCATGACCATCTTCACCAAATAATGATTGTTCTCGATCTCCGCTCGTCTTGTCACTTTCACATGCCTCACACTTTTCTATTTATTTTTGCTTATTAGAATGCTTATTAGAAATAGTCTATTATCGATTTTTCTGTCCTTCCCGTGTATTCTCTCCTTCTACTGTATTTGTCTGTATCTCCTCTGTTTAAACTTTGTGTGTGATATTATCGGGTTGTTCTCTATACATAGTTTTATTATTCTATCTCCATTATTATTTCTTGCCATTTCTCTTTCCTTTTCCATACATTCCTCTACTCCTTTGTTTTGATCACCAACACGTCCATTAAAGTCATCAATAATGAGCCCGTTGTTCATACCATCTTGGTTTTTTCAAATCTAACTTTAAACTGGCAGGATTGCTGGGATTAGTAAGTACAATAATTTACGCTAAGCCTCACAGTGCCTGGTTTTCTATGAAGCAATCTCTATGCCAAGTGTGCGAAAACTTTATATGCAATATAGAATGACATAGACTTGCATATTATAAAATCACTCACGTAATTTTTTTTTTGCCTACTGACCACCTTTTGTTCAACTCATTCTTCAAGTCTGAGAAAAGGAAATAATCAGTGAGTTTCAAATTCGCTAAATATGGAGGACTTCGAAGTATATGTCATCGAGTTTTGCAGGAATAACCCGGTGTTTTATCCTTTTTGTTTTGATCTCCATCGTAGCCTGTCCTGAGCCAAAAATTTCCGGTTTGTCTTCAGTTAAATTCTATTTTCTTTACATACCTTCTTAACTCATGATTCCATTCTAGGCCTTCCAATAACACTCGTTTTCAAGTTTTTCATTTTCGTGTATTGTTATCCTGAGGAATGTATCGTCTGCTTTGAATAGATTCATCAGAAGTGCCTCATGATACATCTAGATGAACTTTGATGTTCTTCATTCAATTTTTATTTAACGAAATCAAAAGTTTGAAATGTTTATTAGTGTAAAGTTGCGAATGGAATTCTGTTGCCACATCCGGTGTATTTTTTTACCTCAATATAATGATTTCACCTTTTCGCCGGCCGAATTGGAATATTTTTCGCAACAATACTATATCGATTGGGGATTAACATGCCAATTATATATCAATACGGTTTAAATTGGGATTTGATCAAGCAATTCATAACATTATTGATGAAATTATTAGGAACATTTGGAACGTTATATATTTTAAATGGTATTAGTTGAGGATTAATAAACTGAATTAAAACTGATGTATATAGATAATATTTTTGGGTAAAACGACCTGCATATTACAGTGAGTTGTGATTGGACTGAATTAGATGATGTGTCTTCTTACTGCTAGCGTTATCTTGCTTACAAATATCATTTGGACGATCCTGCAGATACGGTCTAACGACTGGCTGCAATATTTCGATTACATAACGGGCTGTATTTAAACGTCCTCCTATAACTTTACAAGTTATAGCTGGTTTGCGTTCTACTTGGTTCTACTTGGCAGTATCAACTTGAGTTTCAACTTTCTGATTAAAATTTTGTTCCCTGTATGTAATATATTAGAAAATACAAGGTGTCCCATAAGATAGCTTCTATTTCATTGGTTCACTGCGCAAATGCAACAAGTGTGCGGGGCGCGGGGCGCATGCCAATCGACAGCCGCACGTCTAAGAGTTTAGTCGGTATGGAGCGTTTTCTCCTTTAGTGTTTTCTCTCGATACAGTTCATTTTCATTTTACTGATCATGTGTAGTCCGGTTCAAGATACTTTGTTACTTTTCGGCAAATATTAATTGCCCCAATTAACTTTAATAAAAATATTTTTAGTTTCTTCAAAGGCGCCAGAGTCGGAGTAGAGTTAGAGTAACTTCTGAATAATTTCGGAAAAAATAAAATATTGTTAAATTATTATTATTATTATGTATGACTAAAACATTGTTTATTGGTTTGTGTATTTTGAATTTATTAGTACAATAAAAATAAATAAATAAATTTATCTAGTAGTGTAATAAAAGTTATAACTTAAATTTAATTATACATTTAATTCGGTTTCACTCTCACTGTCAGTTTGATCTACATTAATAATAAGTGGTTCTATATTATTAGTAAATGATACATAGGGATCTTCTATTTTAATTACATGGTTAATCGAATTTATTCAACTTTCTTTGGGAATACTATCTACAACCTTCCTAATTAATGTTGTAACATTTGCACTTAGAGTCGGATAAATGTTTTCTGCTCTAACATTGGATTTTACCTGATGCCACGTATGCTCAATTGGATTAAAAATACAGTAATACGGGAGAAGGTGTAATACCGTATGTTCTATATAGGCAGCAATGTGTATCTCACATGTGTATCGAACCATGTTTCATCAAGGTAGATAATGGAACGATTTTCTAATCTGTATTTTTTTATAGAGATGAAGTAGTTAAACCGCCATCGCCGCAATCGTTGTTATTCCATTAATATTTGTCTTTTATTAATGTTCCGATATGTAAAACTCATTAGAGATAATATTCTCCGGAGGCTAGTTCTGCTGCAAAGAATGTTGGTTTCATCTTTCCTTAGTCGCTGTTGAAATGAATGCCATTCAGGCACAGTTTGCTCTTCATACATAGCATACATTTTGCTTCGAATTAAATCTCGTGATCAATACATTTGCTTTTACCAGAATCACCACGAACTTTTTTCGATTTAATTGGCTTTGTCACAATATCTTAGACATATAGACAATAACTGTAGTAGACAATAACTTAGACAATAACTGTAGACAACAGCGTTTCCGTTAATGAAGGCGTTTCTGCGGCTGCATTTACATTAAACCCCGTATTCAATAAAAAACATACATATTTTTAACAATTTGATTAGCATCGGACGGTAAATGTTTTCTTATAAAATTAGCACTACCGGAGGCACAATAATCATTATTTTGCTAAGAAAGCCACATTTTTGGCCCATTTGGAGCAATAAAAATACGATCGAAATTATAGAACTGCACTGTTTAAGAAAAGAATGCGAAGTAAGCTAAAATATTTCGGAACTACTAAATCAGATATAAAATTAATTTTATCTTTTTACCTGTTATTTTATTAGGCGTGGCCCTATTTACGTTTTTTGCAACTTTGCTGGGTTTCGCTACGACAGGGGTTGTTAACAGTTTATTGCAGCCATTCGGTCAACGATATATCTTGAACCGCACCATAAATAAGCTGAACTGTCGTTATGGGAGTGTAACAAACCCGAAATACAACTATCAAAAACCTCTACACTATGTGGGCTGCAATGTCAGCGCGAGGAATAATTGGATCGTACTTTTTTGAAGACGATAAGGGGACGAGCACTTACCCTTAATTCAGAGCGTTATATGGACATGTTGAGCAATTTTTTGGTACATGAACTGTAATACTTTGATGGTTATAATCAAAGAACATGAATTACATACTCCCAACATTCCCCTGTCACGAGTTCATGAAAATTACCCAAACAAATTAATCTCCAGGAGAGGTGACATAAATTGACCCCCATTTAGTCCTGATTTGAGCCCTATGGACTTTTTTTGTGAGGCTATCTAAAATCAAAAGTTTACGTTAATAAACAGGGTTTTTTGATACAGTTATAAGAAAATATCCGAAACGAAATGGCAGCTATTCCAGAGATTATGTGCATAGCCTTCTTAAGAATTAGGAAGGTCTATAATCGTTCGTTCGTTTAGATGAGAGCCGTGAACGTGAAGCTATACATTTGGATGACATTATTTTTAAAAACTAATTTCCTAAAATGTGTTTTATTTATATCGCTATATAATTAAAAAAAACTTTCTTTTGGGACACCTTGTATTTGATCTTAAATAAAATAATTTTTATATTATGTTCCCTAATTTTTATGTTCAGCTTTGGGAAATAAACTAAGCCAGCATAAGGTCTCGTATAGGTCTACTGGAGCTCAATTCATGAACATTTTCTTGTTATTAACATATACTTAGAAATACGCCCAGCGTATATTCTATATCAGTTTTGTGATGTTATGCTTTCGCAATATGGATTGTAATATTTTTCGCATTAATAGTCGGTCGGTACGGAGATTAACTTGCCAATTATGTTCCAATATGGTTAAAATTCGGTCCTAATTAACTAATTTATAATATTTTAGAGGAAATTATAACAAAAATGAAATGTCATCAGATTTAATAGGTGGCTGAAGGGGATTATCAAAACCAACTAAAACTAATGCATTATTAAAATATTTATATGTAAAAACATTTGGATATGTACATATATATATATATATATATATATATATATATATATATATATATATATATATATATATATATATATATATATATATATATATATATATATATATATATATATATATATATATATATATATATATATATATATATATATATATATATATATATATACATGTATACATATATATATATATATATATATATATACATATATGTATATATATATATATATATATATATATATATATATATATATATATATATATATATATATATATATATATATATATATATATATATATATATACAGTAGGGCCTCATTAATTCGGACTATCGCTTGTTCGGTGATCGCTGTAATCCGGGGGGCAATGGAGTTCGCGGGGGTAGGTGCGGGCGCTGCCATGAGCCAATCTGTCGTCAGTGTTTTGTTTATCCCCTTCCGTCTACAGTGTCAATTTAGCGCGCTCGCTAACATCATGGCGTCACCACGTAAACATTCAACATTAACATTAAAAGACAAATTGCGGATTATAGAAATGTTAGATAAAGGTGACAGCTGCCCTATAATTGCTCGGAAGTTTGGTATAGGCAGGTCAACTGTAGGCGATACAAAGAAGAACAAAGACAAAATCTTGAAGTTTGTTAGCCTAACAGAACGTGGTCCCGGTGTACGAAAAACACATGGGTTGTTGGCTGTGGATAGGGTCTCCCTATTCTTGATGGTAAGGTATATGTTGGCGCCCTGAAGAGTCTGAACATCGAGAGACGAAACATTTGTCATCCAGTTGAAGGGATAGGTGGGGCTCCTTTCCGGTCAAGCAACCAACAAAAGTGTTCATTTAGGCGGAGACGCAGGTTGTTGTGTGTTCCACATGAGATTGTGGAACGCAACGGTTGGGTGTGTGATGACACTCAGCTACTCCTGTCTCATTGGACGCAGTCCAAGAAAATCTAACAGTACATAGTGCAACAGTACAACGCCAGCAAGCGTCTCCCAAGGCCGGTTTCTGGCCATAAGCCGTCATCAGTTGGGCTCAAGCTGGTCACCTGAAGAGCGGATGAAGGAACGGCTAAAGCCATGACTATATAAATTGACCATCAGCAAAACCGTTATCGAAAATTTCGCTAGAAGAGTACGGGTGTGCCACCAAAGTCATGGCTGCCATTTACTCGATATGTTGTTCCATACATAATTTTCAAATGCCCATGTTACGAGATATATTAAAAAAAACATGATTAAAATATATTTTTTTCCATATTCTACAAACTTTCATCTACTTTTCTATAAAATTTCCATTTTTGTTCAAACATTTGTCAAAACAAGTTTTTGAATTCCGACGTCAAAGAAATCTACCGCCAGTGAAGATGCCCCATCCATGATTGTAGTTATAAGTTTTTCATCGTCGTTGAACTGTTGACCAGCAAGGAACTTCTTTGAGTACCGAAACAAGTAAAAATCACTGGGTGCAAGGTTTGGACTGTAGGTTGGATGATCCAATTCTTCCTATCGAAAAGACATGATTACACCTTGTGTTTGTGTAGAAACCTGTGGCTATGCATTGTCATGGAGCAACATCACACCGGAAGACAGTAGGCCACGTCGCTTGTTTTGTATGGCACGCCGGACCACAATGTTGATGATGATCTTTTGTGCTGACATTGTCTGTTTACCTTTCATTCTGGTTTGCGACGATGTGTGTCGCCATTCTATTGACTGTTGCTTGGATTCAGGAGTCATGTGAGACACCCAAGTCTCATCACCTATAACGATGTGGTCTAACAATTCATCTCCTTCCTGATTGTATCGAAAATTAAAAACGATGAAGCATAGCCCAATCTCTTTGTTCTGTAATCGTCAGAAAGCGGTCTTGGAATCTACCGAGAACATAATTTTCGATAATTCAGTTTCTCCGAAACAATGGTGTACAAAACTGACCTTGAAACCTGTGGAAATGTACTTGACAACTTTGAAACCGTGAATCGTCGGTTCTCACGAATTTTGTTGTCGACATCACGAACCACATCTGCAGAAATCAGAGAAGGTCGGCCAGGGGCGTGGGTCATTATACGCATTTACCCGCCTGCCCTTGAACATTCTCACCTACTTTCGAACTTTACTGCCACTCATAGCATTATTATTGTAAACCCCACAAGTCTGATGGTGAATTTCCGTGGCTGCCAAGTTTCTTGCACACAAAAGTTTCTTGCTCACAGTCGGCGGGCGACTCATAAACATTATAAACTTCTACAGCTCGGCGCATATACTGACGATAGGGCTGCAAATGGAGGCTAAACTCGCTCAAAGCATGCTGGGAGAAGACGTGCAAGCGCGGCTATTGCGCGTCATTCTCACCCATTCACAAACGGACCTTATTTAATAAATACCCCTGGTATAAATCAATAAATATTTTAATAATTTGCTACAAACCATATTTTATTTAAAATTCATATCTTGCGTTGTTACTGTAACATCCTTTATATAATATACCCTGGAACTGTTTGAACGATTCTCGAGGAACGCGTATAAATCAGTGCTGAACTCTATAGTTTGAGAAATGAGGCTATAATGATTTTAAGCAATTCTTAAAATATATAAATCATGCTGATATTGTTTCCATACATCGGAAAATGTGTGTTACAACTAGTCACTCTTTCTCCTTACCCCTTACATTGTCAAAATTCCCCCATTCCCGATCTAATGGAATCTAAGAGTCGAACCCCAATCTCGACGGGGTGTTATTATTCGTCGAAATCCTCATGCGATGAAAGCCTCAACTATTAAAATTCCTACAGATCCATATATTACGAATATCTCCCAGTAGGACAACTCCAGCCTGATTGCATTAGTCGCCCCAGCAGGAGGGCTTTTATTGCTTCCCCAGCGATGCCAGACTATTAAACTGTATGGATGATGACGAGATCATCTATTGGTCGACAATCTGAGCGTATTTTACGTGTGTTATACGAAAGTGCGATTAAATGTTGGTTATTGAACAGAACATTTCTAATAATTTATTTTATATTAAATTCGTTCATCACGAACTTAAAAAAACTAGCTGTAAACTTGCGAATAGTGAACATTAACCCTCTATTGCATGAATTATTAAAAGTTTTTAAAATTGCTAAAAAAAATTAAAAGGCTATAATTTCGATCTAAGAATCACATATAGGATACTCTAGAAAAAAAACTTAACAAATTGACAGATTTTTGACATTTTATTTTGTGTTCCCAAATGGGCACACTATGCAATCAACAATATTTACTCATTCAGTATTTCTTGTGTATCAAACTGCACGAAACGGTTTTTGGATGAAGTACAGCACAAGCGGATGCTGCACTTTTTGTAACTCACCCGCGACTTGCTTTTGCAGCCCAATAGCTTGCATCGTTCACGTTCTTTGGTCCATTTCGGCCAGTGGCCAACGCTATCATTCTGTATATATTTATTTGGTCGTTTTTCCAAGCATCTTCTCTTCCTAGGTAACTCTACAGAACCAAAAGATGGCCGACCCCTCTTGTTGGACCCGCGAATCCCAATGTTACATCGCTGCTCAGCCAGAACGGTTTTCAACTGCAAGAGGGGGATAATTTTTTCTTTTTCGCCAAGTTGTGTTGTTATCCTTCGATCCAAAACCCAGCAATTTATGGTAACACAGTCCAATAAATGGTAAAATATCCTGTGATACCATTTCCTGCTTTTTAGCCACACCTTTATAGTTTGACAGTCGATTTGTACGTATTGTTGCCACTGAATGAATTTTGCGTTTCGATAAGTACGATACTAAAGGCAACGAAGAAAAATAATTATCATCAAATATTTTATGATGGATGCCTGATGGTATGGATTTATACAAACGAAATACATTACTGGCAGATCCAAAGTCTGGATCATTATCATCCACTGTAAAACCTCGTTTTCCGGCGAAGAGCTCGAAATTATAGAATCACCGGACACTCCAGAGAGAACCCATATTTTATATCCCCATTTGTGGGGTTTCTTAGGATTATACGTTTTTATGCTTATTCTACCTTTGAAGGGGATTATCTGCTCATCACACGAGAGATTTTCTTCCAAAGGAATAGATATACAGGTTTTTCGGATTTGTTCTATGACAGGCATTATTTTATCTAAACTATTTGTGGATTCAGTGTTGTCATTGAAGTGCAACAAACTTTGGAGCAGTTCAAAACGGTTCACTGTCATGACATCTGCAACTTGTGGAATTCTTGTTTTAGGAGACCAATAACGTCGAGTTGAAGGCTGCCTAATAAGTGACATCCAGAGTATAGCACCAAAAAAACGTTGAATTTCTTGTACACTTGTAGTAAGTGGTTTCCTTGGTTTTTTTTGGACGCTATAAATACAAGTTTGTTTTACAGTTCGTGTAACAAAATCTTCAGTAAAAAATGTCTAAAAAGTTTGTATGGAGAATGTAGTTTCAAAATTTCATCTGGAAGTAGTTCGTTTCCTTGAAATTTTACACTATCGTCATTTTTTTCTGTTACAGATTTCTTCCATTTTTGAATTGGTTTTTTTTCTGTCTTTTATTTTGCACATTGGTTTGCGGCACAAATTGTCTAAGAGGAATATTGTCTTCTTCATCACTCTCACTGGCAGCAATTTCAACGTCAGGAAGTTGATCTCTGTCCACTAGTACCTCTTCATTAGGAGATTCATCGTCTGAGAGTTCACTGTCCTCGCTATCAGAAGGTATGGCTCGCAATTTGATGAGCATGCATAACGGTTACAAAGTTTTACGCAGTAGGCCGCATTTAGAATTTAAAGTTTGTGTGCCCAATTGGGAACATTATGCAATAGAGGGTTAACGTAACACAGCAAAAAATTACGATAAATTTACAGTTCAGGATAAAAAAATTACTGGCATAGCTATTATTTAAAATAATAAGTCGAAAATAAAACTGGTTGGGCTGTCTTACGGAAATCTTTTGAAAAATTGCCGATCTGAGAAAGAAAACTCAAGTTTGGTCTTAGCATTCTTTTGTATATTTTCATTTTACTCCCTGTAATTACATATTTATTTCTCCAGTTACTATTTCTAAAGGATTTAATATTATCTCTAGAAGAAGATATTGCTTCTGTCTCACATGAACCAATAATGAATTTAGACTATTAGGCTGTTACTGCTCTGTAGAAAGCTTTTTTCTTTGTCCATATATCATTTCAATTCCGATTTTTTAGCAGTTTAGCATATTCCGATTTCTCCTACCTTAACGCTTTCTAAAAATTAATTTATGGGGCTTTTTGTATAATTTTTTGGAAAGGTTTTGTTAAATGCTTTATCGGTTTTGTTTGCATCAAATCGGCGTTGTTTTCTTTTGCAAATTAGCTCTGAAAATGATTCTGGTTCATTATATATATATATATATATATATATATATATATATATATATATATATATATATATATATATATATATATATATATATATATATATATATATTATTTACGTATGGGCCCTGGTGGACCAGGCGAATACAGTTACAGGCGTTTGTTGTTGTTAACCTTCTTTGCGCCCATACTAATTTCATTCTTTCGCCTGAGCTGAGCTTCCTTCATCAGACCAAGTTGTTCCAGTCTTCCTACATTTTTCTCTCTGGCCATTCTTCCAAACGTTTACCTTGTGTCTGAAACAGCCTCTATCCTGAATTTCACTTTGGGTAATATTTCCTGATCTTAGGCCCTCTTTAATTGCAGCAATCCATTTAATTATTTCTACATTAGCTCTACTCCTATTTTCGTAAAATTCGACTATTTGTCTAGTTAGCCTACTCGGACTCATCCGTTTTATGTGTCTGTAAAACTTAAGTCTTCTTTTCTCATATCGCTATGTATATCTGTGCATTGTTTGATTTCTTGGTTTTCTCGAAGTCGGTGTGTTGTGTTATTTATTTGCTTGGGGCCTAAGATTTTTCTTATTATCTTTTCTTCTTTTCAATGTCCTCGATGTCTCTATTTCTATTCAAAATGAGCGTTTCTGTCCCATATAGACATTCTGGCTTAATAACTGTGTTATTAAGTACTGTGTAATGTCTCAGTTTTGTATTTTAATATATGCATTTTTTGTTGTAAATATTTTATGTAAATCTCAATGCCGTTTCCATTTTTTGACATCTACTCTTATTGGCCGCTTTTCCAACCCATTTGTCATGATTATTTCACCCAAATATTTGAAATCAGAGACTCATCTAATGTTACCATATTTTGTTTTTAGGAATGGTGTTCTTAGTCTGTTGTAAATCGTGTATTGTGTCTTTTCATAAGAAATTTGAAGTCCTACCTTTTCAGCTGTTTTTTTAGGATTTCAATCTTTTTTTGTGCCGTTAATATATCTTGACCCAAAATTGCTAGATCATCAGCAAACGTCAGACAATCCATTTTTATGTTGGTTCTCCCCAGCTTAATGGGCTGGTCAATATTCAGGGCCGACTTTTTTTCACGCCACTCCTGTATTACTTTTTCTAGAACACAGTTAAATAAGTACTCCAGTTTTAATTTCGAAGGGCTCTGAGATGTCACCCATGAATTTAACTTTTGACCTTGTGTTAGTTAGTGTGGCTTTAATAATTGCCAGCGTTTTCTGATCTAGTCCTTGTTCTTTCAAGATTTGGAATAAAGATTCGCGGTCAATAGAATCATATACTTTTTTGAAATACACAAATGTGCAGACGAGATTTTTATTGTACAGTTTTTGATGTCTTAGGATCAACTTTAGATTTAGGATCTGTTCAGGGCAGGATCTGCCCGGTCAAAAACCTGCTTGATATTCACCAATTTTAGGTTCTAATTGTCCCTGTACTCTGTCTAGTAGACATTGGGATAGAATCTTGTAACAAACTGGGAGAAGAGATATCCCTCTATAGTTGTTTACATCCGTTCTATCTCCTTTCTTATGTAGTGGATGGATTAGAGCGTCTTTCCAATCTTCCGGAATCCGTTTGGTTCGCCAAACTTCTTGTAGAATTTTGGTTATTTCTTTGATTGTTCGTGGACCAGCGGTTTTCAAAAGTTCAACAATGATTCCATTTTCACAAGAAGCGTTGTTATTTTTAAGTCGCTTGATTTGCCTAATTATTTCATCTTTATTCGGTGGTAATTAATCTGGGTTTGTTTGTTTAGGGTTTAGTGTTGATAATCTGTTTAAGGGCTCAGGACAGTTTAGTAGTTGTTTAAATTATTTCGCAAGTTCTTTGCAATTGTCTTGGTTATTTAGAGCTAATTGTCCGGTTTCCTTTGAGGCTTTTGGGTTGATAGCCTGTTAATTTAGTTTTAAATGTTTTGTAAAATTTCGGGTGTTATTTTTTTGGAAATCTTTTTTTTTTTGTTTAATTAGCTAAGATGTATCTTTTCTAACTTCCAAAAAGATGTTATAATTTATTTCTTTTTCTTCTTTCTGTTCCAATCCAAAGACTGTTCCAATCTTTGAATGCTTTACTGCGGCTTAATACTGCTTGCTCGAAAACTTCATCACACCACGGATGTTTTCTACGTTTTTGTAAAGGGACCAACTTTAAGGCTGTTTTAATAATTTTTTGTTTCAATTCCTGCCAGTTCTGTGTTGGTTGTTTATCACGCTCTTCTGTTAGGGTTCGTTTTATTTTCGTAGGGTTGAACTCTGGTATTAGCAGTGTCTTTTGGATAAGTTTTTTAGGTTTTAAGCTAAGTTTGATTTTAGTCAAGTAGTGATCCGTGTCTGTTAGCTCCTTTCCTGACTTGAACTTTCAAAATCTCTTTATAATTTATACGAAATCGCAACATGGTCAATTTGAAATTCACCCATGTACGTGTTTGGACACCTCCAGGTCTTTTGTTTTCTTATTTTCTTCTTAAAATGGGTTGACATTATTTTTAGATTAAACTGCGAACATAGTACAACCAATCATCTACCATTATGGTTAGTCCATTTATAAGCGGGAAAACTGCCGACTGTTTTTCTTATACTTTCTTTCTTTCTCTAGTTAAACCTTGAAATCACCCAATAGGATTTTTACATGGATAGAGGGAATTTTAGAGATAGTCCTTTCCAGGATTTTCCAGGATTTATTTACTTTTTCAGGATTAGATTTATTTTTTTCGTTAACTGGGAGGTGCGCATTGATTAATGTATAGTTTTTGGTTAGCACATTTGACGGATAGTGTCATAAGTCGATTATTTACTGGCTGGACATTTGTTATAGAACCAAGAATGTTTCTTGAGATAGCGAAAGCAACACCGAGATGTGGTGTATTTTTGAGTATTGTTTTGTCCGTTTTACTTTTAAATAGTCTGTAGTTTCTTGCAAAGTTAAAATTTGGATTTTTTGCCGATTCAATGTTCACCCCAATTCGTGCAGTTTTCCTGGGCGCAGGAGAGAATTGATATTTACCATTCCAAAGAAAGTTTTTGATTTCAGTTTCAGTCGTCGGCCAGAGGTCTCCGACTCCCTCTAAAAGATTTTGCTTTTAAGCCCGGACGCCCCAGAATCCGAAAATCCGGTTGTACCAGCAGAGCTGGCAGAGGATTGTCTACCTCCTGAGGTAATTTTATAATTACTAGAACGTTTCATCTTGTACTTTGAATTAAAGGTTTAAACCATGACGGTTCAGAGGTTAAGACTGGAGGGGTTAGTTCTAGAATTTAAATATCAGCCACACCACTGGTGAACAGACGCTGACCACTCAACCGCTTGATACAAGTCAGACGCTAAGTGGATTTAGTTGTCCTAAATCGACATTTTTGTTGGTTTCTTCACTGGGAACGAGCCCCATCCATCCCTTCAACTGAATGACATATGTTTCGTCTCTCGATGTTTAGACTCTTCAGGGCACTGACATATACATACCATCAAGAATATGGAGACCCTATCTTTGTTGTGTGTTCCACATGAGATTGTGAAACCCAACGGTTGGGTGAATGATGACACTCAGCTACTGTTGACTTGTTGGACGCAGTCCAAGAAAATCTAACACTACATATATACCCCATCCGATGGGAAATCGGCGAAAACATGGGTTGTTGGCTGTGGATAGGGTCTCGCTATTCTTGATGGTATGGTATCAAAGAAAAAAAAATAGAAAGAAAAGTCGGCTCTCTCTGGGGTGCAAGATATTATCTTTATTATTATTAGTGTTTTGCCAGTGGAGCAAACGTTTTATTCCTAATGAAGCCGCAAGGCTATCTTAAATTATTCATCAACGACTACTAAGATTTTTCGGTCACATTGAACGCAGGGATGGAAATATCGGTGGAACAGGGACCGATGGAGGGTGCTAGATCATGCGACAGACCTCCGAAAAGATAAACAAACCAAATTAAAAACTTAACTTCCCCCCTCTCCAATATGCAATCAAGGAAGTCAATAATATATAATGCTAGCGAGGAAAATGCTTGAATTTGTGGTGTCGTGCTGCGAATATATGTCGATTTTTCTTGACTTTCCTTGCCTTTTATTCTTTTCTTGTAGATGTTTCTGTTTTAAAGTATGTTCCCTCCATTGAATGTTTCTTTTTTCCGTAACTTTCCATTTTATGAATGGTAGACCTATTTTATTCTTTTCATTGTTTAATTGACGTATATTGTTCCTTTCCCAAACGTTCATACTTTATTCCCTAACCATTTAAATTTCCTCTCTTCAATTATTTTTTCTACTGGCCTTCTGCATAATTGTTCTATGACTGTGGCGTTCCTGCTTTTATCTCTTTTTGTGATCCCTTCAATTTTTCTAAGAGATGGCATTTCTACAGCAGTAAGTTTCGTTCCTCGATGGATTTTTTCTGAATACGTCGAAACTCGCTCGAGATATCAAAGTGCGCTTATCACCATTCAATTTCCTATTCCCTTTAAAAAAATTCTCCGAAAAATCCAAAAGTAAAAAAACATTAAATAGTCTAATTTCCAAATGTTTGATACTTCAAACAACACGCATTCATGTAGTGGTTTAGTTTTCGATCATCTTCCTCTTTTCTATTCTACTAAGTTTAAATTTATTCATTTTAATTAATTTGGTCTCTTTTACCCTTCACTGTTTGGAGAATATTGAGCTTCGAGAGTGAAACCATTATTTTTTAAACAATTATGGTACAATATTAAATAATTCTGCGGTTTCATAACGGATTATCGTAGATTGAATTATATTCTAATACTTTCAACTGCATCTCTAATTATTTATGATCAATTATTAAGTTCCAAATTGTTCGCTGCATTGCTCATTTGTATATGTAGATGATCTAAAAAGATTTTTATCATCTTCAACATTGTCCCAGGAATTAATTCTGGTTACTATACTTTATCAGCAGTAATTGTGTGCTTTCGAAACACTTGACATCTATATATATATATATATATATATATATATATATATATATATATATATATATATATATATATATATATATAAACAGTCAGGTTAGGTTCAATAACTTCGCTCAGGACAGAAAAATTTCAGTTTTAGGAAGGGATTTGGAGATTGTGGACAGCTTTATATATCTTGGGCAGAGGATTTCAATGGAGGGGAATATCGCCCGGGAGATGGAACGGCGTGTTAAATGTGGCTGGCAGGCATTTGGTAGGCTCAACATAGTGTTTAAGAGCAGACTCCCACTTTGCCTGAAAAGAAAAGTCTTTGATCAGTGCGTTCTACCCGTTATGACATACGGAAGTGAAACCTGGACACTCACATCGCAATCAATTCAAAAACTTCGGGTGGCACAAAGGGGAATGGAAAGATGTATGCTTGGCATTACAAGACGAGACAGAAAGTCCTGCGCATGGATCAGGGAACAAACAAAAGCCTGTGACATCATTGAAAGAGTAAAGCAATTGAAATAGAGATGGGCAGGCCATATAGCGAGGCGATAGGACGACAGATGGACCAAGGCAATCCTGGAGTGGATACCGCTTGATCGCAAACGTCGGCGAAGAAGACCGAAAGCACGATGGATTGATGACATCGTTAAGTATATTGGACCCGAGTGGCAGAGGAAAGCCCAGGACCGTGAAAGTTGGAAACATGCTGAAGAGGCCTTCATCCTGTAGTAGATCGATACAGGCTGATGACGATGATGACGATGATGATGATGATATGATGATGATATATATATATATATATATATATATATATATATATATATATATATATATATATATATATATATATATATATATATATAGTTTTTGAATTGAGACATGAATGATACAATAGTTTCTCAATTGAAGATTAAATAGTAAAAAAAAAAGTTTTATTGAAGCTGAAGTATCTGAACCATCTGTGTATTTTGTTGCAACAGCGTGCTTACTAAATTCATAAACTGAGAACTTCCACTGACACCACCGTCAGCAGTAGAGTTCACAAAGTTTTCAAAGTCTTCCTCATCTTTCGTTTGAGCGAAATCGGTTTTAGAAGCCATTTCTCGAATAATAGTGTGGATCCCTATGCTAAAAATTGTAACTTTCACTTTTCATAATAAAACACGAACGAACGATGTTTTTCCCTTTAACTCCTAAATAAATAATTAATCCCACTTCTGAAGGATGGTTTCATATATTAAAAAAACGGCTGATTTACAAAAAAAAAACAAAATTTTATTCTTAAAGCATGTAGAACTTCTAAAAACGTAATCATTTTCCTCTTTTCTTAACCTAACCTACCAACATTAACTGGCGTTTGCTTCAAGCGCAAAATACGAAATAATATTACAAACTCTTACACTATTTTCCTTCTTTCTAATATGGATAACCATATAAAGATCAATCACTACCTGTTTTATCCTTCGTCTTCGGACAAAGATATCCACCATCCTCTCTACCCTTTTTATGGTGTACACTGAATCCTTATTCCGACAGGATTATTCAAATTCACGTTCGTTGCAATTTTGTTTTGCAATTTCGCGTCCATTCTGCTTATGTATTTATTCCAGTATTTTATTCGCGGTCTCACCCTTCCTATATATTGTATTCTATTTTGTTGTCGTAAGGAATCTTATAATGTATAATGTTTTCCCGTAAAATGCTTTTTTTATTTTCATTTCAACCGTTTGTATGGTTTCCTGTGTCTTGGAAGTATCTGGTCTTGTTTCAGTCGTATATGAATTAGGATCTAATTCTTGATTTACATATTTTTATTAAACCATCCATGTTGAGATATTTGTTCCTTCATGCGATATCTCGTAAGTATCCTGAGATTCCTCTTTCATCGTTTGTTTTTTGACATCATTCTGTAGATATCCAACACTTGTTTTTCAGCTCCTAAAAATTGGTAGTGGTTTGGTAGACTATAATCTTCTGATTGATCTCTAATTTGCATGTTGTCGGTTGTCTAATTTGGTGTTGTCCGCGTTAATGAAGAAGTCAAGAATTGTGCTTGGACAAATCTGATTTTTCTTGCAATCTTTTTTTGTATTGCTTCATAACGCCCAGAAAATATTTTTTATTGAGTGTTTGTCTTTTCAAAAGGATTTTCAAGAGGATAACACGGCGAGAGTTAAATAGTCAACAAATTTTTATTTTCGATTGAATTTGAAATTGTCGAAGGCAACTGCGGAAGTCGATGCCGACAAATTGCAAATATCCCTAACTACAAAATAAGAACCATACGAGAAACAATAGAAATAGAAAAAATCGGACGCCTAAATAGGAGAGATGATGCCCTCAATGTGCCAGACACGTGGAAACCAATAATTAACCGACAGACCGAAGCTCACCGGCTGCAGTCGGGAGAGCAACTGACTACCACTGTGACACCCAAAACATCGTCTGAGGGGGCGGTGCCAGCACCAGAACCAATAAGAAGTACGCACCATCACAATCTGCGACCCAGAAGAATATAAATATTAAGAGACAGTTTCCACAGCTTTATCACGGGTCAGCTAGAGACCCCCAAAAATATAAAAAGTGCCCATCTTAGGGTTTGAATCTCATTAGTCAGTTCTTCAGTCTTCAGTCTTCCTACTTCTTACTTCAGTCTTCAGACAAGCATTGAGAATGCCAAGTGTGACCTTGGCGAAACGTCTGCACGTTCCCAACAAACGGGACATAAACGATCGGATGTACTCCCAGACTAATAGTCTAGTGTATTCTTCCATCCGCGAAACAATACGAACTATATATATATATATATATATATATATATATATATATATATATATATATATATATATATATATATATATATATATATATATATATATATATATATATATATATATGTATATATTTCAACATACTGAAATACCATGTTGAAGGTATGGACCGTAATGGTATGGACCCGAGTGGCAGAGGAAAGCCCAGGACCGTGAAGGTTGGAAGCATGCTGAAGAGGCCTTCATCCTGCAGTGGATCGATACGGGCTGATGATGATGATGATGATGATATGTATATATATATATATATATATATATATATATATATATATATATATATATATATATATATATATTTTTATACAATATACTTACCAACAATCTACCCAACAAACGGGACATAAACGATCGGATGTATTCCCAGACTAATAGTCTAGTGTATTCTTCCATCCGCGAAACAATACGAACTATATATATATATATATATATATATATATATATATATATATATATATTTATACATTCTACTTACATACATACATATCACTTGAAGGCCGCTTTTCTAATGATTTATTATTTTTAAAACCTTAACTGAAATTTGAAGAATATTTTAATTCTCACATATAAAATTCGTCCTTTATTATTTCCCGATAAAAATGTATATTATCTGTAATATTTTCTCAGATATATTTACTGAAGAAATTATATTCGAACAATTTCAGTTTGATTTTGCCTCGTCAAAATCGATACCGATTATTTTTCGTCATCGCCGCATTCAGGAATTTTTTAATACCGTCTCGAAATCGTTTTCTTCGTAGCTTATTTGGGTGCCGGCGATCCGAAAAGATCGAGAGGTTTATTTGAAAAATGTCTGCGACACTTGATTAAAATAACAAGCGATGATTTTTCCACTCCATTTCAAGTGGAGAATTTCATTAATGCGCCACAATAGAGAACTGGGGGAAAATTCGTCTCTTTCTCCAGGAGAATTTGCCACAGAAATATTAATTTTTCTTGTCTAAATTGTTTACTTCAGTAAAAAATCACGTTTTGTGATCTGCAGACGTAATTTTTTTTTAAGATGGATGGATATTCGAAATTGATAAGAAAATCGAACAGAGTTTGGCTTAAATTTTATGTTGCCGACGAGGTTTGTTGTGCTCATTCTTTGAATTTGTTGAAAAAATAGAGAGAATCTAATGTAAGTATACGAAAGCATTTAAAGCATGCAGCAAACTGGTTGAGAATGTTTTCGACTAATAGACATCTGGAAAAATTGAAGAAAGTAATAATGGAAAATCGTCGTTTAATTTTTGTAATATTTTTATGTTTTGAGCAAGAGACGCATCCACGGCAGGGGTTGCTCCGAGAACTGAAACAGAGCAACGCCAACATTGCTTGATACATGCTCAAAGCAGTTAATTCTAATCTAATATTTATAAAATGCATCATAATATTTTCTGAATGTAGAAAAACCGTTTCGTAGATAATACTGTCCTATTGTTAGTTCAGCGCCATCCTTTAAAAAAATGAAAAAATATTAACAGCCCCACCTGATAGGAAGGAATAATGATATCCTACTTTTTTTTTAATTATAGATCAGCTTTATTTACCGGAAGACTTTATTACGGAAGGGCGCTGAAATCAAAAGAACAATTTCAAATTCGATCGAAAATTAAAATTTGTTGACTCTTTTACTCTCGCGGTGTTATCCTCTTCGAAATCCACAAACATGCAAATAAGAGATCAATAAGAAGATTATAGACTAGCAAACCACTATAAATATTTGGGAGCTGAAAAGCAAGTTTTGGATATCTACAGAATGATCTCAAAGAACAAACGATGAAAGCGGAATCTCAGGATACTTAAAAGATATCGCATGAAGGAACAAATATCTCAACATGGACAGTTTAATAAAAATATATAAATCAAGAATTAGATCTTGTTTCATATACGACTGAAACAAGACCAGATACTTCCAAGACACAGGAAACCATACAAACGTTTGAAATGAAAATAAAAAAAGCATTTTACGGGAAAACATTATACATTATAAGATTCCTTACGACTACAACATAGAATACAATATATAGGAAGGGTGAGACCGCGAATAAAATATTGGAATAAACACATAAGCAGAATGGACGCGAAATTGCAAAAAAATTTGCAACGAACGGGAAGTTGAATAATCCTGTCGGAATAAGGATTCAGTGTACACCATAAAAAGGGTGGAGAGGATGGTGGACATCTTTGTCCGAAGAGAAATACTAAGGATTAAACAGGTAGTGATTTATCTATATATAGTTGTCCATATTAGAAAGAAGGAAAGTAGTGTAAGAGTTTGTAATATTATTTCGTATTTTGCGCTTGTAGCAAACGCCAATTAATGTTGGTAGGTTAGATTAAGACAAGAGGAAGATGGTTAAGTTTTTAGTAGTTGTACATGCTTCAAGAATAAAATTTTTGTTTTTGTTGTAAATCAGCCGTTTTTTTAATTTATGAAACCATCCTTCAAAAGTGGGATTAATTATTTATTTAGGAGTTAAAGGGGAAAACATCGTCCGTGTTTTATTATGAAAAGTGAAAGTTACAATTTTGAGCTTAGAGGACCACACTATTATTCGAAAAATGGCTACTGAAACCGATTCCGCTCAAAAGAAAGATGAGGAAGACTGAAAACTTTATGAACTCTACTGCTAACGGTGGCGCCAGTGGAAGTTCTCAGTTTATGATTTCAGTGACATGCTGACAGTAATGTCAGTAACATGCTGACATTCAGTACATGTTGCTGTTGCAACAAAATACACAGATGGTTCAAATACTTCAGCTTCAATAAAACTTTTTTCTTGACTATTTAATCTTCAATTGAGAAACTATTGTATGATTTATGATATCTCTTTTTTAAGAAACTTTTGTCTTATGTTATTACTTATGTACCTATTATGGCTACTGTTATGTTATTAATTATGTCTAATTTCTAGTTATTAGATTTAAGATTTATGTGAAATTATTGTATGTAAGAAATTGCAACTTTATGCTGCAAACACAATTTGTTTAAGTAGGTATTTATGTTATGTATGAGTTGTAAGAGTTTATAATATTATTTTGTATTTCCTGCTTATAGCAAATGCCAGTTAATGTTGGCAGGTTAGGTTAAGACAAGAAGAAGAAGAAGAAGGTTAAGTGTTTAGTATTTGTACACGCTCTAAGAATAAAATTGTAGTTTTTTTTGAAAATCAGCCGTTTTTTTTTTTAATTTACGAAGCCATCCTTACAAAAAGAACATTTGCAAAGCAAAAGGTCTTTGGTAAACACAAAAAAAAGTATATCTGCAATAAATAATACAAAAAAATTAAACACTCTAGACTCTCCTAACGTGTGTAGGGGGTCGACGGATTGTGAAGCTACATTAATTAGGACAAAAATTATAGTTTTGCCAATGTAAAAAAGTTTTTTCATTAAAAAAAATAACTATTGGGAAACCTTTAGGTCTTAATTCAATAATGGACATTTCTTGTGATAAAGGTTGTTATAACTAAAGTTCCGACTGGTAAAAATGTATATTATCAAGAATAAGACGATACACAGTGTTTCCAAACTGTGATCTAACCAATCTTGCGTCATTAAACTACTAAAATACTCCAACTCAAAATCTCACCCTCCTGTAGAAGTGTGTTTTTAACATTTCTTATGAATGGTGCTCAATTTATCAAATAAGAGGAAGTTAGTTCGTTTGAAACATTTTCAAGTTCAGTTGTTAATGGTTTTGCCTAGTTATATGTCGGAGAATCATTTGCTGCGACAATTAATTGGTCTGCGACAATTTTTTTTTTGGTGTATCAATTTTTGGTAAGGCATATTTAACAAAGTACCATTATTTTTAGTTGTAGGACACGCTGGTTTGGTCTATATAATTTGGGACACCCTGTATAAATCCTTTTGAATTAATTTTCACGTTCAAATTAATCAGATTTGTCCATTACTACAACGTTATTTTTCTTATCTGCTAAGGTCTAAAAAAGGCCCTTGTCTCGCAGGTTTTCGTCAATCCTGGAAACAATTGCCATATATTGTCTTATATTAGAAATATTTCTTGCAATTTTGCTTCTATATGACCCTCTAGTAAATTATATCACCAATTTAAAACAATATCAAGTATTTAGTACCAAATTTTCAGAATTTTATATTCTAGGGTCGTAATAAAAAGGTACATTATAACTTAAAAAAAAACTTTTTTAAGCGTTAGTAACCTAATAATCGTAAATTTCAAGTTTTTTTTGGCTTTTAGTGGGCCGTCAACTCGAAAACTAAATCCTAATTGAACAAGACCACTTTTCATAAATTCTAGCCATTTTTCCGAAGAGCGGGGGGCAAGGAGGGGCAATGAAGGGAGGGCGTTAGGTGGGAGTTCAGGGAGGCAGGAATAGTTTATTGAGCACCACTCGTCTTTCGAGGGCACCCTTATACTTTTAAGTACCGAAACCTCTCAAGAAGTTCCAGTTTATGGCCCGAAGAAAAGTTTTTCCGAAAAGACCGACACTTTTAAACGATTTCTCGCGAATTCAGGTGGGAAAAATCGTAGTTTTTGTCGTCTTTTTTGTTAATGGTATAAAAACAGATATATTTTATATATTTTTGGTGCTTTGGTCGACATACGGGGAGTGTTCACGAATTATTGTCCATAACTTAGAAGGAAACATCTGGGACGCTAATATATTTTGTATATCGATGACGAATGTTTTCCCGTTAGAATTTTGGATGTTAGAGGAGAATGTGGCATTTAGGAAAATCGGAAATTGAAAAAGGCTGACATCGAATAACCTTGCATTATTCTAAAAGCCACCAGAAAACCCATCGAAAAGATACAGCTGGCAATAACTTCATTGAAAAATCCACTATGGTAACTTTACAATTAACAGGTTATCAAGTTTCAAAGAAGAACAAAAAGTATCAAAGCCAATTAGATTAACCTTTAGCTATTGACGTGCTTTTTTCGTAACACAACCACTGACGTGCTGGTGCTATGAAAAATTGGGACAAATGTTGATAATTACATTATCAAATGTTAGAATGGGCTCCATATTAAATAAAAAAAAATGTACAAAATTTCAATATTTATTAGTGTTTTATTATCGATATAAATCAGACTATTTTTTGGTATTTATTGTAAGAGATCGTTTTTGCGACCAAACCATATAAACGATCATAAAAATAAACAAAAATGACATTTCTTCATGCACTTTGATAACAAATAAACTAAAACACATAACATAGCAAATTTTAAGGTTTTACAAAAAAAGACAACGAATAAAGTTATATGAAAATTAGATGCAATCTGGGCACACTTGTTTAGCACATTCTAGGAACACATGTTTTTTTCAGGAATAACACCTGTATGTTTACTTGCGATTAAGTTTTGCAGGGCAAGAATGACATGTCTTTCTTGTTTTCAGATATATCAATCAGACATATCTGTTCCTAAGACTCCTGACAAACTCATTCTTAATTCTAGGCGCAATCGCATATTATGCACTCGTCTCTGCATGTGCTCTAACACTAATGCGCGTGCTATTTCTTTTACAAACTATCCCTTCTCTTAGCTGTAAGGGCAATGAATCTGATATAATAGGTAGGCATTGACACTACTAATATCCAACATGGGGTAAAATATAACCATAGGCCAACGTCTTGTTTGGACACTACTGGTGTAAATTGCACACTTCTTATCCATTTTATCAACTCCACTTTTTGTGGAATAATATGCTATAATTTCTGGTTTATCAGTGCGTCGATAAATTTCTTCAGTCTGACGGCCTTAGATTTTTTGGGAACATGAGAAATTAATATTATTTGGCTAGTAAAACCATATAGTGTTGTAACTTTTGTTGTAACCCCTCTTTGCTTTGAATGACAAAATTGATTAGGCACTTCTTTTTTATTCTTTCGAACTCTACCAATACAAGTCAAGCCCCTTTTCCTCAAACAATCAATCATTTATATAGACGTAAGAGAGTTGTCACAGGTTACGTTTATATTGCTAACATACAAGGGCTTTGTCAAACGTATCACATACTGAATAGGAACCATGAGTTTTTTTTTTCTGTTCCACTAAAGTTTCGCCATTTGACCCTCCTCCTGAACAAATATAACCATTATTGAAAAAACCATTTAATGTATCATATAAACACATTATCTCGAGTCCATACTTAGATGGTTTACTTGGTAAGTAAATAATCAAGTATGACTGACCTCTGAATGTCACAAGCATTTCATCTACAGTAGCGCTCTCGGATACATTATAAATAGCTTGATAATTGCAGATAAATTTGTAAAATAGGTACGACACAGCTGCTAATTTGTCAGTTTCCTTTCTCATTGCCTTGTCAGCAGGGTTATCAAAACGCAGGCAATGGATAATGCATAGGAATCTAATCTTCGACATTACATACCTGAAAATATCTCGTCCTGACCATCTGTGGCAAAAATATAGTCAACATTTTTATGAATGGATTTAAAAACTGCACCATGTATGAGTATGAGTATGAGTCCGAAAAAAGGTCGGAGTTCTATTATATCAAGATCAAGTAATTCAGGTCTATTTTCTTTGGCAAATTTCTGTCTGTACTGCGATATTTTTACGTTAGTCCACGTCAATACCTCGTCCAAAATATCACTGTCCCCCACTGGTTCGTGAAGGAAAAAAACAGATGGGGTACGTATAACCAAATTTTGGAATGGGGATAGGGAAATGCGTCGCAACCAAAAGTTTGACATCTCTTAGTATCATTCACACACTTTGATGAACAGCCGTTCCTGGCACATAGTGTTTTTTTAGAAATGTTTTGATTCGTTTATATTATGTTATGTTATGTTATATGTTATGTTATGTTATGTTATGTTATGTTATGTTATGTTATGTTATGTTATGTTATGTTATGTTATGTTATGTTGTTATGTTATGTTATGTTATGTTATGTTATGTTATATGTTATGTTAGGTTATGTTATTTTATATATTATGTTATATGTTATATTATATGTTATGATATGTGATGTTATGTTATGTTATATGTTATGTTATGTTATGTTTTGTTATGTTATGTTATCTGTTATGTTAGGTTATGTTATTTTATGTTATGTTATATTTTATGTTATGTTATATGTTGTGATATGTTATGTTTTGTTATATGTTATGTTATGTTATGTTATGTTATGTTATGTTATGTTATGTTATGTTATATGTTATGCTATGCTATGCTATGTTATGTTATGTTATATTATGTTATGTTATGTTATGTTATGTTATGTTATGTTATGTTATGTTATGTTATGTTACGTTATGTTATGTTATGTTATGTTATGTTACGTTATGTTATGTAATGTTATGTTATAATATATGTTATGTTATGCTATGCTATGCTATGCTATGCTATGCTATGCTATGCTATGCTATGCTATGCTATGCTATGCTATGCTATGCTATGCTATGCTATGCTATGCTATGCTATGCTATGCTATGCTATGCTATGCTATGCTATGCTATGCTATGCTATGCTATGCTATGCTATGCTATGCTATGCTATGCTATGCTATGCTATGCTATGCTATGCTATGCTATGCTATGATATGCTATGCTATGTCATGTTATGTTATGTAATGTTATGTTATGTTATGTTATGTTATGTTTATTTAATTCAAATATGTTAAATGTAAAGTGTACTTTCAGGGTTACGAAACTGTGAGAGAAATTGCTTTTCTTACTCGATGTACTTTGAGTCTCCATTTCGGCTTTTTTATTACAATTCTGCAAATCAAACACCAAAAAACTGTACTTACTTAATAAAAAAAATAATAACGCAAACACTGAAAAGCCGCTCTGAAATTTCCAATCGATTGTGCGTACCGAATTCGATCCCGCCAACACTAACATGCCTCTCAATGACACGAGTGCAACTAAACTAAGGTAGCTATAAAACTTAATAATATATTCCATCTTTTGATATTATGGGCAAAAAATTATAAATTGTTCTACAATTTCAACAAATGTTTGCTTCTCTATAACCTCTTTTACTGCATCATTAAGTACCAGATTTAAGTTGTGAGCAGCACAGTGAACATATACCGCATTTGGCCCGATATCTCTTATTTGTGTTTGAACTCCACCATAAGTGTCTTTCATGTTATTTGCACCATCATATCCTTATCTAGTGCACTTATTCAGAGGAATACTTCTGTCATTTATGAATTTTATAATCTGATTCGACATTGCTAAGGAAGTTTGATCGTTAACTTCATGAAATCCTAAAAAATACTCTTTAACTACGAGCGCCTTTTGAGTTCCATTTTCACCTTTCTCGATTGCACAGTAACGGTAACGTTGATATATTTGATCTGTTTTCGAAATATCTTGAGTCGTATCAAATATAATGGAGTAAAATGAGACGGTTATTATTTCATTTACCACTTTTCTTCCACTTTTCTTCCACTTTTCTTCCACTTTTCTTCCACTTTTTGAGCCAGAACAGCAATGAGCTTATTTTGTATTTTTGGACTTAAGTGCAAATTATTTTTCGATGTCTCGTGCCTATGGCTTCTACAATATGTTTCCAATCGTTATAGCCTTCTATCTAAATATTTTGTATATTTTTAGATGCCTTATTTACTAATAACCAACATGGTTCTCAATATGCCTTTTGAAGCAATAGAGAAACAGACAGCCATGTACGTTCCATTTTCCATTTCTATCAGCCAGCCATATATTAGCCCGGAGGCTCCTACATGTCTCTAATCAAGTTGCTTCCATGATGTTGAAGGGTGATTTTCTGGGGGCTTCTTGCTAGCCTTGGTGGACCAGAAATTTCCAACATTTCGATGTCGACTGGTGTACTGGTTGTGACCTCTGGTAATTGACTGATGAAGTATTATTTCTCTGATCCAGATCCTGGCCGCAAGGCCCGAAAACTGGTGGATTTTACGATAGAAATCGCAATTTTTCGTTTGGGGTTCCGCTGGCGGCGTTGGTTTTGGTAATTTAGTTTTCACTAGTATGGTATAGAACGAAAGGTTCTAATTGTTTTTGCATTAAAACCAATACTCTCTGAAGCTTGTTAGTAAACTCGGCTTGCTGTTGAATTTGCTCCGCCTGGTGGGCGGGGCTTCGGTTGTTTCCTTTGACTTGATCGGAAACTGGGACTGATTTTTTTCGGTTTTTTTCACTTTGGGTTGGTGCTGCGGAGATTTCGTCTCCGATGCAGATCTTTTTTTTCATTGCTCTTCTACACTGACGGGCTGATAGTAGAATCGCTTCAGAGTTAGGATCGATTTCTCATAGTGTGGCACCACAACGTGTACTATCGCAATGGGATTCTTTTCTTTGTTTTTCCATCTTGTTATAGCAGATGGATGGTAGTCCAGAAGTTGCAATTCTGTTCTAATTTCTTCGGTCGGTAAAGTTTCTAACACGCCTTTAATTATGACGCGTAGATTCTTTTTCCCTGGTGTTGGTGTCGAGTACTGATAGCTTCTTTGGTTGAAAAGCTCAATAATGGCTTTCCTGCCTGCTTCCGTCTCGGGGACCATGAGGATTCCGTCCGGTCTGGTTTTAGCTGGCCCGACAGCTATTTCAGACTTCTTGAGGGTCTTCACAACCTCCTGAAATGCCGATTTTTATTTCAGAATAATCGGTTTGGGTCTAGCTGAGGTGGCAGTTGATGAGGCTACTGCCCCCCCCCCCCCCCCCCAGTTGCTTTCGATGCCTGTGGCATCTCCTTGTTTGTGTTTGTGTTAGGCGAGGGGGATGGAGGAGAAGAGATCCATTCTTCAGCAGGTGCCACTCCCCTGGAGACCGACCTCTTTCTCTTCTTTCGCCTTCTTGACCGAGAGGATACCTGCTGGTATCCCTCCTCGTTTGTGGCGTGATGTCATTCATCACGTTTGTGTTTCTGTCTCTACGGATAGTTGTGTGGTACAGTCCGTCTGTCCTGGCTCATCAGTTTGGGCACTTGCCGTTTGTGTTGAAACATCGGCTTTCTTTGCGGAAAGCACGGCTTTCGGCCTAACATTTTCCTGGCGTAGGTTTTCCAATTCTACGACCTTTTCATTGAGAGATTTTTTCATGTGTTCATCCCTTTCTTGTTGCTTTTTTAGTCCATCAAGCACTTCTTGCCTGACTTTTTCGAACACACTATGTTCTTTTTCGCCTTTTACATCGGAGGCTTTTGGTTCTGGTTTTGTTTTGCCCATTGCGAATACTCTCACTATTCACTATTTGGTACTTAACCACACTTTTGGTCTGCTGGCGGAACGATACGTACTCTACGATAGCTTGACCAAGACGATTCGCCATGTACGTTCTAGGCAATATGTTTAAGTTTTCGACGGATTGGATTCTTACCATCACAAACACTTCCATTTGATTCGAATTTTTTGAACTAAATTACGAATAGTAAGATCTATCAACAATTTTGGCGGGAATAAGAAAAAATATTGTTGCTATGACGTTTTACAAAAATATATAGTACTAGTTTAGTACCTTTTAGAGAAAATATCCATTATTAGCTCTATATTTTGAACATTATAAAATGTCCGTAAATTTTAACATCCGAATCTTAGAAATAACTCTTTCCGTTCACGATTTTCTCAGTGAAGTATTGTATATTGTTTTATCACGAGATAAATTCTCGGGCAGTGCTCGCAAGGAAAAATTTCCAATTTTGAGGCAGAGCAGACAAACATCAAAATCATATTTTCGACATCAAACGATCGAAAATTGCGCTAACAAGCCCAATCATCTTCAATTCAAAACTTAAACCCCCCCGAAATTTTAATGCGGAACGGATAATTTCCTTAAGCAAACTTTCAGCGGCTAAGCGACCGCCTGAAACTTTCATCAATACCCTTAATTGGTGCCAAAACATAATCAAATTTTCGCCATTTTTATTACCCGAGTTCTGGATAAACATATTTTTTTGATTAAATGTTCGTTGGTTAACTTATATTCAGTAATTTAATTCTTATAAAGCCACATACTTATTTATTAATTATATAATACGTTATTTTTAACTGAGGTAGCCAATACTTGGTAGAAAGATTAATATCTAAAAATTTCCACTATATTTAAAATTGTATGTATGACAGTTGTTTCGACACACAGAGCCTTTTTCAAATACAAACTATGCTAAACTAATAGTGAGAAAAATAATTACAACTTAAAGTGTCCATCGACCTAATAATACCATAAAACATGATAGTGGGGAAAATTTATTTTTTGTCAACATGTAGGAGGGCAATATAGGCTTAATAATGGTGAAACATTAATAATAATAATAATAATTTATTGAATCCTCAAGACAATACAAATATGCATGGATCAAGTCAAAACAAGAGCATGCACATTGCCACACTTCTGTGCATACAAAGAATATATAACATTTAAACCTACATATAACTATTTTATTCTTGATAAGGTATATAATGTAATAATTTAATAAAGTATTTATTCAATCCCCACAACAATAAAAATATCCATGATTAAGTAGGATTGACAGAATGTTCAGTGACACGACCTCAGAAATAATACATGAAATGATAATCTTGCACAAATAAACATTGTATACATAAATACGCATTGAATCTAATTATTAACTAATTTTTCAAATTCGTTGTCATTCTGAACATGCTTAAATCGTTGTGGCAACTTATTATACAGCTTCACACCCCTATAGTAAACATTATGTTCAACTATCTTACATGAATGTATTGGTAAAACAAGTTCATCAAAGCCTCGTGTATCATAGTGATGAAAAGCACTATTTTTTACGAATGCTACAAAATTTCGCCTAACAGAGATGATAATCTCCAAAATATATAGTGATGGTAGAGTCAAAAACCTGCATTATTTAAAAATTGGTCGACATGTTGCCAGTAATGACAGCCCACCCATCATTCGAATTATCTTTTTTTGAATTTTGAAAACACGCATCAGATGAGGCGACCCACTCCAAAATATCAAACCGTACCTAGCGCGACTGTGAAACTCTGCATAGCAATATGAATGCACAATATCCGTGGTACCAACCCGTTTCAACCTATAAACAGCATATGAGACAGCAGCTAATTTCTTGCATAGTTCAGCTATGTGTTCATTCCAGCAAAGTCTGTTATCGAGATGAACACCCATTCAAGTCTAGCTAGTAATTCAGTTCAAATTTTTTCTTTTATTTATTTCTAGGGTCTCTAAATGATTTAATTTTTTGGATTTATTCTCATTACGTAACATTATAAAATCATTGGAAATATGTTTTTCTAACATTAAGTGGATAGCATAATGAGAATTGTTTTGTTGTTTAGTGTAACTAATTTTATGTTCATTGAGCCTAGTACAGAAAGATCTTCCTGTTTGTTCAACATAGACTTTTGGACATGACCCGCACTCAATTAAATACATTCCTCATTTATATAGTTTATTTGTTTAACTTTTATTGTTTTTAATGAGGCGTCCTAGACTATTATTTGTTTTAAAAGCAATATTTATATTGTTTGTAAGAGCTTTGCAAATTATTCTTTCAATTTATTTCAGTTTTTTTCTTGTAAATAAAGGGTTTTTCAAATTGAGGGTTTTTTAAATTCTTTGAATTGAAAACACCGAATTTGTATTAATTTCAAAAAACTTTTTATTGATTATTAAAGCATATTGTATGATTTAAATATCATACGAAAGACAATATGTGCCAAATGACTTGAAACTTCACAGATGTTCGCTTTTTTGTCCAAATTTTGGATGACATTTTGACCGTGGCTTTATCTCACCAATGACTCGAATAAGTTCATTCTTCTCATCCTTAGTTCAGGAATCTATTGTGGATTGTTTTTAGAGACGTGGCTTTTCATGTAAACCCAAAGAAAATAGTCCAAGGTGTCAACTCATATGATCTTGGTGGGTTTCTTGCAATAACTCGTCCAGATTTTTTTCGTCTCAATAAATCAGTTGTTTCATTAGCAGAGTGAGAACATTATTCAATTCAGCCCATAAAAATTCCGTTATAATCTTAGGATTTCGAACACCACAGTTATAGCTTCGCCAGCAGCATTTTGAAAGAAATACGACCATAAACAGTGGCTCGTTAAGAATGTAAACGTTTTTCATGAATCGATCTTTAACTTTAAAATTGAAAAATTGAAAAATTATCTGTTCTTTGATTAAATTGATAAATCCACGACGTTTTGAATGATGCACTGGGTTAAGTTCCTGTGTTAGTTGAATATAATAAGCCTTTAGACGAAAATCATTTTGTAAATTACGCCATTTTGTGGATTCACTGAGTTCAAATTATTGTGAACGTCGACTAATGGCAATTTGTGGATCTTCAGCAACAGTTTCACGTAACAAATCAACCTGCTCTTGTGAACGACTACTGCAACTATATATTGCTCTTCTTTTACCGAGAGTGCTTTCAGATTGATGACTGTATAAACCGTAAATATCACGTAATTTTCTAAACACATTTATCACTGAACGGCCATATTCATAAAATAATTGGACAATTTTAACACGTTGTTGTATTGTGTACGACTCTATTTTTATGAATGCCATACATTACACTTCTGAAATGAGACTAGAGCTAGGCAAATTTCATTTCCAACACATCTGTGTTTTATTCAAGAATTAGAAAACCCTTCAATTCGAAAAACCTCTTATATAGTTTTTATATTAACTTTAAAAAATCCTTAAAAGCCAAAATTAACAAAAAAAAAATACTTTACCGTAACATTGGCAAAAAAATATGTCTCGGTACAAATATCTCGTAATAATATTTCCTAAGCCGTTAATAATTTCAACTCACCCCATACTCCGATCAATCTAGACATTCAAAACCTAATTAAAAATAACATTTCAAAATTCCCCATCGTCTCGGTACGTGGAAAAAAAATTGACTCGAGGTCAAAGGTAAAAAAATGGGGTTTTTCCCGATTTTCATCAAAACGGTAAGTTTTATCGTAAAATTACTTCAGATAAAAATTATAGATCCTAAAATTATCTATAAAAAAGATATCAATAATTTTTTTCCTAAGAGCCACCGTTCCTGAGATATAACGATTCAAAAAGTTGTAAGCGTCATAATATGCACAGGTTTCCACGCCACCTCTGAGGTAGTGTACTTTGCGCGTTTTTTTTAACGTGGTTACCCCAGTAGGCCTATTCCACAGGTCTGTTGTGATTCTCTTTAATTGGAAACTATTGCATAATAACAAATATTAGCAAGGGTTGGAACTGATAAAAGCGATGGAAATTAAAAAACAGTAGAAACATTTATTCGTCCGATTCATAATCTTCAATTACTTCTTCTTGTTCTTCTTCTTCTTCTTCTTCAACCTGGGTGTAAGTAAATTGCGTCAGTAGCGATGTATCGCATGTTTCTTCGTTGATAGCAAACCAATCCTCTACTGTTGGTGATTCAACATTAGAACACGACTGGTCTTAACAATTCGTACATGCCAGAGAATAAAATAGTCCAACTTTCTTGCAACCACATTTAGCACTGCATCCCTTTTTACAGTTGCAAAAAATTGTGTTTAGAAGGTTTTCCAGCGCAGGTGTTCAAATAAAAAGTGTTCAAGTTCATCAAATAAAATATCGGACGATGAAGATGTTGCTAAAGTTCGACGACGTTGTTCTACTGCTTTAATATTTGTCGTGCAATCATTATAGCCATCAAATGCGACAGTAACTCTGGGACCAAAATGTCGACGTACATACTGAACGTATTTATCAAAAATAACGTTGAATGTTTCTTCGCTATCCCACACAATACGGTGTAGTAAGTATCCTCCGTCAATGATGTATGTCGTATTAGTGTTGTTAATATCAATATTTACCTTTTGAAAACAATCGTAAATAGCAGACTTCTGTGTTTTACGCATCCCGATGTCATCAAACAACGATAAAGGGTATGGAGCCAATTCATATAATTCAAAAAAACTGCGATGCCTAATTGTAATTTAGACTTAAAAGACCTTGGTCGAACAGCAGTCATAATGCTATGACAAATATTAATTAAAAAAAAAATTGATAAAAAAATTTGATCGTTTATTCTTTAAAATCACTCGTTCCATAAAATATGTCAACCACTCTGGGATGTCATTGTTTAAATCTTTTTCTCTAAATAAATCAATTCTTTCATTAGTATAGTAAAGTGTAGCGCCATCCTGTTGAAAACACGTATCCTCCAGATCAATATTATTCAGTTCAGCCCACAAAAATCCCCATTAAATCTTCACCAGAAACATTCTGAAAGAAATAGGGTCAAAGTAACGCACATCATAATGCACACCAAACAAACTCGTTTAGGATGTAATTGTTGTAAAGGTTTCTCATGAATCAAACGCAGATTTTTTACTCTCCTAATCTACAATTTTGTTTATTAACATAGCCATCAATTTCAAAATGTACTTCGTCTGAAAATATATTTTTTTGAGGAAAATAATCTGATTATTCTTTTGTTCAATTGACAAATCACAACGTTTTTAAAGATCCAGTGGCTTTAGTTTTTGTTTATTTGAACTGTATTGCGTTAGATCTAAAATTCGCTAAAGAAACAGAGGACGACCGACCACAAATGAGATGGGTGGATGACATAAAGAGGCATTGGCATGGAAAAAACAGTATAGGATAGACAAAGATAGTGAGAACTGGAAGAGACCTACATTAGGCGATACCTGGATGATTAAATAGGATGATGAGGCTTTCAGAGCTAAATCCTTTCGTAAAATATGCCATGTTGTGGATTTATTAAGTCCAAATTGTACCCAGAAAATCTAGTGATATATTGTAATGTAACTTTTTTTTGTTACTAAATTTTCAGTTGTGGCAGCCATTCGCCGGAGGCAGTTGGCTCGTAGGTCACTGATGAATTACACAGGCACGTCGATAAGGCCTCCACCCAAATCTTCAGAATCACAAAAAATAAAAAGAAGCTCAGTAACAGTAATAATTATTTAATAAACACAAGCACACATTCAGAGACTAACAAAAAAAAACAGAAATTAAAAAAATTGAGACGTCTACAACTACATTAAACAAACATTATTAATGTATGAAAGCTCTTATTTAGCGTACTCGAAAAATTATTTAGTGTTATTAAATGATGATAGACAAATTGTAATTGAATAATCAGTGATTGATATGAGTGAAAATAATAATAAAATAAATAAAATAAGATCTAGTCTTATCTATTGTGCTGTTTAACTATCAAGCCTCTGGATAGGCTATTTACTATGATGGGCGATTACTAAATTGTTCGGAGCCCCAAAACGTTTGGGGTTCAAAACGTTTGGATCTTAAATTGTTTGGAGCCTACAATGACTGGGGTCTAAAATGTCCATATTCCAAAATATCCATAGACTAAAATGACCATAGTCTAAAATGACAGTGTCCTAAAAGAACTGGGTCCTAAAACCCTGTACAATAATATCAAAAATAAGCCTGTGTATGGCTTGGACAGATAATCTACATACCTCTAATGGGATTACTAAACTAGGACTATCAGCGGCGTCGACTATTAGATGGCTGCCTGTCTTGTTGGCCTGGACACAAACGTTCGGCACTCAGCGAGATTTTCGACTGTCTCTGATGACGTTCATCTCGGACTATACAGGTACACTTTGAAGTAAGATATGCGCAAAACAATACTACATGTAACGGCCGATAATTTTTAAAAGCTACAATATGCAATCGAAGATCATTTTATTCTTCAGAGAAACTTTTTCTCTTCATATTTTGATTTACAACAGGTTAACTAGATTAACATTGTGGTGGAGTTGGCATTATTGAAATAAATAATTTTTTTACTTGTTTTTTTTGTATCTCTTACTATTATACAGGTCAATAAATTTAAACTTTTTTGAGGTAACATTGATGAAAATAGGTATATAGCTTGTATAACATTAAAACCGTTTTTTTTTCTTTATTTGGGTTTTTTTTTCGCCACTCTCTAAAACTCAAAAAATATCAAAAATACCTGTTCTTATGTAAAGAAAAAATCACTAGATAAAAACAAAAAACCAAACGGAGACAAAGTTCTCAGTGATTCTTTTTTGTAATAAATTTGCCTAACGAACAAAATTTTAAAGATTTAAAAATGTTATAAAAGATTTTACAAATTTTTAACGTTTACGTTTCGGAGGGTACTCTCCCCCCGTTTTCAAAACTAAACTAAAAAATAAATTATATTAATTTATAATATATAAAGTAACGAGTGAAAGTAAATATATTTTTTTTGTGTATGTCAACGATACTTACATTGACAACAATAGATTTTCATGACAGTGACATACTACCAAAAAATATATATAGGTAATGTTTACTGTGTGATTGTTTATTTTACTGATTATGTATTCAAATATTTAAATGTGTTTAATTATTTGAATACTAATAAGGCATAGCAATACAGTTATTTTTATTTAAATTAATTATAGCGGTTTCTTTTAATCTTCTGTATTTTGTTACCGATTCTTTTAATACCGTTTTGGAATTATTCCAACTGATTTTATGACTCGATTCCCATGCGTGTTGACAAATTCTAGATTTATTAAAATCGCCCTTTCTAAGAAGGTTTTTATGCTCTTTTACTCTAACATCTAACAGTCTGGATGTCTCACCTATATAGAATTTGCCACATTCACAGGGAATTTTATAAACCACATTTTTGGTATTTTGTTGTATATTGTTTGGTTTAGTCTTTGTTGATAGAGATCTAAGAGTATATTTTGTTTTAAATGTCGTTCTTATGTTGTATTTTTTTCCTATTCTTTTAATTGTGTGAGAAGTACCGCGGATATAAGGAATTGTGAGGTTAATTGTTTGAGAGTTATTATTATTGTTATTAATAACTTGTCTGTTTTGTCTAGTATCAAAATTTTTAAACGATTTATCTATAAAATTTTTTGGGTAATTGTTTTTCGTTAAAATGTTTTTTATGTGATTTGTTTCTTTTTGTAATGTATCACTGTCGGTACAAACAAGTTTTGCTCTGTCATATAAACTTTTAATTACTCGTATTTTAACCGATTTTGAGTGATTTGAAAAAAAATTGAGATACCTATCTGTGTTTGACGGTTTTCTGTAAACTGTAGTTTTAATGTGTTTTGTTTTAATATTAAAGTGTCGAGGAATGACATTTTATTCTCCTTCTCCATCTCTAAAGTAAACTTAATTGTAGGCTCTCGAGAATTTATATCTTGTAAAAAATATTTAGATCGTCAATGCTATGTTGCCATACAGCAAAAATATCATCAACATATCTAATATTTATATATTACAAATTAATATAATTTATTTTTTAGTTTAGTTTTGAAAACGGGGGGAGAGTACCCTCCAAAACGTTAACGTTAAAAGTTTGTAAATTTTTATAACATTTTTATATCTTTAAAATTTTGTTCGTTAAGCAAATTTATTACAAAAAAGAATCATTGAGAAATTTGTCTCCGTTTGGTTTTTTGTTTTTACCCAGTGATTCTTTCTTTACATAAGAACAGGTATTTTTGATATTTTTTGTTTTAGATAGTGGCGAAAAACCCAAATAAAGGTAAACATATATGAACACGCCACAGTCATTCAGACATTAATTAAAACCGTTGCACGTCATTAAGCACGTGATCAAAATCTCGGCTACGCTGTTGCCAAATTGCGATTAAACATTATAACCTTACTTCTTGGACGCATCCGTATAAAATTGATGGAACGATTGGAGCCGTTGATCGTTGATGTAGCTTAGAAGATGGTTATCATTGAAAGGGTCATATTTTGAGAGGGGCAGGTTAATAGTTTTAATAGGCATGATCTGACACGAAAAGTCCGTCAAAAATTTTCAGAATGGGGTTGGTTATGCAATCCATTCCCCTTCGCTGGCTTATAATAAGATGGAGAAACTCCCTTCAGAAACCTCAATTTGCACGGGTGAATTAATAGCTATTGAGGAGTCCCTTACAACAATCAGATCCCTGCAACTTGATAAAGCCATCATACTTTCAGACTCCAGGAGTGCTATCGACAAAGTTACTAAAAGCAACATTGACCCCTTTAATGGAAAAACAATATTTAATATCAAATCACATCGGCAAGGCGCCTACCGCGATAATGTCGATATCAGATTGACTTGGATGCCTAGTCACTCATCCATCAAGGGTAATGAGGTGGCAGATCAACTCGCCAAATTAGCGACTCGTCTCAATATCCCTAAACGCATTAAATTAAATTTTAAAGAATTCATCCCCATCTTAAAGGAAAAACTGTTTAAGAACTTTTGTGCGAGATGGAAGAAATTAAATGACAGAAGTTCTTGGTATCAACAAATCGTCCCTGATTTTCCTAAAAACCGTTGGTTTAATAAATTCGAGTTTAAGGCCAGAAGACACATCACTAACATTATTAGGTTACGAACGGGACATTGTCTTACTAAACACCGTTTATTTAAATTTAAAATCGCGGATTCTCCTTTTTGCGACTGTGGTGAAACTGAAACCTTGAATCATATTTTCTTCGAATGCCCGCTCAGACATAACCAGGCCTTTGACTTATACAGAGAGCTTATCGCTTTGGGGCATAGAGCGCCTCTTAACCTTCAGACTGTTTTCTCAATTATCAACCAAGACTCGCTATACCTTATCAACAGGTACATGGATGTGTTAGGGCAAAAGTTGTATTTCAATTGGAAGTTTCCACGCCATCACTACCTTCTTTTCCCTTTGTAGCGTCCTCCTTTGTGGTGAACGTCCACTAACTGTCAGCGAAAAACGTAGGCAACGTATAATTACAGAGTAATTAAAGTAATCTTCCGATCAGCTGTGTGGCACAGTTTGCCAGCATTCATAGCTGCTCCTGGAGATTAGTGGAGCTGGCGTATTGCCCATCCTGGAGCAGAGCCATATCGACTCACACACACACACATAACCTTACTTTGGCGAGTCATTTTTTCAATTTTACTTTAATAACAATTAAAAAAAATATCTCCAAAGTTTATCCAAATTAAATGCAAATTACAAAGTAAGTTACAAAATTACAATAAAGGTTGAAAGTCTTGTAAGTGTCGTTGACTTAGTTGCTCTAGATTCAGCACATGTAAAATAGTTATTAAAATGCAAAGCTTATATAATTATCAGTGACGACATTTATTGATATATAATATACAAGTACTAAACAAAAAAAAAACAATGAAATATCTGTATGCACTTATTTTCATTAATCGGAGTCTGAAAAGTACTAGCTGGAATCATTGCTATCATCTGCAGTATTTATAATTAAGGGAAGAACTTTCTTGCTACTATCTAAAATAAAAATTTGCAAAAAAAACTTCATATTTTTTGCATATTTATGTAACTTACTTTTTACTGTCAACTTTCTTGGTTTTTACACTCGTCTTATTATTATCTTGCCATGAATGACTTACAGTACCATTTTCAAAAATCCAGGTTTTATCTAAGACAAATTTGTATGAGATGTTTTTTCTTTCCTTTATATAACCTCTCAAAAAATCTATACGTTTTATGGCAACGTTGGGAAGTTCCACAAGGCCTCGTCTTGGATCATCTTTTTTCCATAAAACCTACTTCTTTTACTACGTTGCACAATGACATACGACATCTGTCAAACAGTTATTTATTTTTTAATTGGTCATTGGTGAGTGCTTATGCTGGGTTTAAGAACAGTCTTGTGTCACAACAGTGTCACGAATAGAACTGGTCTCCAAAACTACAGTGTTGGTAACTCTTTTAGTAAAATTACGTTTTCTGAGCGATTTTAAAATCTTATTGTTTTTCTCTTTTTGTGAAATTGTACTAACAGTGGACACACTTAACCTTAAGGCTGTTGCAACAAGCTAAAAAATGACTTAAACTAAATATATCCAAGTATTAGCAATTAATTTAACATACCTCTCTAACAGCCGCAAAGGGTAACAATAGACCATTATATTTATTGTCTCGTTCTTTGTTATAACGACGATTTAAATGATCTGGCATTTTACAGGCGCGATTTAAGTTCTTAAAGAAACTGTTTTCGATCGCAAGGTAAAAATGAAAGTAAACGATTAGATACGAACGGGATAACCTCCAAACGTGTCATAAATTTTATAACAACTTTTAAACCCGACAACGCCGCATATGCTGCCGACATATGCCGCTAAATTTGAAATTTATTGAATGCATTCCATCTGATTATTTTATTTAATTTTTGTAGTGGTATTTTTGCTGCTCTTTAATAGCGTTATCGATGACGTGCAACGGTTTTAGTTATGTATAGGGTATATCTGAAGTATCTTGTAGTTCTAAATCGGAAAATGATAAACTATTAATGAAGTATATAGAGTTTTTTTGTTACAGAAGGTCGGTGGTGGGAAAAAAAGAAGACGACATATTTTTACAATTTAATATTTATTTAATTCGTGTTAAATTTATGCAAATACAATACTGCGGATTATGTGAATTAAAAATATATTACGCGAGATGTCATAAAACTGATAAAAACTAACAATTTTTCCTCTTGTGTTTTGTAACAACATCTTTTTTTTTAAACCACAGCAGTAGTCGCCTAACATAGTAGGGTTCCAGCATCTCTGGTATTTTGCTTCCATCCTCCTGATGTTGTGGCGAAGCCTCTCTATTCGTCGCTTGTTACGCTCAAATTTTCCGGAGAAATCCAAATGGGAGTGTAAAAAATGCATTTTTAAGAACATACGACATCTTAATATTTCACAGGTTTTCAAGAATTCATCTGTGAGGTTTTTATAGTTTTCATCTATTTTGTTCCCCAGAAATCCTTTCACTAAAAAAACACTTCCAAGATGCAAATTCATTTTCATTAAATTTTTTGTGAATACGGAAATCGTCTAGAAGCTTCCTTATTTGAGGTTCAATAAATATAACTTCTTTTAGTTTTGCGTCACTTAATTGAGAAATTATTTCTTTTAGGTGCTTGAAAAACCATTACCTTCTTTGTCTAATAATTTCATTTATTTCCATGATATAAAGGAGACGCAGATACTTGAACACGTGACGTGCCAGGCCATTTTTCTGAAAAAGATGTTTTAAAAACTACCTAAATGAAACGTAAAAAGATCATTCTCATAGTGTTATAAAAATCATGTCGACCTGTGTTGTTAGTATTATTATAATATGGAATGGAATAAATATTTCTATACAACTGATCCTTCCCTGTAATAATAATAAACATCGTTAAGAAAACCACAAAGTAAATAGCGAAGGAAGCAAATAAAGCAAAATCATCAAAGAAACAAGATATTAGTTTTTGTCAAATCGTTCTCTTTCGCATACAAATATACCCACGCATACATACCACGCACACTCATCCACCCTCTGTTTTGAATAATCTAATATATGAATGGAGGGAAATTGCGGGCTATCCAGAGCACAGAAATATTTTTACATTAGAGATGAGAAAATGCGCCATTAGGAAGACATAAAGGGAGATTGTGTTAGCATACGTGCTCCGTCTTTCCTAGAACGACGATAATATTATATATACACATATATATATATTTTTTTTCTAGGGCACTCATATGTTCGCAACAAAATTCTGGATTATATCTAAGCAGTAAGATTATAAATCCACACGGATTTTCAATTAAGAACAAACATATATAATCCATTATGTTATGGTCATTGCGAAATTTCTTTAAAAAACTTATGATCTTTTATAATTATATATATACCCTTTTTTTAATAAGAATATTCAAGATTATTCACCTTGTTCCAAATCAGGTGAATATGCATTTTAAGAAGCTTTGTAAATAATTTCAACCTATTCCAAATTTTTCTTTTTTTCTTTTGAATATTTTATAACATTGCCTGTTTTCTTAGACTTTTTAGGGTGAATGTATACAACGCCCACCTATTTACCAACTGATATGTACAAAAAAGAATTAAAATGTTATTAAAATAACGAAGCTCTTATTCAAATTACCTCTTAGATGGAAAAAAAACAGTAGAGAGGGTTTTTTATGTCCATGTTTATTACGGGGCGAAGTTTCAAAAAACATTTCTTGTCAAAGAAAGGTCAGACGTGGGGTGAGTTGAAATTATTAACGGCTTCTTAAGAAATATTATTACGAGATATTTATAGTGAGACACAATTTTTTACTAACGTGTTGGTTAAGTGAATTTTTTTGGTTAATTTTGACTTTTAATAATTTTTTAAAGTTAATGTAAGGAAAGTTATGTAATATATATATATATATATATATATATATATATATATATATATATATATATATATATATATATATATATATCATCATCATCATCATCATAATCAGCCTGTATTGATCCACTGCAGGATGAAGGCCTCTTCAGCATGCTTCCAACTTTCACGGTCCTGGGCTTTCCTCTGCCACTCGGGTCCAATATACTTAACGATGTCATCAATCCATCCTGCTTTCGGTCTTCTTCGCGGACGTTTGCTATCAAGCGGCATCCACTCCAGGATTGCCTTGGTCCATCTGTCGTCCCATCGCCTCGCTATATGGCCTGCCCATCTCCATTTCAATTGCTTTACTCTTCCAATAATGTCACATACTTTTGTTTGTTCCCTGATCGATGCGCAGGACTTTCTGTCTCGTCTTGTAATGCCAAGCATACATCTTTCCATTCCCCTCTGTGCCACCCGAAGTTTTTGAATTGATTGCGTTGTGAGTTTTCAGGTTTCACTTCCGTATGTCATAACGGGTAGAACGCACTGATCGAAGACTTTTCTTTTCAGGCAAATTGGGAGTCTGCTCGTAAACACTATGTTGAACCAACCAAATGCCTGCCAGCCACATTTAACACGCCGTTCCACCTCCCGGGCGGTATTCCCCTCCATTGAAATCATCTGCCCAAGATATATAAAGCTCTCCACAATCTCTAAATCCCTTCCTAAAACTGAAATTCTTCTGTCCTGAGCGAAGTTATTAAACATAACCTGACTCTTTTTCAGGTTTATTTTCAAGCCAAATGGTTCGCCAGCCCTTTGCATTTCTTGTATGCGTCTTTGCAGCTCCTCTGGGTCTTGTGAAATGAGAATAATATCATCTGCAAATCTAACATGGTTTAAGTTTGCACCATTGATCTTTACACCATCCTGTTCCCAATCCAGTTTACGGAATACTTCTTCAAGGCCAGCCGAGAAAAGAATAGGCGATATTGCGTCACCCTGCCGTACACCTCGTTCTATATTAATTCCCACTTCAAGATCATCAAGGTGAATTGTGGCTGTAGCTCCATCATATATCGATTCTAATAGGCTCTCTCTACACCTTGGCTAAGCAGTGCATCCATTGTCGCATGCTTTGAGATGGAATCAAATTCTTTTTCGTAGTTGATAAAAGCTAAGCACAGTGGCATGGTATATTCGTTGTGCCTTTCTATGACCTGCTGTACAACCGGAATGTGATCCATTGTACTGAATCCACTTCTGAATCCTGCTGTTCTCTTGGTTGTGCGTCATTCAGTTTCTTTAATATTCTTTTAGAAATTATCTTAGTGAAAACTTTGTACATTACTGATAGGAGGCTTATTGGACGGTTCTTGGACGGTTCTTTAAATCTTTCTGTGCGCCATTTTTATGTAAAAGTGTTTTATGTAACGTCCGACCACCAGCTTTTAGCATTTCGATAGTTACATTATCTTTTCCTGGAGCCTTGCCGTTTTTCATCGATTCTATAGCATTTGTTACTTCCTCCACTAGGATATCTGGCATTTGTTCTTCCGTGGGTATTGTTGTCTCTAATTGGTCCTGATCTTCATATAACTGGGAATAAAATATTCTGACAATCTCTAACATTTGGGTACGCGCCCTGCACATTATGCCATCCTCACGCTTTAAAGCATATATTTGCGTTCTTTTGTTTCTCAGCTTCTGTTTAGCCTTGTTAATTCCTTTATTTTTTTCCAGGTAATTTTGGACTGTAACCAGAAATTTAGGGAAAAATTGTTCTATTTTTTTATAATTATAAAGTTAACATTAGTTTCAATATAATTAAAATTATATCTTGATGGTAAAAGATCCGACTTAAATTATCTCCCACAGTCAAGTACATTTTGTAATGACTCAAAAAGTTTCTTGTTGTTATATACAAACATAAAATAATTATGAATATACATGCCTAACAAAGCCAAAATCCTTTATTTAACATAAATATGCCTACAAGTATCATTATAATTCGGTTTGAAGATTATGCGATATATCTATTTTGAAGCAGATATTTTCTGTACATACCACGTGAGTTTTCCCAAAATATCAGTCCTATTCGTCCAGCCGTATCCTATTCTAGACCGTACAAATGCGGGATACGTCGATGTTGCTTCATCTGTTCCTTCGTTATTGTAAACTTTCAAGGCATATGAGTAGTTCAATACATCCAATTCAATATTTTTAATATGGACCCTTCAATCCAATCTCTGACCGATCAATAATCCAAGTGCTGAGGCACATCTTGTCGTTTTAAATACAGTATTGTTTTAAACAAAATTAAGGTCATTATTTTTGCGACTTTCAAAAAGAATCCACTGTCTTTTTGATATGTTCAAGATGAGATTGTGAGCTGGAAAATACTGATCCAGAGTACGTCTTACATACACTTGCCCTTATCTCCCCAATCCTTCATTTACTAACTATAAGGTTCAGACCACCTGTATACATGACTGTTTGTTCATTCAATATATTAGTTGGACATTACAAACAACAATGGACCTATGGCAGAACCCTGATGATCACCCTTTGTAACATGTTCCCTTCTTGAGAGAATCACCCTGACATTAGTATACCTTATTAGTGGGACCTTATTGGCGGACGGTACGATTTTTCAAATATGCGTTGATTAATTTTAAAGCATTTCCTCTTATGCCATAGGTAGTCAATTTGATATACATACAACCTTCGTGGTTAACACTATCGAGACCTTTAGACAAATCAATGCATTCGATAAAAAACATGAACATATATTATGTGTAATTAATAATTAATAAGTAATTACGCTTATATGGTTAGTAATTCTTGACAAAAATCCATATGTATTATGATGGACGCAAGAACAAAATAATAGAAAATTTCATTTTTAAAACTTAAAATCTACTCTAAAAATACACAAAAAAACCTAAAACTTTCACTTTGTAAAAAAGTCGGTAATATCACTTTGCTTTTGGCGAATTACAACAATTCTTTGTTGAAAATACATTTCTGTTTCAAGCGCTGCGTTCAAAATGCCATCTATAGTGCTTCTACTTTCTAAAAATTGTTTTATGTTTTCATCCCTGTAATGACATCATGAAAAGTTGGGAGCATTTCTTTATCTTCTTTATCGGCTCTATCGGCATCTATAACGGCACTTCTTTATCTTTTTCCTAACTCTCAAGCTGTTCAGCTCCATCAATCTCCTGGTTGGTAGGCATACTTGCTTTTGCAATGTCGTAATCCACATCAACTGAAGCGTCTATTATAATGATATTTAATTTTTAAAGTTAAAATTATTATTAGTAAGCTATACACTTAAAGGCAGGTTGTGCTAGTCTTCTTCAGTTTGTTTAATAAGTCGTTGTATAAGAGGCAACTCATCATCATCATCCTCACCGAACTCGCAAAGGTCGGGCCGTGCATGTTTGAAACAATTCTTAATTGTTTTTTTGAGAAACATGTTGGATTTAGAAACCATTTCAATAGCATCAACATGTTTATTTTTTATTGAGGCCTCGGGGCAAATCAACTAGATTCTCTTGATAATGGCTGCAAAGTGGAAGTTGGGACGTCGAGATTTTACAAAGTTAAAATGCAGTCCAACGAGACAGCAGTAGTTAGGAGTTATATACCCCCGACCATTCGGTTCCACAATCTCATGTGGAACGCACAACGACCTGCGTCTCCGCCATAATGAGCAATTGTCAGTTGCTTGATCGGGAGGAAGCCCCACTCATCTCTTACATTGGAGGGCACATCTTTCGTTTGTTGGTGGTTAGACTCGTCAGGGTACCGACATATGCTCTCTCGCCAAAAATAGAGAGTCCCTCTTCACAATCAAACAACCCATATTTTTACCGACCTCTCGTCGGATGGTTATAAATGGAGTTTTTTGACTTCTTTGGACTACGTCTAACGAGACAACAGGAGTCAGGAGTTATACACCCCCGACCGTTGGGTGCCACAATCTCATGTGGAACGCACAACAACCTGCATCTCCGCCACAATGTGGGGGGTTCAAAAGTCAAAAAACTCCATTTATAAGCCATCCGACGAGAGGTCGGCGAAAATATGGGTTGTTTGATTGTGGAGAGAGAGTCCCTATTTTTGGAGAGAGAGTAACAGATGAAACATGTGCCCTCCAATATAAGGGATGTTCGGAAAGGCTACTGCTGTTGTGAATATTAGAATTACTAAGTTCTCGGGTAGCGAGGCGAGGGCGTTTTAGATTTGTAGTCGTGAAGCAATTGAGATCGAAAAATGTTCAGACTGCTTAAATAAGAGTACATGGAAACTGCTTATTTCCAAATTGCCCATCCAAAACCCTTCCAGTCAAACGTCCACCTCCCGTCTTACATCCACCGCTCAACCGAACGTCCCACCTACAACCTTACATATTCCAGTCCACGTTCTTTTCTAGTTGAGAACTGGGGAGTAGGCAGATTGAGGCCTCGGAGTAAATCAACTAGATTCTCTTAAAAATGGCTTTAAAGTAGAAGCCGAAACGTCGAGATTAGGTTAAGTTTATATATATATATATATATATATATATATATATATATATATATATATATATATATATATATATATATATTATATATATATATATATATATATATATATATATATATATATATATATATATTATATATATATATATATATATATATATATATATATATATATATATATATATATATATATATATTTTATATATATATATATATATATATATATATATATATGTATATATATATATATATATATATATATATATATATATATATATATATATATATATAATACATTATATATATATATATATATATATATATATATATATATATATATATATATATATATATATATATATATTATATATATATATATATATATATATATATATATATATATATATATATATATATTATATATATATATGTATATATATATATATATATATATATATATATATATATATATATATATATGTATATTTTATATATATATATATATATATATATATATATATATATATATATATATATATATATATATATATATATATATATATATATATATATATACATTATATATATATATATATATATATATATATATATATATATATATATATATATATATATATATATATATATATATATATATATATAGTTAATTCTCGACCGTGTACTGTCCGTTCTTATGAATTAATACTAATTTCATTCTTTGATTACCCTCAATATATTTGGTCAGAGGTTTTCTAACTTCCTCAGGAGGAACATTAGCTACAACAATGTCATATTATAAATAAACTTGAACAATAAATATATAATGACGGACTTACAATGTTTAAAATTCAGTCAAAATGTTAAAATATATATAATAAAAATGAATTGAATATATATAACAACACTAACACGTAGGAACAAACGTTTCTAAGGAAAATATATACAATTCAAATCAATGATATTGTTTTTTTTTCTCCACTGATCCATTTTACCCCGTATCGATAGTCGAAAAAGGATCAGTATATTCGGAGAAAAAAAACAATATCATTGATTTTAATTGTATATATTTTCCTTAGAAACGTTTGTTCCTACGTGTTAGTGTTATATATTTTCTGGTTGTTTTTATTATATATATTTTAACATTTTGACTGAATTTTAAATATTGTAGGTCCATCATAGTATATTTATTGTTCAAGTTTATTTATAATATGTCATTGTTGTAGCTATTATTCCTTCTGAAAAAGTTAGAAAAAAATCTGACGAAATATATTGAGGGTAATCAAAGAATGTAATCTTAGTATTAATTCATAAGAAGAGATCCGAGATTCTACTCCTTTATATATATATATATATATATATATATATATATATATATATATATATATATATATATATATATATATATATATATATATATATATATATATAAACGTGTTGATATACTTTTGACATGTCTGCATTTCATAGAGGCCTTTGTAAAGGCTTAAGAAAATCCAAAGAAGCAAATTTGAAAGAGAATAAAACTAAACGTCGAATCGATCGATTTGTGCGAATGAAGCGGGGCACAGATGGGGGGTGGGAGTTTACCAAAATCGCGAATTCCCGCATCGGAAAACGCGCGCCTAAACTTTTTCTATAACCGTACAGATTGAGCTGAAAATTATTTTTGACGTTCGGAGGAAGAGCGAAACGGGAGGCGTCGCGCCGCCATCTCTTTCTTCTTCGTCGTCTGATTATCTCGATCTGCGTCCGGGACCGTGCGGAATACGAAACAGCCAACTCGCCAACTTTTCCTATTAAGACAGATCCCCCTTCGTCTTTACATACGTAAAAGGAAATTTGCATTTATTTGATTTTATTTCCGGTGTGGGAGCGAGAAGAGGGATGAGGGCGGTGGTGATTTGGTGTGCTTTTTTCCGCTTCCTTAAATTCCTGTCTTGGCGACAATTTATTTTTCAATTTGTACGTAGCTAATTCTGTTATTAATTTTATTAAGTTGTGATATTAAATCGAGAAAACCAAGTTAATGTGAATGTATTAGTTTAGACAATGAAGAGTATGGTATATTATTGACAATATGCAGTGATAGTGATACAAGGGTAGTCCCAGAATTACCTGTCCTGACGTATAGATGGAATATAGGCCCTTTTGTTTAATCAGACACAATTTCAGGTACTGGAGTTGCGACAATCCTTACCAACTCTATCAAAAACCTCTTCACTCGCCCAATGTTACATTTTAGTACGTGATTTCCTCTTTAGAAAACATACTCTCTTTTTTTTGAAGATGAATTTTTTGAGACGGTATTCTGAAATGTTGCGCACGTTTTTCATTCTTCAGCTGAGGACAACGCTATTCCAACGAGATGGGGCTACAAGCCACTCTGCTCGGGTAAACATGGCCACTCTCAAAAACGTGTTCCAGAACCAGGTGATCTCTCAGAATGGAGACTTTTCTTGGCCTCTTTATTCACCAGGCCTTACAGCTTGTGATTATTTCCCAAGAATATAGTGTAAGAACACCGACCTTGTACACTTCAACAATTCAAAACAGTAATATATATATATATATATATATATATATATATATATATATATATATATATATATATATATATATATATATATATATATAAAAGTAGTATCGATACGTAAAATGAGTGAATTTTTAAAACCAAAGTGGCCTTACTTTTTAATCATTGTATAATATAGACACGACATTTGTTACCTATTTTGTGAGGAATTAACTCTCTCATATTTTTTTTACCTACCCTTTTTTACACTTTACCAAAATATTTCCAGCTTTAATATTTTGATTTCAAAATAGAGGAGAGTCATAATTTCTACGAAAAAAAACGTATCCTTCGTCGTGTTCGAATATTCCATTACACATCTTGTCGATGGTTGAAAAATATTCACAAAGTGTGCCTTGAATACAAGGAAAAAAAAAATTAAGATGTCAACAATTCGTTACTTTATTTAAAAATAAAACAATTTTATAAAGTTTAGGTATTCTGAAAAATGGTTGTTAAAAGTGTCCACCGTTTACCTCAATACACTTTCGCCGGCTCTTTGTTAAGTTACATCTCACGTTTTCTTTCATTTCCTTCATTTCTAATAACATTAGCCGCTAATTGAATTTTTTGTAAAAGTTCGTTCATTCGTATATTGATTTCATTCTTGTAAACGAAATACTTCATATTTCTCCACAAATAAAAGTCTAACGCATTAATGTCTAAGCTACGAGGTTTCGTGGAAATTATGACTCTTCTCTATTTTGAAGTGAAAATATTCACAGCTTTATAGGGAGTAAATTTCTCATAAAGTAGATAGCCAGCGCTCTCTAGGAACTAGGCTCAAATTAATACCAAATTCGGATTTACCATCTTTGAAAACCCAACTGTCCCGATTCTGAACCTGATATTCTTCTCTATGGCGGATAAGTTATGGGACACCCTGTATATGTCTTTAATATTTAATAATTAAATTGGCGACAAAAAGTTTTAATGGATCTTCCAATATCTAAGTGAATTTTTCAGCTAACTTTTTGCTGATAGAGGGATATATTCGTATGTTTCTATCCATATAGAAATTACAAAAAGGACTTCAAACTTTGATTCGATTACATTTTCCGCATTTTTCGTAAGGACTGGAGCATAAAAGACCGACAGTCTAAACGTCGTGTGCTTTTATCCGCTGGACATTCCTAAATATTTAATGCAAAACTTCCGGCCTTTTAAAGACGTAGGTCATCCGTCAAAGGTCGCATGTGAAGCCCGAGTGCATCCGAGTATAATTTTATTTTTGTATGTCAAAGCGCGGCCCTTTCACGGCGCTGTTGTCAAGTTCGTCGCTTTGATGTTGTTTCGGTGTGCAACGAAAGAACTTTTAATGGGTGCATCTCGCCCGGATATCTGCAGCTGCTCGTTATTCGTGTGGCTATCGCCCGGATCATTTCTGATGATTAGAAGCGAAGTTCTTTTCAGTGGTTTGAGGAGGAAGATTTTCATGCATAGTTCAGTTGGTTAAAGTGATGGAATTGCTTAACTGTGCTGCTAAATTTTCTTCAATTCGGCTGATAGATCGCTACACTATGAATTATTTGTTCTAATTAGCTTTGACACCGATTCTGTAAGCAATGGAGTTAGAAGTACTGGACATGTATATATAGTGTGTTGTTATCTTATATATTATATTTTATATAGATTTATATATATATATATATATATATATATATATATATATATATATATTTTTTTTTTTTTTTTTTTGATATATTGGGACTTTCGGTCAGTGTAAATATGTTTTAATTTTTTATTGTTTTATTTACGTTTCGATTCTACAAGGAACCATCATCAGAATACTTCAATATCAATTAAACAATTAATTTTTTGAATTTTTTAACTAATATGTGTCAATTTTTTATAAAATTTTTAAATCAATTTATTAATTAAATTAATTAATTAATAACATTTTTATATTCAAAAATTAAAATAATTAATTTGAATTTTTAAAATTTTATTAAAAATTGACATATATTAGTTAAAAAATTCAAAAAATTAATTGTTTAATTGATATTGAAGTATTCTGATAATGGTTCGTTGTAGAACCGAAACGTAAATAAAACAATACAAAATTAAAACTTGTTTACACTGACCGAAAGTCCCAATATATATAAAAATAATAATAATACTAAACGGTCACGAAAATATATGTAATAAAAAAAATAGGAAATGGAATGATATACAAAAAAGATCGAATATATTTGAATTAATTTTTCAATAAAATTGATAGTTTCGTCGAAAAATTGAAAAAAAATTAAACTTTAGCCTCGGATAACTATTGAAAAACTAAGTTTATCGAAAATGTGTAAGATACTTTTTCTGAACAACGTTCAATTTCCTACAAAACAGTGTAATAGTCTTTCTACAGTAGTGTCCCTCTGAAGAGCTATACAATTCCAAATTAAAAAAAGTCTTATTTTATTTAAAAAGGAAATTGAAAGTTACGATGGGGTGCCTCTTAATAATAATATTAAGAGCTCTAACTTTCGCAGTATTTTCTTTCGTTATTTCTAACAATATTTTCGATACCTTTAAGAAAAAAAATAGTCGATTTTTTTGATACAGTATATCTTGATTTTATTGGCGTTGTTTTGGCGTTTTAATTTTTTACCAATAGCTTGGCGTTGTTTTGACGTTTTTAATTTTTCTGTACGCTGTCATAACATTGAAATATAAGTTATTTATAGAGAAAAATGCCACGTCTTCATGGATGGGGAGAAAATATTGGCCGATGTACTTGGAATTCACAATTAGTCCACTCCTGTTGGTTAAAAATAATGGCAGAAGAGAGATGGACACTGCAAACTCACTCGAACTAATGCACTGAGACAAAGACAGGCTCAGTGTCTTTGAGCTGAGCTTGGGCTAACTCGTTAACGGAGTTACCGACGCATTTAGAGTACATGAACGACAGCGCCTGCAAGTATATCGCGCATTGACGCGTGTCTCATTTCTCCGTCTTGCGTTTGAATATCAGTCGGACATAGACTATTCGTCACATTCACAAATTGTCATCGATACTATGACTAAACTTGAAGAGATTTACCACTAAACACCAAAACACTTTTTTGAACTGCTCGACGCACGTTTTGCTAACCATGTTAGTATCATCAGGAGATGATTTAATCTGATGATGCTAACATAGTTAACGAAACGTGCGTCGAGCAGTTCAAAAAAGTGTTTTGGTGTTTAGTGGTAAATCTCTTCAAGTTTAGTGTTTCACACCAAAGGTTCCAATAGAAGAATTGATCGATATTATGGACAAAGAGTGCCAACACTTATGCATTCAAATGTAAAGGTGAATCGGCCGGTTTCTGCTGTGCATCTAGTAAAGTTATACTGCCACCATTGACTTCTTGATTCCCCAGATGTATTGATGTTATCTCAAAATAAAGAATAATGAATTTGTTATATTAATTGCCTTTCATTTCATACTTTCTCTAATCTTCTAATCGGATTAAATTTAATATTTATATTTCTTTTTCAGGTATAGTATGTAATTGTTAACCATTGCGCGTTGAATTTCGCATAAGTTGACAATCGCTCAAGAAAAGGCTTGTGTCAATTGATACAAAGAAATACTCAAAAAATACAGTCGTTGTACCTTAAAAGTCGTGTATAACATCTACGCATCTGTATGGGTTTTTCAAAATGGGCCAAACTCAACAAAAGATGCTCGCGCAAAAAGTACTTCGAAGCAAAAGGTCGCCTGTTTTTTTTTGGGACAGATGGGCATGTGGCTACAGTACCAAGTAGAGAATGGTAGAATGGTTAATTTTGAATGGTACACAACCATATCTTTGGTAGAAGTCTTTGAAGAAAAATGAAAAAACAACCAGTCACGCTGGATCATTCTTCATCATGACAATAATCTCTGGCTTCAAATCTTTCTGATAGGTCTCCTTCTATTCGAACATTATTTTTCCAATAAAATTCCAAATTTTCCCAGTTTTCAAAAATACATATTTCAATCGAGTACAGAATTATACTGATATGGGAGAATATTTCAACTTAAAGTTTCTTGTATACGTGGAACTCTTGCAGTAACGAACATTCTTAAAATTTATCCATTTCTGATTCAATTTTGAGTCCGGTTATTCACAAATGACGATAAATAACTTATGGAACTTCTTATTATCGCAATTTTGAAACCTACGAAATCCGAACCCAAGAACAAATCAAGGGGGCGAAACTGAGAAGGGGTGATCGCCGAAGGGGATGCCCGGCTCCATTTGAGCCCTTTCGGCCGGAAAATGATGTTGTGTCGAACAACGGTCCGGTCAAATTGTTTATTTCGGGCAGGAACGTTCCAGAAAAGTGAGATGATGATAGTAAATAACGAGCTCGGCCAGTAAAGCTTGTACTATACGTTTAACCTTCGAATTTAATAATTTTTGTTGATTTGTACTAAGAAGCATATTAACATTATGAGTTTACTTATATAATCTTTTGTTTTTCTTTAAAATATTCTTTCGCGATTTAATGTTTTTTTATCTTGGTGTCCAGAACTATCTATGGAACATATTTAAAATACTAGTAGATATTTTACTTAATTTTATCTGCGTTGTCTCATTTCCTATCTCAGTTGTTTAAATAAACCATAAGGAATAAATATACAAGGTGAAATACTTACATTTTTATTATTCGTCGGATGACAAAATTATATTTTTTTCCTATTTTTTTGTGTTTTCGCCACGATCTAAAACTCAAAAAAAACTGTTCTTATGTAAATAAAAAATCACTGGGTAAAAAACAGAACGGAGACAAATTTCTTAGTGATTTTTCTGTAATAAATTTGCCTAATGAACAAAAATTAAAAAAATACAAAATGTTTTTAAATAAATACGAACTTTTAAATGTTAACGTTTAAAAAATATTATTATTATTAAAAAAATATATATATTATTTAAAAAAATGTATACAAACACGCCAAAATCATTTAGACAATACTTGGACAAAAGTATATTGATTCACAACAGTGCAAAGCTCGAACAAATGAACAAATGAACTCTTAAATGAAGCAGGAAAGTGGATATGAATTTAATCAAGATGTCGCATTTGACAAACGAACATGAACATCAAAACTGAATAAATATAAAAGGTTCAGCTTATAGAACGAGTGGAGTCTTGTGAATTCTGGGACAGCTAACCTCACTTAAAAAATAATATCAATATGCGGAAATTAATAGAAGAATAAAACTGGGATGGGTGACGACGAAAATTCCTATCATGCACAAAACACAAATCTACAATGAATATAAAAAAAGACAATAAATAAATTTCAAGTACTCTAGAGAGCTATTGAACGAAAAACTCCTGCAATTACATTAAAAGATCGATAACTTAACTAATGGATAAAAGGATAAATCAAGATGGAAAATGTTATGAAAGCTATTTGTACATCGAAATAGAATGTTGCAAGACATAAAGAACAATTAGAACTACTAGATGAAGATCTCGGAGAGAGCGGATAAGCGTGGGTGACTACCGCAACGCTGGTATGATGAATCATTTAAATTCGTTTTCAGTGCAGATTTGAATTGGTTTCAAGTACTGCAGAATAGAGAAAAATGGAAGAATATGAAATAGGTTTATGTCGTCTTTACGATAAACTTGAAGAGATTTACCACTAAACACCAAAACACTTTTTTGAACTGCTCCTGATCTGATGATGCTAACATGGTTAGCGAAACGTGCGTCGAGGTTCCAATAGAAGAATTGGTCTTTACGATAGAAAAAAGGTAAAAGACGAAAAATTTTCTTTAGTCTATACAGCCCGTCTAGTGGAAAATATAGTCCACACAATAAGTTATGTCTCTTGTCATAAGTTCTTCATTTGTGATAAGCATTTTCCTGTGGCCTTCGCTTGTCGCTCATGTAGTGTTTTCGCTCTCGTGCTATTTATGCTAAATATCGATCAGTTAGATCTTTGGTAAGCTGAAAATTTTCATTGCAGATTTATTACACTTGTATATTGCTATAACAGCGATATGATTCTCCTTGTTGCCCTATTCCAAGTTCTTTTACTACTTGTTCTTTGTTTTGGTGACTGATCTAAATATTGTCCTGTGGATGTGTCCTTTTGCTTTCCTTAATATATTTGTAGATTTCAGAAATTTTCTCCAGGATCCTGCATTTTATCTCCTTTTATCTTTTTATCTCTTTTTTCTTACGCCATGATCAAATATTTTGTTTTTTTTCTAACTTTATTCAGTAATTCGGCCTTTTCTGTTTCTTGGGCTTTTTTTCAGTTGCTTACCTCAGCACTGCTTGTTATATCACAAGAATTGATTCTAGATAAAAGTTGCTGGCGTATGCCAGATATTGGTGACTTTTATTCATTATCATACCTGTGCTTTTTTTATTATAGACGCACCAACAACTCTGGCCATTTAGGATCTATTTTTGCTAGTTTTTCACAATACCCCATTACAGTTATACATTCTTTCAAAAATAATAAACATTACATTTAATTTAATGTTGTATCCAATTCAATATAGCTTATTATTTGCATTTCTTTCAATATGAATCACATGCTGGCACTGTCCCATCAACTCGCCCTTAAATCATAGAGGTGAGAGTCGATAGATTGTGACCTATTATTATCTCTTTTGAAACAAAAATATATAGATCACAGCGACGGCAGCTGTTCGCCGGGAGCACCGGGATGAAGGTCCAGGACAGAATGAAGCCACGACAAAAGTTGAGCGCCACCCGGTTACTTCATATATCGGAAAAGACCCTGGAACCGGGAAGGGGTCTATCTTAAATAAAACGGTTTACTAGAATTTTATACATATATACTATAAAAGCACACTTAAAAAAGAACGACACAAAGCACATAAAAAATGGAATAACTAAAACTATCAAACAAAAGGCATGGGAAGGTTTAGGGAAGGTGGTTCTCCAAACCTTACCTTGAAAGAAATCAAAAATCAAATACACAGCTCTGAATTACACCAGCTGGTCTCTATGTCCCTATACTTATAAATTAGAGGTTATTTCCTCTATTCTGACAATAATAAAAAAATAGATATATAACGCTAGGGTAACTAAGAATGGTCAGACGGCAAATAGATACAAAATATAAGATGATAACGTGACCATTATCTGTATATGAAATTATGGTAAAAATATATTTGTGAAACATAAATAGTAATTGCAATCCTTAACGGTACATGAAAATATAATAAAAAAAGTGTTTATCTGGCCTTATTTCCTGATGTTGTCTATCCTTGCCTGTCAAGGTACTGGGTGTCCAAAAACACTGAGTACGACTGCGGGCAGTCCGGTATCCCTATGCGGGGGCCCGAAATAATCTCGATCTGATCAACCGGTTACTCTGCCATGTGGCCCCAAAAAGGTGTAAGGTTTCCACGATGGTCGGGCTCTGTAATAGGTGGTCGTTCAGTGGCCTGGTATCTGTTGATCGGATTCTCTGCTGCCGGGTCGTAAAACCCTCTATAAGAATATCAGAAAAATCAACCCAAGCGTGATTTGGCCAGCAAACCTACGTACCTCGGTCGGAAGGGTAAGACGCGAAAACGTCCGCTCACCTGGAGATTTGGAGTTAGACTGTCTTGCCTTGTCCCAACGATACCGAAGCTCTTTCAGTTAAGAATTTGTCCGAAATAACCCTACCAGTGGTGATCAACAATTTACGAATGCTACCTGTAGCGATCAAGAATTTGTGAACGCTACAAGATACCGTTCTAAAATTGATGCAGTTCTAATAAATGCTGTCTTTTTCTCGAGCTGCAGGCTGGGCAAGTATAGCTCATACAAAATAAAAACATTTGCACGTCATTAAAATTTTGCCAGATTGCGATTAAACATCATAACATTACTTTAGCGAATAATTTTTACAATATAAACTTTAATAACAATTTAAGAAAATGCAAATTAATGCTAAATGAAATGCAAATTCCAAAGTAACTAACAAAATTATAATAAATGTTTAGTCATGCAAGTGAGTCGAAGTGTGTCGAGAAACCATCGTACCAGTATTTATAATTAGCGGAAAAACTTCTTTTCGTCCAAGTATATTCTCTCTGTCATACTATTTCATATTTTCATTTTCTGTATGTTTGATCGTATTCTTCTATATAGTGTATAAGTTCAAATAGTGCAGTGTAATATAACACTGTGAAGTGTCCCTGGACACATGTTTATACAGTCTTTATACCCAATTGTCCAATTTTTTTCTTTTCTTTTTTTTGAACTCTTCAGACTCCTGATATATAAAGTTGGTATTCATAGAAAGTGTTTGAATGTTTAATAGCTATTACGTCTAATACAAATCCTTTACGACAATGTTATGTTAATCAGTCCTTTATTTGATAAATTATTCCAAATAGAAAGGAATATAAACTAACTCGATATCAAACTCACTGTATATAGTTAAAGGAAAATGAAAGAACGAGAGCACTGGCCGGGAGCTGGAGGAAAATCTGCCCCGCTGTAAAACTATCCACGAGAAAAGTCCATTTTCTATTTGTCGAAGTATCCGATTGCTCGGAATCGGATAACAGACGGCATCGGGAGAAAATCCAGCTTCCGAATTGACTACAGGAGCTTATTTTCGGCAAACAGTAGGAACTGAGCAGTGCTACTGTAAGCCTCTTAGAGTGGGACTGTTTTCCAGCTAGAGAAAGAACATTTAGAAAAATACGTCGGAATAAGACACGGTACGGATGCGGTTTACGAACTGCCATAAGATTATGACGCTGTTAAATGGAATTGCAAAATTGCTTTAAGTTTTGAACAGCGAATTTTCTGTTAAATCGAAAAAAGTGTTCTCTCGGTGTTCGGCGAAAAAAACCAGTATTTGCACTTGAAAGACTAGTTGACAAGACTGGTTCAGTGAGTCTTAAACTATAGATAGATATATCCTACTCTTGCGGACCTGATTTTTGAACTCCTTTCTATATAATTTTTTTTTTCACTATTTCAATAGTGGCACCTTTTTAACTATATATTTCATCAGTCATTTATATATATATATATATATATATATATATATATATATATATATATATATATATATATATATATATATATATATATATATATATATATATATATATCATCATCAGCCCGTATCGATCCACTGCAGGATGAAGGCCTCTTCAGCATGCTTCCAACCTTCACGGTCCTGGGCTTTCCTCTGCCACTCGGGTCCAATATACTTAACGATGTCATCAATTCATCCTGCTTTCGGTCTTCTTCGCGGACGTTTGCGATCAAGCGGTATCCACTCCAGGATTGCCTTGGTCCATCTGTCGTCCCATCGCCTCGCTATATGGCCTGTCCATCTCCATTTCAACTGTTTTACTCTTCCAATGATGTCACAGACTTTTGTTTGTTCCCTGATCCATGCGCAGGGCTTTCTGTCTCGTCTTGTAATGCCAAGCATACATCTTTCCATTCCCCTCTGTGCCACCCGAAGTTTTTGAATTGATTGCGATGTGAGTGTCCAGGTTTCACTTCCGTATGTCATAACGGGTAGAACGCACTGATCGAATACTTTTCTTTTCAGGCAAAGTGGGAGTCTGCTCTTAAACACTATGTTGAGCCTACCAAATGCCTGCCAGCCACATTTAACACGCCGTTCCACCTCCCGGGCGGTATTCCCCTCCATGGAAATCCTCTGCCCAAGATATACAAAGCTGTCCACAATCTCTAAATCCCTTCCTAAAACTGAAATTCTTCTGCCCTGAGCGAAGTTATTGAACATAACCTGACTCTTTTTCAGGTTTATTTTCAAGCCAAATGGTTCGCCAGCCCTTTGCAGTTCTTGCATGCGTCTTTGCAGCTCCTCTGGGTCTTGTGAAATGAGAATAATATCATCTGCAAATCTAAGATGGTTTAAGTTTGCACCATTGATCTTTACCCCATCCTGTTCCCAATCCAGTTTACGGAATACTTCTTCAAGGCCAGCCGAGAAAAGAATAGGCGATATTGCGTCACCCTGCCGTACACCTCGTTCTATATTAATTCCCACTTCAAGATCATCAAGGTGAATTGTGGCTGTAGCTCCATCATATATCGATTCTAATAGGTTTACATAGGCTCTCTCTACAGCTTGGCTAAGCAGTGCATCCATTATCGCATGCTTTGAGATGGAATCAAATGCTTTTTCGTAGTCGATAAAAGCCAAGCACAGTAGCATGGTGTATTCGTTGTGCCTTTCTATGACCTGCTGTACAACCTGGATGTGATCCATTGTACTGAATCCACTTCTGAATCCTGCTTGTTCTCTTGGTTGTGCGTCATTCAGTTTTTTAAATATTCTTTTAGAAATTATCTTAGTGAAAACTTTGTACATCACTGATAGGAGGCTTATTGGACGGTAGTTCTTTAAATCTTCCTGTGCTCCTTTTTTATGTAAAAGGATCACTTCTGCATTTTTCCATAAGTCAGGTACTTTTTGTTCTTTGAGGCATTTTGAGTATAATTTTGCCAGTGTTTTATGTAACGTCCGACCACCAGCTTTTAGCATTTCGACACTTACACTATCCTTTCCTGGAGCCTTGCCGTTCTTCATCAATTCTATAGCATTTGTTACTTCCTCCACTAGGATATCTGGTATTATATATTGTTCTTCCGTGGGTATTGCTGTCCCTGACTGTCTCTGATCTTCATATAACTGGGAATAAAACCTTCTGACAATCTCTAACATTTGGGTACGCGTCCTGCACACTGTGCCATCCTCACGCTTTAAAGCATATATTTGCGTTCTTTTGTTTCTCAGCTTCTGTTTAGCTTTGTTAATTCCTTTGTTTTCTTCCAGGATTTTTTGCACTAGCTGCATATTGAATCGGCGCGTGTCCTCTCTGATACGTTTTCTTATAGTTTTGCAGAGCTCAGTGTACTCGACCCTTCCAAAAGGACTACCTGCATTTCTCATTGCTCGCCGTTTCTTCATTAAATCAATTGTCTCACTGGAGATTTTTGTTTGTTTGAGACATTTTTCCTCTGGTGCTATTGAAGCAGCCGTTTGAAGTACATTGTTGGCGATTTCTTCATATTGAACTGATATTTCCACCTCCTCTGGATCTTGTAATGCAGCAAACCGGTTTGACAAAGCAATCTCAAAATCGTTTCCTCTCTCCAGCAGTTTTCCAGAATCCACCTTGCCCTTCTTTGATCTTACCATTTTTTCGCGCTCTTTTCGACAGTCAATCCGAACCCTTGCTCGTACAATTCGGTGGTCACTTCCAACATTAAAATTGTTAAGGACAGTACAATTGGTAAATATTGTTTTATCGTTGGTCATGATGTGGTCATGATGTAGTGATATATATATATATATATATATATATATATATATATATATATATATATATATATATATATATATATATATATATATATATATATATATATATATTCCCAACTTTTTCCAAAGTTGCTTCGACAGTTGTTCCTTTTATTATAGGGGCGCTAAGCACTATCTAACTCAAATTTATAAACTATAGTTTAGCGAACCTGTATGGTTAATAATGTAGCCACCCTGTATGGTTAATAATGTAGCCACCCTGTATGGTTAATAACATCAATATGATGATTCAGCAAGAGGCCGGGAATGTTGTTTTTTTGGATATGTGAGGTAACGATATGGGTCGGCTGAACGAAGTGAGGCATCGAGAGATGATTCACTATTCAACCTGTAACGAAGTCTATGTGATTGAAATATATAATTATTCTAAATCAGTTAGGTTTAATTTCTTGTTAATTTTCAGTGTATTTTCAGGAGTGTTTACAATAGCCTGGATAAAACTAGTTGCACTTCATCGATGACGCTATTGAAGAACCGCAGAAATACTACTACATAAATTAATGAATAAAATAATCAAATGGAATGTATTCAATAAATTTCAAAATTAGAGCTGGATTCGGTTATATTAAAAGAGAAACAACTGTTTGTACAACGCATTGAAAGAAGTAGGTTTTATGGAATAAAGATGATCCAAGACGTGGGCTTATGGAACTTCCCAATGTTAACCTAAAACCTATAGATATTTTGAGAGGATATATGACGGAAAGAAAACAGCCTTGTACAAATTTGTCTTCTTAGATCAAATCTGGATTTTTGAAAGTGGCTCTGTAAGTCATTCATGGCAAGAAAATAATAAGAGGAGTGTAAAAACTACCAAAGTTGATGGTAAAAGGTAAGTTACATAAATACTATTAGTATTGCTATGTTAGCTTCTTTTAGTTCCTACCGACTCCAGATTATTTTAGTTGTTTTTGCTAATTGTTCTAAAACGGCTACTCCACTAATGAATTGTGACATAATATTTTTTATTACGAATTTTAAGATTCGTCAAATGATGTTAAAAAATACGGTGTTGTCATTTAAAAAATATTGTTTTAGTAGCTATTGAAGAAATCTGAAAACTCCGGAAAGCATATATATATATATATATATATATATATATATATATATATATATATATATATATATATATATATATATATATATATATATATATATAATTACTGATGAAATATATAGTTAAAAAGGTACCACTATTGAAATAGGGAAAAAGAAAAAATTATACAGAAAGGAGTTAAAAAATCAGGACCGCAAGGGTTGGATATATCTAGCTATAGTTTAAGACACACTGAACCAGTCTTGTCAACTAGTCTTTCAAGTGCAAATGCTGATTTTTTTCACCAAACACCCAGAGAACAATTTTTTCGATTTAACAGAAAATTCGCTGCTCAAAACTTAAAGCAATTTTGCAATTCCATTTAACAGCGTCATAATCTTATGGCAGTTCGTAAACCGCATCCGTACCGTGTGTTATTCCGGCGTATTTTTCTAAATGTTCTTCCTCTAGCTGGAACACAGTTTCACTCTAAGCGGCTTAGAGCAGCGCTGCTCAGTTCCCACTGTTTACCGAAAATAAACTCCTGTAGTCAATTCGGAAGCTGGATTTTCTCCCGATGCCGTCTGTTATCCGATTCCGAGCAATCGGATACTTCGACAAATAGAAAATGGACTTTTCTCGTGGATAGTTTTACGGCGGGGCAGATTTTCCTCCAGCTCCCGGCCAGTGCTCTCGTTCTTTCATTTTCCTTCAACTATATACAGTGAGTTTGATGTCGAGTTAGTTTATATTCCTTTCTATTTGGAATAATTTATCAAATAAAGACTGATTAACATAACATTGTCCTAAAGGATTTGCATTAGACGGAATAGCTATTAAACATTCAAACACTTTCTATGAATACTAACTTTATATATCAGGAGTCTGAAGAGTTAAAAAAAAAGAAGAGAAAAAAATTGGACAATTGGGTATAAAGGCTGTATAAACATGTGGCCAGGGACACTTCACAGTGTTATATGACACTGCACTATTGCAATTCTGCAATTTTTGCGATATAACAAGCAGTGCTGGGGTAAGCAACTGAAAAAAATCTCAGAAACAGAAAAGGCAGAATTACTGAATAAACTCAGAAAAAAAAAACAAAATATTTGATCATGGGCGTAAGAAAAAAAGAGATAAAAAGATAAACGAGGATAAAAATGCAGGATCCTTGAGAAAATTTCTGAAATCTACAAATATATTAAGGAAAGCAAAAGGACACATCCACAGGACAATATTTAGATCAGTTACCAAAACAAAGAACAAGTAGAAAAAGAACTAGGAATAGAGCAACAAGGAGAATCATATCGCTGTTATAGCAATATATAAGTGCAATAAATCTGCAATGAAAATTTTCAGCTTACCGAAGATCTAACTGATCGATATTTAGCATAAATACCACAAGAGCGAAAGCACTACATGAGCGACAAGCGAAGGCCACAGGAAAATCCTTATCACAAATGAAGAACTTATGACAAGCGACACAACTTATTGTGTGGACTATATTTTCCACTAGACGGGCTGTATAGACTAAAGAATATTCTTCTTTTTTTAGCTTTTTTCTATCGTAAAGACGATATAAGCCTATTTCATATTCTTCCATTTTTCTCTATTGAAACCGATTCAAATCTGCACTGAAAACGAATGTAATTGTTTGCGAATATTTTCAAAAACTGTTAGGAAAAAAAAGTGCGTTTTTCACCAGTCGATTCTATTAAAATCATTGATTTTGGGATATTTTGTAGTACTGTGGTTCAAAACGTTCACTTTGTGAATCTGGCTGTGCAAAACTTCTATAAAACGACTAATTTCCGAGATATGAGCATTTGAAAATTCAAAAATTCCAAAAAATCCAAGATTTAAAAAGCGTTATGTAAATATTTCAAAAAGTATTTAACATGACAATTTGCGCACTTCACCAGTCGATTCTACGTAAAATTCTCTATCAGATAGAAATCACACAACTTTTCATGTTTTAAAATTATGACAGGGGAGGGTGGAGAAACATTTTTCAAACTTCAAATGATAAAAATCGCAAATTTTAGAATATTTTATAGTCAAAAAAATCATCAAAACTTTTTAGATTTAACAATTACTAGTGAAGACAATTGAAATGATAAATGATAGCAATTTTGCACAGATTATCTCAAACAGAGATAGTAATACATAACAAATCATAACATTCTTATTCATAAAAACGGTGGCATTTAATTAATTTATACATAGACTTTTAAACATCCAAATATCATTAGATAATTATGACAAACAATTAAATATAATTAAAAAAATCGCGAAGAAACAATGAATATGACTAAAACTATTATTATTAATCACATATGGGCCCTGGTGGACCACGCGAAGTACAATTAGAGGCGTTTGTTGTTGTTAGCCTTCCTTTGAGCCCATACTAATTTCATTCTTTTTCTATGAGCTTTTTTCCTTTCGTCAGACCAGATTGTACCAGTCTTCCTATATTTTTCTCTCTGGTCAACCTTCCAAACGTAAACCTTGTGTCTGAAATAGCATCTATCCTGAATTTCACTTTGTGTAATATTTGCTGATCTTAGGTCCTCTTTAATGGCAGCAATCCATTTAATTATTTCTACTTCAGCTCTACTCCTATTATCATAAAATTCGACTATCTGTCTAGTTAGCCTATTCGGATTCATCCGTTTTATGTGTCCGTAAAACTTCTTCTTTTTCTCATATCGCTATGTATATCTGTGTATTGTTTGATTTCTTGGTTTTCTTGAAGTCGGTATGTTGTGCTATTTATTTGTTTGGGGCCTAAGAGTTTTCTTATGATATTTCTTTCTTTCTTTTCAGTGTCCTCGATATCTTTCTTTCTATCCAAAATCAGCGTTTCTGCCCTATAGAGACATTCTGGCTTAATAATTGTGTTGTAATGTCTCAGTTTTGTGTTTTTAGATATGCATGTTCTGTTGTAAATATTTTGTATAAGTCTCAATGCAGTTTCCATTTTTTGACATCTACCCTTATTGGCCGCTTTTTCCAACCCATTTTCCATGATTATTTTACCCAAATATTTAAATTGAGCAACTCATCTGATGTTACCATAATTTGTTTATAGAAATGGTGTTCTTAGTCTGTTGCAGTTCATGTATTGTGTCTTTTCAAAGGAAATTTGGAGTCCTACCTTTTCTGCTGTTGCTTTTAGGATTTCAATTTATTTTTGTACCGTTAATATTTCTTGAGCCAAAATTGCTAGATCATGAGCAAACGTCACACAATCAATTTTGATGTTGCTTCTCTCCAGTTTAATGGGCTGGTCAATATTCAGGGCCGACTTTTTTTTACGTCACTCCTGTATTACTTTTTCTAGAACACAGTTAAATAAGAGTGGCGAGGGTCCATCCCCTTGTCTCACTCCAGTTTTAATTTCGAAGGGCTCTGAGATGCCACTTATGAGTTTAACTTTTGACCTTGTGTTAGTTAATGTTTTCATATCTAGTCCTTGTTCTTTCAAGACTTGGAATAAAGATTCGCGATCAATAGAATCATATGCTTTTTTGAAATTTACAAATGTACAGACGAGATTTTTATTGTACAGTTTTTGATGTCTTAGGATTAACTTAAATTCAGGATCTGTTCAGGGCAGGATCTGCCCGGTCGGGCAGATTGACTAAAATATTATAAATAAAATAATTAATATATAATGTTGTATAATAACTATTATATTTATATATCCCGTCAGTAATATTAAAGATAACGTGCACAAAACACTTCATCATCCATCAAAATTAATAATAACTTGGGATGTCTTCATTGGGATCAGAAGTTTATTTTATATAGTGCAGATCTGGGACAAATATCTATTTTTTTCTGTGAGTCTCAACAAACAGAAAAATACTTCTGTTAATGAAAAGGTCTTTTAAGGGGTTTTCAGAAGAAAAAACATACTTTTATGGAAAAATTTCAAAAATCCAACTTATTGTTAATCAAACCAAACCATAACTAAATGTCCTAAAGAACTTAAAAATTAAGAAAAGGAAAACATTGTTAATGGTTCACCTTAAATGGTTAAATGTCACCTTTTAATATCTTAAATGGTTCATTATTGAATTTTTATCGCATATCTAGAAGTTGAACTTGGAATTCCAGACCATATCATTTATTGTATTATTAGATTGATTTCATAGTAGGCAAGAACTAGTACGGGAGTTGCTATTTATGAAAGTGCTGAAACGAATCTGTGTGAAGAGAAGAACAGAAGAGAGATGGGTCGGAATAATGAATATGGGGGTAATGGAACTATACTAAAAAGTCTCATTAATGGCAGAGATAAGACCACAAAGAATCAGACCATGAAGAAAGTGGTTGAATTCAGTAGAGCATGATCTACGAACGCTGATGGTTAACAACTTGAAGGAGAACGCTACCGACAGGAGGAAATGGCCAGTTTGTAATTGATTGTTTTTTTTCCGTTTTTTTTTCGAAACTAACTTCGTTATTTTCGATTTTATCCGATATTTATTTACACGAATAGAGTAAAAAATGTTTTCTTGTGACTAAAATAAACTACAAACAATTTAGCACTAATTTAAATTCGATTTTTCGTATTATTATCAATATTTACTGCCTTGAACAATATCTATTGTTTTTCCTGCATAATTATTGACACTACAAAAACAATGAACTATACTACATTTATTATCATCGTTTGCAGGCAAAAATATGCAAACAAAATCGAATATTCTTTAATGTGGGTTCCAGCGTGATGGAGCTATTTTTCAAGTGTTCGGAAAAATAGATTAGAAGCCTATCAGATCAGCATTGTTTAAACTCAAATGTACGTGAATCTTTTAAAATGTATGCTAGTAGTTTCAACTTTGTGATTAAATGACATTAATGTCTAAGTTTTCTTTTTTTTTAAACCAAACTTGCATTGAAATGCATAGAATAAGTGGCTATAAAATTTTATTTTTAAATAATACCTTAAGAGAACAATGAAACGAAAACTGAATTTTCTGTGACGATATCAATTGGAAAATGATGGCAATTGCAAGGAAAATATAATAGTGTTTTTCGCGCAAATTGTTGCATTTTAGATACATATTTCAAGGAAACTTTTATTCAAAATAATATAAAGAATCGTTGGTTAAATTTACGAAACTAATTTTCGTTACATGCTGTATATTTATTATAAGGATTCTCTGTTTTATATAAGTTTCTCCTTTATTCAAAATTTCTACTGCGATATTATAAGCGAATTCAGCTTATGTTTCGATTAAATTCTCCACTAAAGCAAAAAAAAGACCAGACCAATAAGAAAACGCCCTCGGGCTCTCTCCCCTGAATTTAAAATTCGAGCGACACGTAAACTTTTTTAATTAAACAGTACAAAATAAAAAAAAAGGCATTCGACGTCTGGCAAAATAAAAGAGAGAAAAAAACAACAGGATAGCAGGCAGGAATTTGCAAAGTCTACAGTGGTGAGGGCGGAGAAAGTAGGGGAGTAAGGTCGCTGAGGCAAAGTTTGGTTGTAGAAACCGTTTGGGGACTCGTGGAAGAAGTGTGGAAGTTCATACGGAGCAGAGGCGCTGTACGCGACACTGGGGACTTGTCTGGAAACATTTTTCGTATTTTGGAGTACGCAAAATGGGGAACGACGAAGAACGTGAGAGAGTTCGCGGAGGAGACAACGGTTTGCATTTATATGTGATTTTTGAAATTGTCTCAGTATGTTAAGGAAAAAACGAAATAGAACATTTTTTCAGATAGAAAATAAGACTAAGTGAAAGAGTTTTAATATTAATGATATGGAATATATTTTTTGTTTAAGTTATGAATATTTATATTTATGAATATGTTTTGAATATTTTTATGAGATTTCAAGGTATGAGAGTAGAGTAAACGATAATAATACAGGTCGACATGCTTTTTGTAACATTGATGATAATGATTTTTTGCGTTTTATTTAGGTATTTAGGTATTTAAGGAAATCATTGTTAATGGGTCACTTTAAATTGTTAAATGCCTTTTGTAGTGTATCACTGTCCATATAAACAAGTTTCTATATATATGGCTCTATCATATACACTTTTAACTATTCCTATTTTGACTGATTTTGAGTGACTGGAAAAGAAATTGAAATATCCATCTTTGTTTGTCGGTTTTCTGTAAAATGTAGTTTTTAATGTGTTGTTTTGTTTTAATATTGAAGTGTCGAGGAATGGCAATTTATTCTCCCTCTTCTAAATAATACAATTAAAAACATTTAAGTATTTCAATACGTAATCAGTACAGTAAACAATCACACAGTAAACGTTACCTATATATTTTTTGGTAGTACGTTACTGTTATTAAAAACTATTATTGTCAATGTAAGTATCATTGACATACACAAAATAATATATTTACTTCCTATCTTTATTTTATATATAGAAATTAATATAACTTATTTTTTAGATTCGTTTTGCAAACGGGGGAGAAGACCTCCCGAAACGTTAACTTTAAAAGTTAAAAGTGTATATATTTTAGAACATTTTTATATTTTTAAAATTTTGTTCGTTAGGCAAATTTATTACAGAAAAGAATCACTGAGAAATTTGTCTCTGTTTGATTTTTTGTTTTTTACCCAGTGATTTTTATTTACATAACAACAGATATTTTTGATATTTTTTGAGTTTTATATAGTGACGAAAAACCAAAAAAAAAAATATATGAACATGCCACCATCATTCAGACATTACTTAAACGTTTAAATATATGAAAATTTGAGAATATCTTCAAGGTATCGGTCTATATTTGTTGAATATTGTTTTTCTTCTGATGTGTTTGTGCATATTTTAATAAGGGATCTTGATAGTTTTGTTAAATGCCTCATCACAGATCAGTAGAGTAGATCAGCACATTTTTTTTGTCATCTTTCTTAAAGACTGATATGTTGACTCCGTCCGAGTCCTGTCTTTCTCCAAAAATAAAGAAATTGCTGACTAGAAAGTAATTCATATTAATGTAATATGAATTACTATATACGAAATAATGTAATAATCGACCAAATAGAGGTCTGTTTTGCAGAATCTGACTAGTCGTATTTTTTGAAAGACATAACGTCGTTTTGAGAAGTATATCCAGCTAAAAAAATAAATTGAGACTTTGTTCGAAAATAAATTGATTTCGATCAAAAAAATACTCTTAACTCTATCCTTCAAGTTAGCCAAGTCTTCTGGATCATATTTTATAAGTTCGTTTCTTAATATGACGATTGCCTTGTTGAGACCTGTTTCAAATGATTTCCCTCCAATTCCTCTTCCTGTATTGGTGAATCCTATATAAAAACTATTTTTTGTATTCTCTTGTATTGATACGTATTATCTAAAATCGATATTTTAATTATATTATTAATGACAATTAAATCTTCATAGAATTGCAGACAAGTTTGCGAAAATATTCGATATAAACGGTTCAAGTCCAAAATCAAACTACGACCCTCGAATCTTTGTGACGCAGCGCAAATATTTGGCCTCTTTTGCCGGAGACAGACAGAAATCCTGTTATTTCAGCGTCGAAGATGCTGCCGAAATATTCAGATGAAGAGGTGAGAGGGGGTGGACCCGTATGGGAAACGGTCCAACTGTTACGCTCAGCCTCCATCTGTATATGTACGCGTTTTAAATCGGTCGACTTTATCACAATGCTTTTTAATGAAGTTTATTTTGATTTTGTTAGTATAATTAAAATAACGCTTTGTTTGTTAAATTAAATTTTACTGTGCTAAACTTAATTTTTGTTTCTTATATACATAGGCTGTTGAACTTTTTAGTTAGTAGTAATAATAAACCCATTATTCATCTTTGGGGAAATTGGAAAATTGTTTGTAATTACGCCTATCTATTGTCAGGATTACAACCTCTACGAGTAACATTCCAGCCTCCCGCTCTGAATACCATTTCAGAACTCCACTGCAAATTTCGTCTCCTTCTTTTTTTAGCGTGTGACCTATCTGAGCTTCCTTCATTTTATTTGCTTGCCTATTGGCCGTTGCCTCGTTTGTTGCCGTACATCTTCGTATATCCTCTCAGGTCACTAACCTTCTAACATATTTCTGAATCATCGGTTTATAAATACATTTAAATTTTGTTCTATTGCTTTGGTCAATGTTCATGATTCTGAGCTTTGGTGTAGGATCGGTTATATCACCGAGCTAAATATTTTGGTTTTTGTTTGTATCGTTAGGTTGTTTGAACGTTAAATTAAATTCAGTAACATGAAGCTAGCTCTAGTTTTGAAAGCAGCTCTAGTTTTGAAGGCAGCTCTAGTTTTGTTTATTCTGTTAATAAATTCCTTTACTTCCTCCAACACGCTTCCTTCTTCTGCTATTCCCTGATTTGTTTCCTTGTTTAAGTACATTACGGTGAGTTTATCTAAAAGTGATGTGCCCGAATTTCTTATAGGGGTTTACTATCAGAGCAACGCTTGTAAATTGTCGAAATTTATTATCAAAATCAGGGTTCTGTGCGCCAAACTTATGAAATGTTTTATGATGCACATACTCGCCCAACCCAAAGATGTATTCGCCAAATTCTTGGCATATTCCGAAGGTATTTCACTCTGCTCGATATTAAAACAAAAACAATACGAAGAACTGTACAGCTTAGTCAAAATAGTTTGGCCTCGCAAGTTTGGATGCGCAGTAGCCTAACGCCCGAGAGCTTATTCAAAGCAGTGCATTCAAGTGCTAACATTGATTAAGTACGGTACAATCGAGGAACACTCGGATCGCTGTCTCTGTTGCACAGTGACAATCTCACCTTTTCTTTTGCGCATCTCAGAGGTCTAGCTATGTTGGTTCATCTGTACGTTCTGAAGAAAATATCGTCGCTGTTACTGACGGTGTTGATCCAAAATCAATTCTATTCGTCAATGAGGATCGTTATAAAGCGATGATCAATAACACTGGGGAACAGCAATTTTGTTGACTTGGATCTGTGACTTGTTTTTGACTAATTTTTCATCTCTGAATTAAAAAATATTAAGCTACAGCTTAAGCTTAAGCTACAGCATACCACTCATTTTACCTTAAAAGTGTACATACGAAAGGAAATAAGGTGAGATCTGACCAAATAGATTAGAATATTTTATTCATACAGAGGTTAACATATTATTAAAAATTAAATTGTGTTTATACAAAAAATTAATAAAAGATATTATGGTAAAAATTTCTTTTTATAGCTTTTCCTGGAGTGTTCAGTTTGTGGACATTCTCGTTTGATGCTCCCACAGTAGTCAGTCATCATACTGACATCCCATCTACCTTGATACCGCGCTTCCATAACCTTTAGATCTTGGTGGAATCGCTCGCCCTGTTCATCACTAACAGCACCAAGATTTTCTGGGAAGTTAGCAAGGTGACTATGTTAGAAATGCAGTTTGATGCTCATGTTGCAACAAAGCTTTTTAAAGCTCTCCAAGAGTTGTTGACCAATTTCGATGTAATTCGGGGCCCGTGTATTTCCAAGATAGTCTTTAATAATATTTTTAAAAGCCAACCAAGCATTCCTTTCAAGAAATTGTCATCTTTAACGAGTTGCCGGATCTGTGGACCATCAAACATGACAGGCTAGGGAATGGCGAAATGATATACTTAAGGCAGTTTCCTTTAATTGATAAAGCCTTAACAAATTGCTTCATGAGACCTAGTTTTATATGCAAAGGCGGAAATACAAGGTTTTTTCTGTCGACAAGTGGCCGATTTAAAATGTTTGGATCACCAGGTCTTAGATCAGATCTTGGCGGTCAGTTCGATTACACCCAATGCTTCTCACGAGCTCTGCTGTCCCACATGCACAAAAAACAGGAATACATGGTAACCCGCGTTGCTGGCAAAGAAGGAAACAGACCATTTTAAAGTCAACACAGATGATTCATTGGTGCATGTTATATTGCAACAAGTCAATGACTTTCTTTATGTCCCCATATCCTTCACGCAAAGAAACTGAATGACCTATTGGGACTGAACCGTATAAATTTCCATTATATAGGAGAACACACTTCAAGCTACGCTTTGAGCTATCTATAAACAATAGCCATTCATTTGTGTTATAGTTAAAAATGGCCAATTTTTTCATTAAACCTTCTACGTTCTAGCAATATACAAATCCGTCATTATTTCTGAAGTACTGCCTAAATTCACTTTCTCTGGATCGATAGTAAGTGACTTTTTGTCAAGCAAATTTTTTTCGTGCAGTCTTGATGAAAATAATTCCGATGCTTTTTTGGATAGTCCCAAATCTCGTGCTAAATCGTTTAATTCATGTTGATTGAATCCTTTACGAACATAATCATTGGAAACTTTGAATTCCTCGTCAGTGGAGTCATATTGATCTTCACTTGATTCACATTCTTGTATTTCTAAAGAAGGTAATTCTTGAAAAACTGGCACTGGAATTTCAGCTGAATGAGGCACAGGGCTTATTGTGGATGGTAAACTAGGGTACTCAATTTTATGTTTGTTTTTCTTGTTGAATCTTGATGTTTTCACAGAGGATGTGACTTCCCGAATTTTCCACAACAAAACAAATCATATCCCACTTATTAAGCAAATTAAATGTATAAATATTACCAAATTGTTTTTCAAATTCAATCTTGTATTGGACGTCATTGTGTAAGGTTGTAAAAATAAAGTTTTTAAAAACGCTCCCTCGTTCGAGAAGACTTTAACTATCCTCCAAAGTATTTTTTGATTTCAATGTGTAATGTTGTAGGGTTCTATGAAAATTAGAATAATTAGAAGAAGAAAAAGAAAAGAATTAAATAATTAACATAAAAAACCTGTGGACCCAGTAATGTTTTATGGAGGCTGACGAAATAGTAAAAGACCTCTCCTATTGGCCATTTTAATTTGGCAAACGATGCACCAGACACTCTATATATAAATAGATTTATATAAAATATAATTTATATACATATATATATATATATATATATATATATATATATATATATATATATATATATATATATATATATATATATATATATATATAAAGAAATAAATTTTCTATTTGAAATTGTAAAGCATTTTAGTGAAAAATAGTTTTTTTAATGAAATTATAAAGTATTTTTAAACAAATGTATCAAATTTTATTAAAATTGACACGCAGGTTTTTTAAAACTTGTATATCGAGCTAGTTTCGACATTTATCACGTCCGAAAGTCTAGAACTTCCAGAAAAATAAAACTTTCACGTGACGGAATAATATTTCAAAAAGTTTAGGTCTATTATGGCAACGTAAAACTATCCGTGGAGCTATAAAACCAGACGCCAATAAATATCGGGATCAGCAGGAAGCTAGTCACACCCTTAAAGACAATATATCGTGCTGGGGGGGTAATTTTACACGGGTTAGTTTTATTACATCTGGTCAAATATCGTAATATATTTTATGGAGGGGTGGATTCGATACGCCTTTCCATATTATTGGATCATTGAAACAGCTAGAATGACTTCTATAAATTTAGTGAAATCGGATGAGAATTTATTTTATTAAACTTTTTTGGTTTATTTCCATAGTGATTTTCTTGATATATACATGGGTGGTTTTAAAATTGAGTTATTTATTTTAACAGGTTGTAGAACTTGTAAATGTAACTAATTTTATCAAAAATAATTTATATAAAAGTTGCAAAATAAAGAAGTTATTAATAGTTACAAAATTAGATAACAGCTCTGCCTTTTTAATATTCCCGACTACTGCGTTGTAAATACATAAATTATTTGTTTACTGTATATATAAATTATTATTTGATATTGGTTATGATTAGTTTTCTTTGTATTCTTGTACGATATTTCTTTTGAGTGCGATGTTCCATTTGACCAGTGGTAATAATTCCTTAATTGTGCGAGTTTAATTTTTGGGTTCTTTTTGCGATTAAAATGACATACATTTACGAAAACAATGTACTTTTATTAACTTACGGGGAGTGCTAACAAAATGCAACCGCAGCAGGTCGTTTGTACGCGAAAAAGTTTCCTTTGAGAAATCAGTTGGCTTCGCGGATGTTTGTAAATTTAATTACAAAACGTCGCGATACAGGGTTCTTAAAGACCCAATGAGGAGGTCGTGCTGGAAGACTTCCTTTACGCGAAATGGTAGAGACTGAGAAAGACATTTTAAAAATTGGCGAAAACGAGCTAACAACGAGCACTAGTAAAGTGTGGAAGACTAAACAACAGGAACACTTTTATCCCTATCATTATCAACGGGTACAAGCGTTACAACCCGAAGATTATCCTTGAATATTTTACATCAGTACAACAGAAATGAAAATTTGACCAAATTTATTTTGGGTACCGATGAGGTCAAATTTACAAGAAATGGAGTAAATAATTTCTACAACAATCATTTTTGGGTAATAGAAAAGCTGCATGCTGTGAAAAGAACTCATATTCAGCACAGATTGTCAGTAAATGTTTGAGTTGACGTAGTAAGTCGAATGCTTATTGGACTTTTCTTTCTTCCAGGTCGACTGATAGGTAAAAATTATTTAGACTTTCTTCAAGACAATCTGTCACAATTAATTACAAAATGTTCCTTTAAATTACTTATTTTTATGAGTTCTACAACGTGTTAAAATAAATGACTCAGCTTTGCAAACACGCTATATATATATATATATATATATATATATATATATATATATATATATATATATATATATATATATATATATATATATATATATTATTATTATTATTCACGTATGGGCCCTAGTGGACCACGCGAATTACAATTAGAGGCGTTTGTTGTTGTTAGCCTTCCTTTGTGCCCATACTAATTTCATTCTTTCGCTATGAGACCAAGTTGTTCCAGTCTTCCTACATTTTTCTCTCTGGCCAACCTTCCAAACGTTAACCTTGTGTCTGAAACAGCCTCTATCCTGAATTTCACTTTCTGTAATATTTGCTGATTTTAGGTCCTCTTTAATTGCAGCAATCCATTTAATTATTTCTACTTTAGCTTTACTCCTATTTTCATAAAATTCGACTATTTGTCTAGTTAACCTACTCGGATTCATCCGTTTTATGTGTCCGTAAAACTTAAGTCTTCTTTTTCTCATATTGCTATGTATATCTGTGTATTGTTTGATTTCTTGGTTTATTCGAAGTCGGTATGTTATGCTATTTATTTGTTTAGGGCCTAGGATTTTTCTTACGATTTTTCTTTCCTTCTTTTCAATGTCCTCGATGTCCCTCTTTCTATTCAAAGTGAGCGTTTCTGCAGCATATAGACATTCTGGCTTAATAACTGTGTTGTAATGTCTCAGTTTTTTGTTTTTAGATAGGCATTTTTTGTTGTAAATATTTTGTGTAAGTCTCAATGCCGTTTCCATTTTTTGACATCTACCCTTATTGGCCGCTTTTTCCAACCTATTTTCCATGATTATTTCACCCAAATATTTGAATTGAGAGACTCGTCTGATGTTACCATATTTTGTTTTTAGAAATGGCGTTCTTAGTCTGTTGCAGGTCATGTATTGTGTCTTTTCAAAGGAAATTTGGAGTCCTACATTTTCTGCTGTTTCTTTTAGGATTTCAATCTGTTTCTGTGCTGTTAATACATCTTGAGCTAAAATTGCTAGATCATCAGCAAATGCCAGACAATCAATTTTGATGTTGGTTCTCCCCAGTTTAATGGGCTGGTCAATATTCAGGTCCGACTTTTTTTCACGCCACTCCTGTATTACTTTTTCTAGAACACAGTTAAATAAGAGTGGCGAGAGTCCATCCCCTTGTCTCACTCCAGTTTTAATTTCGAAGGGCTCTGAGATCTCACCCATGAATTTAACTTTTGACCTTGTGTTAGTTAACGTTGCTTTAATAATTGCCAGCGTTTTCAGATCTAGTCCTTGTTCTTTCAAGATTCGGAATCAAGATTCGCGGTCAATAGAATCATATGCTTTTTTGAAATCCACAAATGTACAGACGAGATTTTTATTGTACAGTTTTTGATATCTTAGAATCAACTTCAGATTCAGGATCTGTTCAGGGCAGGATCTGCCCTGTCGAAAACCTGCTTGATATTCACCAATGTTGGGTTCTAACTGTCCCTGTGCTCTGTCTAGTAGACATTGAGATAGAATCTTGTAACAAACTGGGAGAAGAGATATCCCTCTATAGTTGTTTACATCCGCTCAATCTCCTTTCTTATGTAGTGGATGGATTAGAGCCACTTTCCAGTCGTCCGGAATCCGTTCGGTTCGCCAAACTTCTTGTAGAATTTTGGTTATTTCCTTGATTGTACCTGGACCAGCGGATTTCAAAAGTTCAGCAGTGATTCCATCTTCACCAGAAGCCTTGTCATTTTTAAGCCGCTTGATCTGCCTAATTATTTCATCTTCATTCGGTGGTAATGTATCTGGGTTTGTTTGTTTAGGTTTTAGTGTTGTTAATTTGTTTAAGGGCTCCGAACAGTTTAGTATTTGTTCAAAATATTTCGCAAGTTCTTTGCAGTTGTCTTGGTTATTTAGAGCTAATTGTCCGTTTTCCTTTTGGAAGCAAATACTTTGCGGTTGATAGCCTGTTAATTTAGTTTTAAATGTTTTGTAAAAGTTTCGGGTGTTATTTTTTTGGAAATCTTTTTCTATTTCATTAAGTTGATTGTTTTCATATTTTCTTTTAGTTTGTCTAATTAGCTTCGATGTTTCTTTTCTTACTTCCAAAAAGATGTTATAGTTTATTGCTGTTTTTTGACTGTTCCAATCTTTGAATGCTTTACTTCGGCTTAAAACTGCTTGCTCGCAAAGTTCATCCCACCACGGATGCTTTCTACGTTTTTGTAAAGGGACCAACTTTAAGGCCGTTTTAATAATTTTTTGTTTCAATTCTTGCCAGTTCTGTGCTGGTTGTTTATCAAGCTCTTCTGTTAGGGCTGGTTTTATTTTCGTTGGGTCAAACTTTGGTATTAGCAGCCTCTTTTGAATAAGATTTCGAGGTTTCAAGCTAAGTTTGATTCTAGTCAAGTAGTGATCCGTGTCTATATTTGCTCCTTTCCTGACTTGAACATTCAAAATCTCTTTATAATTGGGGTACGAAATGGCAACATGGTCAATTTGAAATTCACCCATGTACGTGTTTGGGCACCTCCAGGTCTTTTGTTTTGATATTTTCTTCTTAAAATGGGTTGACATTATTTTTAGATTAAACTGCGAACATAGTTCAACCAATCTTCTACCATTATGGTTAGTCCATTTATGAGCGGGAAAACTGCCGAATGTTTTCCTGTACTTTTTTTCTTTCCCCAGCTGGGCGTTGAAATCACCCAATAGGATTTTTACAAGGTTAGAGGGAATTTTAGAGATAGTCTTTTCTAGAATTTCCCAGGACTTATTTACTTTTTCAGGATTAGATTTATTTTCTTCATTCACTGGGAGGTGTGCATTGATTAATGTATAGTTTTTGTTAGCACACTTGAGGGATAGTGTCATAAGTCGATTATTTACTGGCTGGACATTTGTTATAGAACCAAGAATGTTTCTTGAGACAGCGAAAGCAACACCGAGATGTGGTGTATTTTTGAGTATTCTTTTGTCCGTTTTACTTTTAAAAAGTCTGTAGTTGCCGAATTCCAAGGTGTTATCATCTGTCAATCTGGTTTCTTGCAAAGCTAAAATTTGGATTTTTTGCTGATTTAATGTTCGCCTCAATTCGTGTAGTTTTCCTGGACGGAGGAGAGAATTGATATTTACCGTTCCAAAGAAAGTTTTTGTTTTCGGTTTCAGACGTTGGCCAGAGGTCTCCGACTCCCTCTGAAAGATTTTGCGTTTAAGCCCGGACGCCCCAGAATCCGAAAGTCCGGTTGTACCAGCAAAGCTGGCAGAGGATTGTCTACCTCCTGGGGTAATTTTGTAATTACTAGAACGCTTCATCTTGTACTTTGAATTAAAGGTTTGAACCATGACGGTTCAGAGGTTAAGATTGGATGGGTTAGTTCCAGAATTTAAATATCAGCCGCACCACTGGTGAACAGACGCTGATCACTCAACCGCTTGATACAAGTCAGACGCTAAGTGGATTTTGTTTTTTTTGCCTTGGTTCGGGGCTGCTTATTTTGAGATATTCGCAGCTGTCCATTAATATTTAATGGAACTTTCACCATCCACCACCCGTGACCCGTCCAGTACCTTAGGCGAGGTATACTGGAATATATACATATATATATATATATATATATATATATATATATATATATATATATATATATATATATATACATTTGTTTTATTAAAAGTTGGTATGACTGTCTTTGAAATCTAAGAGAAATTTTATATTTTTCACCTGTAATTTAGAAATTATAGCATTTGTTTTTTTAGAATTCTGTTATTTTAGATATTATACCAATTTTTCCAAATGGATATATTTATCGAGCAAACAATTTTGTCTAAAAAACGAAATATTTTGCGCTGGTGAATTAAAGATGTTAAGAAAGACTAACAGCGATGAAGCTATGAAATACAATTGTTTAAAAATGGTAATACTATTTTAGTGCTGGTAAAGAAGTAGTTGAAATTCAGTTTCATCCAGGAAGACCTCCCATATCAACCAATGAAGAAAATCATTACTAAAAAAAATCAAGAAAACATCTAGCTTTGTGGCGAAACAATACATGGCTTTTAATAATTAATAGTCAATTTTTCGTTAAAAATCAAACAAACCCGGTCCCATAACAACTTTATTTGCCAGATATGGCACCGTGTCACTATTTCTTATTCCTTCGATTAAAGAAGCAAATTCGTTCGCTAGAAATCATTTAAGGCAGTTCGGTGCTTTGTAGAAAATACCTGAAGTATATTATAAAAAACGGTTTCGAAGATTGGAAAAAAAACGACAATATTATACTGCAATCAAGGGGATTAGTTTGAATGAAACAAAATTAATCTGAATTAATAAATAATTAGTTTGTGTAATATTTAGAAAGTCACCTTTTTATCATAGTAGTATATCTTCTGAATTCACCAATGCACCCTGAACGAAGGCTGATAAAACATGTTTGAAGAAAAATGTCGAAATAACAACGAACATGAAACAAAAATAATTTTCCAGAAACAAAAAAATATTTTACATTATTTTATTTAAAATTATTTGGACATGCATAACCAGCTTGTTTCTAGGGCAAGTCCTCAATTCAGAAATCTGAGCGTGATTTCTCATAAGTGAGGTTTTTAACGGAAACAGTTCCCACACTTTTGCATTACGAATTTATATTTTCTTTGTAAGTTGAATTATACGGTATGGCGTTTCTAAACCTTTAGAGTTATTGCCAAATTATTTTTGGTTTGGTTTTTGTCTTTTACTGCACTATATTGGAGCCCAGTGATATACCGTGAGGACCACCTTTCCGTGTTCATCTTTCCATGTGGCTATATTAGCTTAGAATTCTACAGTGCCCATTATGTCATAGCATGCTCCCATGTCATCGGCCCCCTCGGTTTGTTTCTGACTTTATCCATAATAGTTCTATCACAGTTGGTCCTTTTCCACAGCCCACAATCTCAGTGTATATATATATATATATATATATATATATATATATATATATATATATATATATATATATATATATATATATATATATATATTATTATTCACGTATGGGCCCTGGTGGACCACGCGAAGTACAATTAGAGGCGTTTGTTGTTGTTAGCCTTCCTTTGAGCCCATACTAATTTCATTCTTTCGCTATGAGCTTTTTTCCTTTCGTCAGACCAAGTTGTTCCAGTCTTGTTAACCTTGTGTCTGAAACAACCTCTATTCTGAATTTCACTTTGTGTAATATTTGCTGATTTTAGGTCCTCTTTAATTGCAGCAATCCATTTAATTATTTCTACTTTAGCTCTACTCCTATTTTCATAAAATTCGACTATTTGTCTAGTTAGCCTACCCGGATTCATCCGTTTGATGTGTCCGTAAAACTTAAGTCTTCTTTTTCTCATATCGCTATGTATATCTGTGTATTGTTTGATTTCTTGGTTTTCTCGAAGTCGGTATGTTGTGCTATTTATTTGTTTAGGGCCTAGGATTTTCTTATGATTTTTCTTTCCTTCTTTTCAATGTCCTCGATGTCCCTTTTTCTATTCAAAATGAGCGTTTCCGCAGCATATAGACATTCTGGCTTAATAACCGTGTTGTAATGTCTCAGTTTTGTGTTTTTAGATAGGCATTTTTTGTTGTAAATATTTTGTGTAAGTCTCAATGCCGTTTCCATTTTTTGACATCTATCCTTATTGGCCGCTTTTTCCAACCCATTTTCCATGATTATTTCACCCAAATATTTGAATTGAGAGACTCGTCTGATGTTACCATATTTCGTTTTTAGAAATGGTGTTCTTAGTCTGTTGCAGGTCATGTATTCTGTCTTTTCAAAGGAAATTTGGAGTCCTACCTTTTCTGCTGTTTCTTTTAGGATCTCAATCTGTTTCTGTGCCGTTAATACATCTTGAGCTAAAATTGCTAGATCATCAGCAAATGCCAGACAATCAATTTTGATGTTGGTTCTCCCCAGTTTAATGGGCTGGTCAATATTCAGTGCCGACTTTTTTTCACGCCACTCCTGTATTACTTTTTCTAGAACACAGTTAAATAAGAGTCCATCCCCTTGTCTCACACCAGTTTTAATTTCGAAGGGCTCTGAGATGTCACCCATGTATTTAACTTTTGACCTCGTGTTAGTTAACGTTGCTTTAATAATTGCCAGCGTTTTCAGATCTACTCCTTGCGCTTTCAAGATTCGGAATAAAGATATATATATATATATATATATATATATATATATATATATATATATATATATATATATATATATATATATATACAGGGTGTTAGGTAAACATGCGGCAAAAATGCAAGGGGTTTTTCCTTGTCCTATTCGAAGAATATTTGTCCTATGATAATTTTTGAAAAAACCCCTTTGTTTCGAAGAGACAGGGCGAACAAAATTAGCGACAACCATATTGGATATTTATTGAAATCATTAATGTAAATAAAAGTAGGGTGTACGTCAATGAGTTTATCAAGTACAAATTTTTTTTTTTTCCGATCTCGATCTCTTGGAACGGCTGTTTTATCTAGTAAGTGGATTTCATCGGTCGCATTTGTTTACATAGATTGAGTGACGTTTGGCTGTTTGACGTGTCTTAAATAGTGAGTGAAGTCCGCTATCATAATGTATACAAACGCCGAGATGACTGACATGCACTTCATGTATGGACTTGCTGGTGGCAATGCATTACGAGCTAGGCGATTGTACAGTGAACGATTTCCAACCCGTAATGTCCCTGACCGAAAAATCTTCGAAAACATTCATCGACGTCTTCGTGAAACAAGCACATTGAAACGAACTGAAGGGTCAGGAAGATCACTGACTCTAAAAACGGTACAATTGGAACAGAATGTGCTGGGCATGATAGCGGAAGAGCCTGGTAGTTCTACGCGAAAAATTGCAAATACTTTGAATGTGAGGCACTGGACAGTTTGGAAAATTCTTAAGGACAACTTGTTGTATCCATATCACATTCAACGCGTTCAGACACTACTACCTGTTGATTTTCCTCCACGTATTGCATTATGTCAATGGATATTGCAAACTTTACTTCGCATTCCTCTATTCCTGACACAAATTCTTTTCACCGATGAAGCCACTTTCGCAAGAAACGCAATAAGGAATTTTCATAATAACGATGTGTGGGTAGATGAAAATCCGCATGAGGCATCCGAAGATAGTTTTCAACATCAGTTGTCGTTGAATGTTTGGGTTGGAATTGTAGGTGACTATCTAATTGGACCAGTATTTCTATCACAAAGACTTACTGGCGCGGTGTAGCGCAATTTTTTGGAAGTAACGCTGCCTGAGTTTCTGGAAGATGTACCATTGGCAACAAGGCATGAAATGTGGTTTATGAACGATGGTGCATTTCATTTTGGTTGCTCGTGATTTTTTAACAGCAACATACGGATATAGCTGGATTGGTCGAAGTGGGCCACAATCATGGCCTGCTCGATCCCCGGACTTAAACCCCCTGGATTATTTCTTCTGGGGATATCTGAAGTCATTAGTTTACGCTACTCTATTGAAGGATTTGGATGATTTGCAACATCGGATAATTGCTTGGTGTAACTCAATTAGAAACGACCCTGGTGTGTTTGAAAGAGTTCGGCAGTCAATGACGAGAAGGTTGAATGCTTGTATCAAGGCTGCGTGAAGTTATTTCGAACATTTATTGTAGATTGAGCAACTTTACATGTACTTTTTGATAATAAAATGTTGTTAGTGTCGTAAATTTTGTTCACCCTGTATCTTCGATACAAAGGGGTTTTTCAAAAATCATCATACAACAGAATATTTTTAGAATAAGTCAAGGTCATAGACCAAAAATTCCAAAATCTCTGCTCCATATAATGCTATGATTTCTTCTGTAGTCTTATATAGCTTTCTTTTGATGTTATTTTTTTACCATTGTTGATTCCAGATTAATGAGTATCGCTGTCATATTGATTTGTTTTATTTCCTCTTTTCTTCCGCCTATGTGGGACATAATTGGTCCAATGTACTTGGAGGGTACTTACACTAAATCATTTTTCTAAATTTAAGTCTCTTTCTCTTTCGGTTAACTTTCGCAGTTTCTAGCAGGCATCGTCTTCATCCTCGGCGAAAATTACATGATCGGTCGGAAGGTACCGTATCGGCGTATGTTCTAAGTCTCATTATCCACACTTTCTTCTCCATGAACTTAATACTTCGTTCGGGTATAGTTTGAATACCATAATAGCGTAGCAACATTGTCATTGTCATAATTGAGTACATTTCGAACTTTGACCGATCTAGTATTTTGGTCATATAGTTGTTTGATCCATTGGATATTCGTAGATTTTAAATTTTGTTGTTTCATAGCTTGTCAGAGTCGTTGATAGTGGCATGGTAGATAGTAAATGGATTTCAAGATTATGTGCTAGACGAATGTGTTCCACAGAATAATTTGATTTAAGAACTTCAACAACTAACAATTGAAATTAATTAATATCCTGTCCGAAAAGGGCCATTGCTCCGTATTCAAAAGCCCGTCCCTGGCATAATATACGTTTTGCAACTTTCGATATAAGTTTTACTGCTCGCTTAGCGCGCACCTACCAACTTTCGTAATAATCCTCTTTTGCGCAATGTTCCTTCATTGTCTGCCCTTATTATGAACAAGGGCTTTGATATATAAGACCGTTCGTCGAGTTAGTGCCGCTGCTTTTGCTCAAGCCATTCCGGCAAAACTCGTCGGAATACGCCTCGGATTGAAAATGTTAGGTGTTATTTCATTTTAATGGGTTGGCGAGAAAATCGACCAAATTTGCTCTTAACTGCGGAATAGATTTCTATAATATGGACAATAAGTTAATGATTGAACGAAATTGAAAATCTTTTTATTACAAAAAAAAACAACAATAACTTTAATAGCAGTGTTTTAATAAAATTCAAGAAACAATATGAATATAATACTAGATAATACCAAGCAATCATTTCTGAATGTTGCTTTAACATAAGCTCTCATGAAAATGCAATGGGTCTTTCAACTGGAGTAATTTGTTTAACTCTTGAATGAAACACAGATGGTGTTGTGAGTTTGCTTAGGTTTAGTCTCTTTCCAGAAGTGTAATGTTAGACTGTAGAAAAATGAAGTCGTACACAATACAACAGTGCGTTAAAAATGTTGAATTACACTGGGGAACAGCAATTTTGTTGACTTGGATCTGTGACTTGTTTTTGACTAATTTTTCATCTCTGAATTCAAAAATTTTCACAGTTTTTCTCTATCACATCAAGTTCTTAATCTACAGCATACCCCTCATTTTACCTTAAAAGTGTACATACGAAAGGAAATAAGGTGAGATCTGACCAAATAGATTAGAATGTTTTATTCATACAGAGGTTAACATATTATTAAAAGTTAAATTGTGTTTATACAAAAAATAAATAAAATATATTATGGCAAAAATTTCTTCTTATAGCTTTTCCTGGAGTGTTCAGTTTGTAAACATTCTCGTTTGATGCTCCCACAGTAGTCAGCCATCATACTGACATCCCATCTACCTTGATACTTCGCTTCCATAACCTTTATATCTTGGTGGAATCGCCCGCCCTGTTCATCACTAACAGCACCAAGATTTTCTGGGAAGTTAGCAAGATGACTATTTAAGAAATGCAGTTTGATGCTCATGTTGCAACCAAGCTTTTTAAAGCTCTCCAAGAGTTGTTGACCAATTTCGATGTAATTCGGGGCTCGTGTATTTCCAAGATGGTCTTTAATAATATTTTTAAAAGCCAACCAAGCATTCCTTTCAAGTTCGGTCATTGTTTCAGTGTAATTTTCATCTTTAACGAGTTGCCGAATCTGTGGACCATCAAACACACCAGCCTTTATCTTTTCATATGACAGGCTAGGGAATACCGAAATGATATACTTAAAGCAGTCTCCTTCAATTGACAAAGCCTTAACAAATTGCTTCATGATACCTAGTTTTATATGCAAAGGCGGAAATACAATGTTTTTTCTGTCGACAAGTGGCTGATTTAAAATGTTTGGATCACCAGGTTTTAGGTCAGATCTTGGCGGACAGTTCGATTACACCCAATGCTTCTCACGGGCTCTGCTGTCCCACATGCACAAAAAAACAGGGATACTTGGTATAGCCGCGTTGCTGGCCAAGAAGGAAACAGACCATTTTAAGGTCAATACAGATGATCTATTGGTACATGTTATATTGCAACAAGTCAATGACTTTCTTTATGTCGCCATATTCTTCACGCAAAGAAACTGAATGACCTATTGGGACTGAACCGTATAAATTTCCATTATGTAGGAGAACACACTTCAAGCTACGCTTTGAGCTATCTATAAACAATCACCATTCAGTTGCGTTATAGTTAGAAATGGCCAATTCTTTCATTAAACCTTCTACGTTCTGGCAATATACAAATCCGTCATTATTTCTGAAGTACTGCCTAAATTCACTTTCTCTGGATCGATAGTAAGTGACTTTAGCTCCTTTGTCAAGCAAATTTTTTTCGTGCAGTCTCGATGCTAATTATTCTGATGCTTTTTGGATAGTCTCAAATCTTGTGCTAAATCGTTTAATTCATGTTGATTGAATCCTTTACGAACAGAATCATTGGAAACTTTGAATTCTTCGTCGGTGGAGTCACTTCGATCTTCATTTGATTCACATCCTTGTATTTTTAAAAAAGGGTAATGCTTGAAAAACTGGCACTGGAATTTCAGCTGGGTACTGGGTTCAACTAGGGTACTCAATTTTATGTTTGCTTTTCTTGTTGAATCCTGATTTTTCACTATGCAAAAGTAGCAACACTTAAGTGATCTTTGGGCTCTCGCCAAACCATTGGTATACCAAACGAAAGTTTATTACGTGTTCTCTTCGTCCACATTCGTAAACTCTCTTCACATTGCTTGCACACTTTTTGAGGGGCCCATGATTTATTTTGGTCACCTATTTTCACTTTAAAATAAACAAAATAGGCTTGCCTGACAAATGTACTAATATTAGTCCGTTGAATGGGGATGGTAAAACTGCCACATATATAACAAAATGAATCAGGGCTGTTTAAGCACTTACGACGAGAATTACCAGAGGCAGACATAACGAAAATCTGTAGTTGTGTATATATATACTTTGACTTCACTATATCAGAGCGACACAGACCCGCATACATTAGCATCTCATGCGTAACTGATCGAACTAGTTTTGGATAACGCAACGTCACTCACGCCCCCACTCCTAGGTCGAAGAAGGTTCGTCGGTAGGAGAGCAGTAGTGACCTCTGTGATTCGCCAGCTTAGTCGGATGCGCAACAACTGTAGAGAACTGTAGTAAAACTTGACGTGATAGAAAAAACTAAATAAGGTTTTGGAATTAGCATGACAATTGACGTGTAAAACAGCTTAAATATCGAACTCAACAGAAATTATTTTTCAAATTGTTCCCCAGTGTTATTTTATGAAAAAGGGCGTTCAGTGAAGAATGTTTTTAGAAAATGACGTGATATTTACGGTTTGCATAATCCTCTATCTGAAAGCACTCCTCCAACTGATTTGTTAAAAAATTTCCAGAAACTGGTTCGGCGGAAGATAAAAGAAGGACAATATATAGTCGTAGTGGTCATTTACAAGAGCATATTGTTTTGGTACTTGAAAGTGTTGCTGAACACCCAGAAATTTCCATTAATTGACGTTCACAACAATTTGGATTCAGTAAATCTACAACATCGTATATTTTGCGAAAGGATTGAGCTCTGAAGGCATATGAGGTTCAAATAACACAGGAACTAAAGCCACTGGATTATCCAAAACGTCGGGAAATTGAAATCTGAAATTGGTGGCTATGTTAATAAACAAAATATTCGCATTTGGAGTGGAGTGGAGAGGAGAGAGTGTAGTGGAGTGGAGTGGAGAGGAGAGAGTGGAGTGGAGTGGAGTGGAGAGAGGCATTCATTGGAAAAAAGTGAAGGAGTTGGTTCATGATAGAATTAGTTGGGAGTAAAACATCACTCAACTCTACCAGCAGTCTGATACTTCACAATAAATAGACAGAGTAGTATTTATATACGTAGTTTATAAATAAATTAATGATTCTGGTAACGTCAGTTGGATTCCATAGGGAGCGCCAGCAGTGTTACTCTACGAGTCTTATTATTTTATTTACATACTTCTTATATTCTGTTGTAGGTACAGTACAAATCTTTTTCCGTTGATTTTTTATACAGTGTCGTTAAGATTTGTTAATATTATAATTATCATTAACGATCTAAGAAACCATACATGTTACGCTCCTGCACTTTGGATTTAGCTATAACAAATTCATTCTCGACGATCCGGGCTAACGCCCAGAACTATACGTACTTTCTCCATTGTGAAAATGGAACATAACCGTAAACTATTTCAAGGAAATTATAAGTTTATGACGCCCGGATCGAGAATATGTCCCTGCCAAACGATTATGGCTTTTCTCCATCCACGCCGTCTTGTACGGCTGGACCGAAAACATTAAAACAAACGGCACAACATTTTATAATAGTTATACGGTATCCGCACGTTAGTAAAAACGGTTAATGGATTTTAAATTTTCTCTAATATATATAATTATCGTTCTTGACATAGCGTGATGATCGATTACAAAACTAACAGAAAACTACATTCTCTTCAAAGCTAAGAATACTAATTTTTGCAGGGATAAGCTATAAAAACACATATACATAATAAAAAGAATCCCCGAATTAGAATATATCACAAAATGATATATACATATGTTATATTGGAATATAGCATGCAATGTATGCAGTGCAATATATAGAATACAAGGTATGTAATGTATAGTATGCAATACAATGACAATGCAATGCAATGTATACAGTAGAATGTATGCAATAGAATGTATGTAAAACATAGACATTGCGTTAAGTCAAACGTACACATAAAAAAACAAACCCCAGAATCAGAATATATCACAAAATGATATATACATATATTGCACTGTATGAAATGCAATCTGTGCAATGCACAGTATGCAACGCAATGTAACGTATGCAACGCAATGTATGCAACACAATGTATGCAACGCAATGTATGCAACGCAATATATGCAACGCAATGTATGCAACGCAATGTACACAACGCAATATATGTAACGCGATGTATGTAATACAAGTAAAATACTTAGACATCGCGTTAAGTCAAATATACACTTAATAAATTAAACTCCAGAATCAGAATATATCACAAAATGATAGATACATACATTATAATATATGCAATGTAATGTATGCAATGCAATGTATGCAATGCGATGTATGCAATCTATGTATGCAATGCGATGCATGCAATGTATGCAATGTATGCAACCCAATGCATGCAATGCAGGGTATGCAATGCAAAGAATGCAATCCAATGTATGCAATGCAGTGTATGCAATGCAATGTATGTAATGCTCAAAATGAACTAAAATTACTTTCAAAGAGTAAACAGTTTGACTTGATTATCGCAACTCAAAAAACTCTAAAATTAGCCATTAGCAGAGAACTAATATGAGATAGTAATTGGTGATAGAATTATTAAAAAAAAAATAGAAGTTAAATACTTAGATATTAAGTCAAATATCAAATACAGAAAACTAATAAAGTGGCAGGATGTTCAAATAACATTAGTAATAAGATATCCGTACAATCTATTAGTACTATTCTTCTAGATAGCCACATATTAAATCTTTAGGAGCTTCTGTAAAGTAGAACCGGGTATATGTAGTAGCAAATCATTCGGATAATACATTCTGGTGAAATAAATACATACGAACGGAAACGGAAGTCAGGATCTAAAACAGCCAACAAAACTTAACAGATCTGAGGTACAAAGAATGCTGGAAATGGCAGATATAAATATATTAAAAAAAGTTATTCCTGAAAGCTTCTCCTTAATATATTGAGGGCTTGAATTAGAATTCATAACGAAATGTAACGTAGTAAATATGAATGAGTTGGCACTCAATTAAGAAAAAAGAATGCAGTTATGACAAAAGTGCAATAAGAGATAACAGAGTCATCAATCATCTACAGGTAGAGGATGTTCAGGCTAACAACGTAAAAGACAGACTGAGAGCAGTATGTAAATAAAGCATAGCAAAATTGCCTAATAGAAATTAAGAAGAAAAATAATATAGTGTAAGAAAATTAGTTTTATAGGTTATGAGGTGGGCGTGGTAGCTTGGTTTGGCTGGGTTTGCCAGTGTTGTGCTGGTTTCCCATCTTATAACTACACTATTGTCCAAAGTTTCCCACCTTATAACTACACTATTGTCTCATCTTTATTTACAACTAAGATGTAATTTTACAATGAATTAGTTTAACACCTCTGTTGACATGTTGAGACCCATATCTCCATCTTCCCACTCTCGAGAATTGCCGCCCAAAACACATGTCTGTCTTTGCTTGGCTTGGTATCTACTATGTGCCTTGGTGTGGTAGCTAACGCCAATTATTGTAGGCGCTAAGCCGCCACAGGGCTCCCCTCTTAGTGAGTTCGCTGTTGCGAATAAACGATACTTCTGTTGTAGTCCGTTTGATGGTGGTGGTAGTTTCTTTGGATTTGGTCGATATCACGTCGGGGTCACCAATTATAGGTTATGAGGTGGGCGTGGTAGCTTGGTTTGGCTGGGTTTGCCAGTGTTGTGCTGGTTTCCCACCTTATAACTACACTATTGTCCAAATAAAATACTGAAGAACTCGACACTCATCTTTATTTACAACTAAGATGTAATTTTACAATGAATTAGTTTAACACCTCTGTTGACATGTTGAGACCCATATCTCCATCTTCCCACTCTCGAGAATTGCCGCCCAAAACACATGTCTGTCTTTGCTTGGCTTGGTATCTACTATGTGCCTTGGTGTGGTAGCTAACGCCAATTATTGTAGGCGCTAAGCCGCCACAGGGCTCCCCTCTTAGTGAGTTCGCTGTTGCGAATAAACGATACTTCTGTTGTAGTCCGTTTGATGGTGGTGGTAGTTTCTTTGGATTTGGTCGATATCACGTCGGGGTCACCAATTATAGGTTATGAGGTGGGCGTGGTAGCTTGGTTTGGCTGGGTTTGCCAGTGTTATGCTGGTTTCCCACCTTATAACTACACTATTGTCCAAAGGAAATGCTGAAGAACTCGACACTCATCTTTATTTACAACTAAGATGTAATTTTACAATGAATTAGTTTAACACCTCTGTTGACATGTTGAGACCCATATCTCCATCTTCCCACTCTCGAGAATTGCCGCCCAAAACATATGTCTGTCTTTGATTAGCTTGGTGTCTACTATGTGCCTTGGTGTGGTAGCTAACGCCAATTATTGTTGGCGCTAAGCCGCCACAGCTTTTCTCGCCAGATTACTTATGCGAGTAGTTTAAGCGACCAAACCTGTGAAAAAGTCGGCCATGTCAATTGATAAAACGTCAAAAAGAGTTTCTAATCCCCGACGGCTTTTCAGTTAAAAAAACAGAAAATTAGTCAACTAACTCCAATTAGTTAACTGCTTAGTTTTGAGAATATTAGAGAATGTTCTTAGCAAATCCTACGGATTGAATATTAACCTAAAACAGTAAAATACTTGTGTTTCACAAAATTAGTTAATAACAAGACAAAGTTAAGAATGAACAACCTTAACATTGAGCGAGTGGATAGATATAATTATTTAGGTTAATACAAAGGATGATAACATCGAATAAATAAAAACAAAGATGAAAACAGCTTGCAATATTCAATTCTCTTTTAATTTAAAAGACTCGAAGTTTTTGAAATGTGTCTTTCTCTGGTAGAGAGTCACACGTAGAGGAGTAGAAGAGGTCCTACGTAGAATATTCACCGAAAGGTTACTAATAACAACCATAAATATCGCAAATTGGAATAGTTGGGGTACGGAATGGAAGGATGCGGGAAGACGAAGAATGTCATGGTTGCGAAATTTGAGAGAATGGTACAATTGTACATCGTACCGGTTGTTTAGAGCAGATGTAAACAAAATCACAATAATCATTATGGTCGGCAACGTTCGTTTGAAGATGGCATGGTGGGAAGAAGAAGAAGATAATGTTTTGATAATTAAAAATTGTTGTATTAGCATGTAACATTACCCTTTCAGATATCAAATTCTTAAATTGTTGCGAGTTTAGTTTAGGATAAGTTGACGCAAAACGATTCTAATTTCTCGCAGCTGTTTCCCTCAGCTTCAAGCGTGGTCCGGAAATATTAATATTCCCCTAAAAATCAAGATGTTTCGAACACGGTCTGTTGTCCTGCGGTTTGTTTCAGTAAATAAAAAGAAACACCGACCGGCTTTCGGTTCCAACTGTTCCATCCTTATTAAAGGGGAGGGTTTTTTTTCGGTGTCGATGGGACGACTTGGAAAAGGGAGGCAACAAGGGGGGATGGTTTTGTGTATCAACGTTGCCAAACTATTGTTCATTTCGTAATAAAACTTAATTTTAAATTATATTGATTTAAAGAGTCTCAATATCGAATTAGTCATTAACTTATCGTTCAACCAAGACAAAATGACAGTAATTTTGTCAGTCTACTGCTATATACGAGGATAGTTCGAAAAGTTTTGATACAAAGATGCTGTAAGTTTGATCAAATGACAATGATATTTGTTGCCATCGAGTAAAGTCTTGACATTTATGAAAAATGGAGATTGGATAAACTATTAAGGATTATTTTCCTTTGTTTTTACTTTTTTAACAAAATTGTCGGAAAAGTTCACAGCATCATATTAAATGATTGCGCTCTGAAGGTACGCTAGTAGTTTGCTGACATTACAGTTATCTTGAAATACTATATCCTCATCAATCCTTCTCAATCGAAAATTGCAAAAACGTCATTTACATATCTTAACCACACTTTCGAAAAGTAACTAAATTCATCCTTCGTCTCGGTTTCAAATGTACTCATGAATAAGTTGGCTAAGAACGGTGGCAGAGCATTGTGCATTGCTGTTTCTTCGTTTTGTTCGTAAAACCTGTGATTAAGTTGAAAACAATTTTGCTGCATACATAAAATTTTGTTAAGGAAATGTACTTAGACACAATCTTATTTTTAAAAGCGTTTAACTCGAGTAACTCCCTCAGGTATTTCAAGGTATGTGGAATCGGGACACTCGGAAACAAGGATGATACGTCAAAGGAAACTAAGACCTCATCTTTCTGCGTATATATGTTTTTGACTTTTGCTATGAATGTTGTTGAGTATATCATAGAACAGAAAGGTAGTTGGTTTGGTAGATTTTCAAATTCCTTTGTTAGCCATGTTGCCAAGTTGTATGTTGGCCTCATGATGAATTGACCTCAATGATTTTTCTAGGTTCTAAATTTATGGTAGAGCGTACAATTTTGGTACTTTTGTATTAGAAATATGCAGTTTCCTTTTTAGAAAAGGAGAAATAAGGCTGTTACAAGATTTCAATATATCTATGACAAATGACAAATGATTCCTGATGATGCTAACATGGTTAGCGATAAGATTAAAGTGATTTGGTGTTTAGTGATAAATCTCTTTAAGTTTAGGTTTAGATTTGTTTAAACGCAAAGCTTTTGTTTTTATTACCGTTTTATAAGATTAGATAAAACATAAATTCACCATTGTAAGTTATTGATGAAGCAACAGCCCTAACAGTGAGTAGAAGCAGGTTGAACTCGCGCCAATGAAAACTATAAACGTTTCATCTGCAGAAGAAATCATGGGTCCAGTTTTCTGAGATTCTCTTGCCATAGTAATCATAGACTACCTGGTAAAAGGCTACTGCTAAATTAAACGTCCATATCAGACAAAAAGAAAATGCTTTGTCATCACAACAATATGCCTACATACATAATGTAGGCATATTGTAAGAAATGTCTCCATTTCGGGAGACCATCCGGTTCGGGAACACATTGTTGAGAATGGTCATGATTACCTGAGCGGAGTGGCTTGTGGCCTCATCTTGTTGGAATAACATTTTATCGTTGACCTCATAATGCTAATGCCGAGAAATTAAAAACGTGCGCAACATTTTAGAATACCTCACAAAATAAACATTTTCTGCTCGTCCACGCTCATCTTCAAAAAAAACGTACTATGATTTCTGATAATGTCTGAATGATTGTAGCGTGTTCATATATTCTCAGTTCAAAAAAAGAATCACTGAGAAATTTGTCTTCGTTTTGTTTTTTTTTGTGTATTTACCCAGTGATTCTTTATTTACATAAGAACAGATATTTTTGATATTTTTGAGTTTTAGATCGTGGCGAAAAACCCAAATAAAGAAAAAAATATATGATTTCTGATGAGAAAATCACGCACCAAACCGTGACCTTGGCCGAGTGAAGAGGTTTTTGATGGAGTTGGTTAGGGTTGTCGCAAGTCCAGTGCATGAAATTTTGTCTGTTTACATGAACGGACAGATGAAAATGCGCCTCAACACTCATCCAAAGGTTGTGGTTGCCGCATTTTCCTCAGCCATTTCCAAGAACCTTTCACAAAAAACCCGTCTGTCAGCAACATCGTTTTCACTGATTGCCTAAACAATTTGGATTTTATAGAGGTATTGGTGAAGATCAAACCTTAAAATCCGTCGGACTATTCTGTTTGAAATTTCAAGCGCAACGCTTTGTCGACGTGCCGATCTCCGAGAGCTCCTATCCACAGCTGCTCTCACACGACCAATATTCGCGGGAGTACGCACTTCTTGCGTGCTTGGAGTGCACTCTTCTTGCACTACCACCTTTCCTGTGTGTGATTTCGCCAGTGTTCTGAAAGTTTCAACTCACAACTCACAACTCAGTTGAGTAGTTTGCTCAATCCAATTAATTGAGCAAACTGCGCGATTACTATGAATACCGAAATGCTTACGAAAATAACGTTAGGCAGCTGTATAAGAACCGGTTTGATAAAATGCCTTTACGGCGAACGCTCGTTGTTATTTTGATTAGAGTTTCATGATAACTGAAATACTTCGAGCTAGAGAACAACGGTGATCTTGACAACTGGGCCCCGCCCACTTCATATGTGAACGATTTCAAATATGCGGGATTGACGACCGCATTATGTAGATTACTAATTGTCACATTCTGATATTTTCTCACCATTATGGTCTCCCGTTTCTTTTCCAATGTAGAAAAGTTTGATATTTCATTGTCAAACTAGCCCTTCGTATTGGTATTCTTCCTTATTTTTTCGAATCACATGTTCATCTTTATCTTGGGTTATAGATATTCCTGCTCATTTCATTCATTCAACATTTTTTCATACGCATGCCGAAAACGAATAAATATTATGTTTAAAAGCTTACAGATTTTTTATGAAAATATAGGGGGTAGTGAACTTTGGTTAAAAATAAAATAAATGAGATTAAGTGCTGGAAAGGGGCGAGAGTGAGGGGTTTACAAAAGGAATGAAATATGGCAGCAGGGTTGGTGCGCTGGAAATTAAATACGAAAATCGGGGGCCGAGTTTCGTCGATCTGTTGCCCGAAAAGTAATATTAAGTTGGTCTAATTGCGAACGTTTCGTTCTAAGTTGTTATGTAAATTGTATCTCGTGTTGGAGCCGGTTCTCGTTATTAATAGAATTAATTTTACGGAATTATTAGTTCAAGATGGAGAAGAGAAAACCTGCCTGAGTCTTACTAATTCATTTAATTTTAATATAAGGTATGTACAAGGAGAATTCACGAATTTGAGTGCCTAGCATTGTATGAAACAGCGGGAAGATATAAAATATTTATTTTACAGGGTGGTGTAAAAGACCGTTGCTTATTTTAAATTAAAATATCTTATTTTTAGTTTAGTAGTTTTTTAATTTTCTTTGTTTCAGAATAAACTAATGAAAATGGAGGGGTATTAAATTGTTACAAATTATTTTAAAAATCGTATAAGTTTTATCTCAACTCGGTAACAATATCGACGAACTTTTTATGTGACTATTCCTTCTTCCACGCGCACAATAAACAATTCCAACTTCCACCGCACGAAATTTTGCGCCATGCTGTATTATCTTCTGAATTACCATTTTGACAAAACAAACTGTCATAAATGGAAAGATCAGATTTTTCACAACAATTTTTTTTTCGTTATAATTAAAAAGTTATATTAAATCGAAAATACATTTTTAAATCTAGCACCGATGACGCGCCGACAGTTAAAGGTACTCAATGGGAGTAAAGACTCCCAATTAAAGGTTGCGGCATTATCAAACTGCTGTATCCACTCTCATGCAGAACGAGTATTCTCGCTCTGAAAATAAAAGTGCATTTTCCGTGAAGTGATATTTTCCAAGTCCTGGTGAGATCAGTTCTTCTATATGGCCCCTAGGCTTATTATCGTTTTCTTACGCCTATCATGGCTAAGATATTACAAACTTTCCAGGACAAATCACTGCGTATGGGCTTTATAAGTTTTATTTATATTATTTAATTCATATAAGGAAAACAAATTATATAGGAACCAATTATATAGGTGCCAAATTTATAGGAACGAATATTCCTGCGCCTTACAGGATCATCTATTTTGTAGCATACGGATAATAATATTTAAGAAACCGCGAATAGGCAAGAATAAAATTCGACTACCAACTTGCAAGGCAATCGTATATGAAAAGTTTCAAATAGTACAGAAATTTGTGTGATCAGTTTGATGAACATCACCTAGTTAAATTACAGACTAAACGTCTGAAGGAGAATGCAAACAAGGAAAATAGAAAAACAAACCTCCTATCCAAACAAAAAGTAAAGCTAATGGTATATTTCTATTCTAAATAAAACAAAACAGTTAAAATATTTAGTGCTTTTCAGAATTTGGGCATTTGATAGGGTATGTCTAAACCTAGATTAGAAATTTATTATAGGCCTTGAAGACTGATGTGATACATAGTGGTTTTCTAATGGGTAGGCCTTAACAGGGGAATCCGACACTTCGATTATAAAAGCTTTCCACTTAAACGTGCCTTCTCTTATTTGGGAAATCTCTGGCTGATCATGCATTAGAGACAGTAATCAGCCGGATTTATTTATATTTGCAAATATTAACTAAGAGTCTAATGTGGTGGTTTGGTTCGTTTCGTTTTAAAAATACTGAAATCTTTATTTAAAGCAATAATTTAGAATGGATGGATTTTTTTGAAAATATTGTTAATATAGTTTAGTGTGGGTTGTTTGATGAATCGGTCTGATTTTAAAGGTATTGCAAACTTACGAAAGTTATGAAAATCTGAATATGTATATAATTTTAGGTAGTGATTGTTTTTATTCTGAATTGATTATTAATATAGTTTATATATTATTTATAATATCATATATAAACATATTATCCTAGTTGGGGAAGTTTTATTATGTATATTTAACAATGTATTTATTATTTTGTGTTTTGTTTTTATAATTATGATTTATATTGTTTTTTCGCTCAAAAAATAATTACAAAACTAGAAAATATTCTTACAGGATCGTATATTTTGTAGATTGTGTAGATGTATATTCATTTGATAGGGTATATCTAAACCTAGATTAGAATTTTATTATAGGCCTTGAAGACTGATATTGTGATACATAGTGGTTTTATAATGGGTAGGCCTTAACAGGAGAGTCCCACACTTCGACTATAAAAGCTGCCTTCTCTTATTTGGGAAATTTCTGGCTGATCATGCATTAGAGATAGTATGCAGCTGGATTTATTTATATTTGCAAATATTATTAAACTAGGATTCTAATGTGGTGGTTTGTAAAACAAGTAAAGCGGAAAATCGCCATCGTCTTAAAAATACTGAAATCTTTATTTAAAGCAATAACGTAGAATGGATGGATTTTTTTGAAAATATTGTTAATATAGTTTAGTGTGGGTTGTTTGATGAATCGTCTGATTTTAAAGGTATTGCAAACTTACGAAAGTTATGAACATATGTATAAGTATATACTTTTAGGTAGTGATTATTTTTATTCTGAATTGATTATTAATATAGTTTATATATTATATATAATATACTGTAATATATTATCCATATTATCTTAGTTGGGGAAGTTTTATTATGTATATTTAACAGTGAATTTTTTATTTTGTGTTTTGTTTTTCTAATTAGGATTTATAGTGCTTATTCGCTCAAAAAATAATTACAAAACTAGAACATATTTTTTGCTTATATAATATTTAAAATTTTTCAATATTTTTGAAAACCAATATTTACCTTCTATTTATGCACTTTATAAATATGTCAATACATACGTCATTTAGCAAGCGATAAACTTCAAATAACTCTAAAATATTAAGTACCGTCTTTTACACTTGCTGCTATTAATTAGTTCGTTTGAATTCACTAATTTTAATGTATTATCTAATCTTAACTATTAATAATTCACTTTTATAATTAATTGCAAACAATTTTTTAAATTTATCCATTATTATTTTAATATGAATATTATTTATGACAAAGTTTTAAAATAAAGTAAAAAATCGATCATTATTTTATATTTAAAAACCCAATTATCAGGTGGTACCCAACTAAAATTTATTTAGCTAGCCTTTCATTTGATACAGTTTATGTCACAAGAAAATGTACGCGATTTTTTTTTAAGTGCAAATGATATTGGTTTCTAACTTTTTTCCATGAAACCACGTTAAAATTGACACGACGCAATAACCGTCATTCTCAAGTATTACCTGACACCTTCTTTGCACACTTTCGACCGGTTTTTCTGCATAGTCGTCGGAGGGAGAGGGGTTGCAGTTTTCAGCTAGTTGAATCTTCATAATTCTCCACACGTTTTTAATTGGGTTGGCATCTGAAGATTGTGAAGGCCAGTCGATTGTCGAGATGACATTTTCCTTTTTCCAAGGCCTACACAGGCGATTTTGATGTTTGGGGTCGTTAGCATTAATATTGTGTTGACCGACTTTAAGAACCCATGCTAATAAATTTTGAGCATTTTCTTGGCGTCTACATTCTCGGTGAACAGCTCTAAATAGCCACAATCGCATTGAGGGAAACACTCCCAAACATTGTTCTTCACGTGGTGTTTGAAGGTATGCTGGATGAAACGTATATCATTGATAAACAAAGCACGCTTCGGGAGTATGCTCGCCCAATAAGTCGGCTAATCAGAGAAAACAACTTTGGTCCAATCGCGATGTTCGTTTTTATCCTCTCAGATCGTTGAACAGTATTTTACGCTTGTCTCTTGCAAACGCAGCTGAATTATGTTGGTACTCATATCTATTCTCCTTTTAGCCAGTTGAACGCGGGCGTGACGCAATTGTAGAGTGGTAGTTCTCTTGAATAGATCGACTATCGTTTTGTCCCGCTTTTCTGTGGTTATTGGCTGGGAGTCTTGATCGTCGTAGTCATCAACGAAGCTTTTTGCCTTTTAATTGTTTTGGTAACCTTTACAAACGAAAATTTAGGTCCTTATAAGTGTTTGCAAAGGAAAACTGACTCGAAACGCTTCACGGGCTTCATTTTGGAATAGACGCTTCTACTTTGAGGTTTTGAGAGAGCTTGAATCGCTTCGTGAAAAAGAGACATATCTGTTGGATTTTCGAAAAAAATGCGTACATTATCTTCTGTCACAGACTGTATTCAGGAAGCAAGGAGAATAACTTTCGTAAATTTAACAACTGATTTGATTTTGTCGAAAATCCGCTCTCCATATTACAAATCCTCATATTCTCCTGATATACAGGGTTCGTCACTCGAAGTGTGCGAACCAAATAAAAATGATGTAGTTTTGTCAATTACATCTTACAACATCTTACTGTTCATCAAATTTTCCTATGAATGCATCGCAAGATGCACGAATGTGAGTCTGTGGAATTCGTTGCTATTCTCGACGAAAGGCTGGCTTCACTGTGTTCGAAGTAGTATATTTTGTTGTCAGGTTATTTGGGTTCAAGTATGATGAGTATGGAAATGTGAAACGTGATTTTATAAAAATTGTTGTGTCCTGTAGAGTAGTACTGGGTCCTCTAGAAATGTCCAACGGTTGGAACCAAATTGTTTGTGTGTCCAAAGGATCAACGTATCCTTTAACACCTTTTGCTGGTACACTTGCTGGTCCATCTTAACGCTCTGATCGATTAAAACAAGCGGAGAGCGACCATTTACAGTTAAAGCAGTCCAAACCATCACAGAAGCTGGTGCTTGTTTACGCATAGCAACTCGATTATCCAAATTGTCGCTGGACTTGCCCTTCAACCGCACACGATCCTTTTGTTTGTTTACGCATTGCTGAACAGTGAAACAGGTTTGTCAATTTTTAAGAGCGCTATGATTAGCTGTTCGGCAGCTACAACAGCCTGAAGTTGGTAACACTTTGAGTAACGGACACTGTAGCACTGTACAATATTTTCTGTTTCTTTTTTGTCTAAATTATCATTTGATTACCACAACTTCGGGTAAATAAATCCATCGTTTAAATTTTTTGAATGTATTAGTTAACCAGTATCTCAAAATGTATCAAAATTATGGAAATCTTTCACGAACCAGATTGACATAAATAGATTTCCATCTGAAAATCTCCCGTTTTCCATCCGTTGTTTCTTATATTCGATTATCTCGATCTGGACCAATTGTAAAACGAACTGGAATCGAATTAGATCAATTTAATTTATCTGGATTTCCGTTTTACGTTCGACCGTTCCGGGCGGCCCTTTTCCGCCGCCACCCCACCGACAAAGGAAAGGGCGGCCGGGTTACTGTAGAGGATGAAGGAATCCTTCAACCTATTGATTTTTCGTAACCGTCTTCGACCTGCTTCAATTGACGATAATTTCCGCATTTTCGTTCTAATAACGGCGCGCCTTTGCGGCTTTTTACCTTCGCGAAAATCGTCCGTTCTGCAAGGGTGGCCGTATAAAAAAACCTCTTAAAGATGATTTTTCGTCGGAATCTTATTTGGCTGCTACTTGACGATACATTATCGGGTAAGGAGATTGGCGTTGCCAAGCTTTTCGCACTCATTTTTTATTTACGGCTTTTAACTGGAAACTCGCCCGTCTACCGCTGGGTTTCGTAGCAAAACAAAAATATAAATCTTATAATATATCCCGTACGTATACATACATACATACATCCCTTCAACTGGATGACATATTTTTCGTCTCTCGAGGTTCAGACTCTTCAGGGCGCCGACATATACCATACAACCCATGTTTACCAACAACCCATGTTTTTCGCCGACTTCCCGTCGGATGGCGTATATATGTAGTGTTAGATTTTCTTGGACTGCGTCCTATGAGATATATATATATATATATATATATATATATATATATATATATATATATATATATATATATATCCTATTCCACATATATTCCTATATACATCCTGTTCCAAATCCCGATTACGGAATACTTTTTTAAGGCAAGCTGAGAAAAGAATAGGCGATATTGCGTCACCCCACCGTACACTTCGCTCTACATTAATTCCAACTTTAAGATTATCAAGGTGAATTGTTGCTGTAGCTCCATCATATATCGATCCCAATAGGTTTACATATGCTTTGTTTACCGCCTGGCTAAGCAATGCATCCATTATAGCCCGCTTTAAGATTGAGTGAAATGCTTTTTCGTAATCGATAAAAGCCAAGTGACATGGTGTATTCGTTATGCCTTTCTGTGGCGTGGATGTGATCCATTGTACTGAATGCAATTGTAAATCCTGCTTGTTCTCTTGGTTGTGCCTCATTCAGTTTTCTTAATATTCTTTTAGATTTTATCTTGGCGAAAACTTTGTGCATTACTGATAGGAGGCATATTGGACGGTAGTTCTTTACATCTTCATGGGCTCCTTTTTGACGTAAAAGTCAGGTAATTTTTGTTATTTGAAGTATTTTGAGTATAATTTTGCCAGTGTTTTATGTAATAAAATTGTCTGACAACCTCTAACATTTCCGTACACGTCCTGCACACTGTGCCATTCTCATGCATTAGCGTCTCCTCTCTGATACGTTTTCATACAGTTTTAATGAGCTCAGCGTACTGGACCCTACCAAAAGGACTCCCTGAATTTCTGTTGTGGTAATTCCTACATTGTCCAGTCCAAAGTCAGGTACAAATAATTTCAATTATCCCATGATATGAAGAAAAAGCAGGAATTTTATATGAAAAAGTGTTTTAATAACTACCTAAATGAAACGCAAAAAGAACATTATCATCAATGTTACTAATATCATGCCGATCTATAATTATTTATTGTGCCGGCAATATCGTTATCTTAAACTTTATTCTACAAAGAATCCAGAACAAAAACCTGGATTTTTTGTTGCTTCCTGCATCGACACCATCGCCAGTTAGCTCTAAAGCGGGCGATCGTGTCGAAAAAAAAATGTATCGATAGCTGAACCGGGGCTTTTCCCTCGACCCGATCATCCATCATCGATAAGTGTTTGCATGCGGGCAGGACTGACATGTGTCGTTTGCATACTGCTAGCGGAAACTTTGATACAGCCTCGCAGGAGGTTAAGCATAATATGGGTCGTCTATTTACATTGGAGAATGGGGGAGCAGGAAAACACGAAGGGGAGTTTTTTTCTTGCAACATTTTAATATATATATATATATATATATATATATATATATATATATATATATATATACATATATATATATATATATATATATATATATATATATATATATATATATATATATATATATATATATATATATATATATATATACAGGGTGTCCGAGAAAATTGTAAAAATTGTGCGATTTAACCCAGTTTACCTTAGTCTAAAAGTTAATAGTAACCAAGATACAGGGTGTCAAAGTTATAATTTTATTTTCAATTTTTGTCAATAAATTTCTTAAAAAGTATCTTTCTTGAATGAAATTTGGTAGTGAGGGGTTTTTTAAGATAAGAAATTTAAATATCTCGAAAATTTTTATGTAGATTTTAGAGGGCACTGTCTGAGACACTTTTACACGTTTGAAAGGTCACACATTTTTTGTGACTTAGTGTATTTGGATTTTTAATGAAAATATTATTTAGTCCACCTTTTTGACGTAAAAAAGGTATAACTTGCAAATGTTTGTGTTTGCTTTCCCTTTTTCGTCTTAGTTCTAGAGGAATATTATCTAAATATTTCGATAAATGAGTTTGAAGAAAATTAAAATATAGTTTGCCATTTAAATTAGGTGATAATTCGAATGGACCATTGGGTTATTACATAATCACCATAATTATTACATAGTCACTAATAAAACCACATCAAACATTAATTTAAAATTCGTATTGGAAGTGACGTTCAGATACTATTGTGGATTTCCACTGGATCCACAATTATCATTTTATGACCACTCTTACTAGTACCAAACAAAACTCGTCACCAAATTATCAATGTGCCTAAAATTGTCTTATTATTTTGAAATAAAAAAATTACAATATACCAATTACCTTCAAAATCAATTTTAAAATAAAAAGAACGACTTTTTGTAAAACTAACAAGCAGTATTTCCTTCTTGGATCCATATGCATACCTATAGGCGATTTGGCATGCTGTTGATTAAATGATAAATTTGGGCTTCTCTTTCGTTCTCTTCTTCTTTCTTCTCTTCTCTTTCGTTCTTTACGAGCACCATCTTTTACTTCTCGCAGAGCAAGAGGAGGATTATTGATGCGTATTTTTAGAATGTCCCAAGCAAGTTCAATTATATTCATGCCAGGATAATTTGCTGGCCACCCTACTTTGGTTATGCCTTCCGCTTCAAGACAATTTTGTACTGTTGCTATTCGATGAGGAGACGAATTGTCATACATGACAAAATAAATCCGTCACTCACTGTGTATCAAAACAGACTCACAACAGGCTTTAAAACTTCCTCGATGTACACAGTACACAGTGACTCTTCTCTCTAGGAGGAGTAGAGATGTTCGTGTACCCCTCATAATACCACCCCAAAACATCACGCTTCTAGTCGGGCATATCGACCTGGGACTCTCCAAACTAATGTTCTTCGTAAATCAGAAACCAAGTCAATTTTCGTCTTGTCGGAGTACATCTGGCTATTCCAGTTAGGACTACGATCCACCATTTCTCGAGCCCATTGCAATCTTACATTTTTTATTGAATGGTTACTTTGAGAACACACAAGACCTTGCAAATTTACCGCTTTTAGTCTGTGTGTTATCGTTTGTCGTAAAGCATTTACTCCTTGAAGCCTAACAAGCTCTAAACTTAAAGATATTTACCACTAAACACCGAAACACTTTTTTAAAGTTCTCGACGCACGTTTCTCTATCAGATTAAATCATCTCCTGATGATGCTAACATGGTTAGCGAAACGTGCGTTGAGAACTTTAAAAAAGTGTTTAGGTGTATAGTGGTAAATATCTTTGAGTTTAGTGTTTCATCCCGAAGGTTCTAATAGAAAAATTGACTTAACAAGCTTCATTTATATGCCACTTGTAGATTCCAGACGATTTCCTCGAGCTGTCATTGATATATGCCGGTCTTGTGCAGTTATTGTACATCGCTTTCTATCACCTGAAACTGTAGATTTTCTAAATCTCTCGCATGTTTATTTCAAAAATAGAATACACCTCTACGTGTAAACGTTGCTTCGTCTGTAAATAATTTTTTTTAAACATGGCATTGACATTTTGCTAGGTATGACAGAATCGGGCAAATTCCAGTCTGGCTGGCAAATCAGTTTCCAGTAGATTCTGTACAGGAATGAAGTGAAACGGATACAGTCCCTCCTCGTGAAAAATTATGTATACCGTGGATTTGCCTACCCCAACTCGCAAAGCAATGCGTCTTGTGCTTACTTCAGGGTTTTCGGTTACGCTAACCACAATTTCTTCTTCGTGGTCGGTGGTTAGAGTCTTCGGACGATCTGCGGAATCTCGCTTCGGACGAAAAGAACCTGTTTCACCCAGTCTGTCGTAGAAATTATTGAAAATCCGATAATCCGGCTGTCTTCGCCATGGATACGTTTCCAAATATCTTCAATGAGACCGGCGTCATTTCAAATATTGCTGCGCGTATATGTCTATCATACCTCGCATCTCTTCATTAGAAAACAATTTATTTCTGGCCATTTTGTTCTTGACTTAAGTCAAAACCTCTCAGAAACTATTTTACTATAGTATATTAATTATTGTTATTATTATTATTTAAAACAATTTAATTATTTGAATACTTACAATATTAAATATTAACAATCAGTGCAAAAGTCCTCTTGATGTATTTGCTTTAATCATAGCCTACATACTTTAAAAAAAGTGTTACATTTCAAAAGCGCAATGAACAATTTAAACCCAGATATCTGGAAAACGGTACCTCGGAGCGACATTTACAAGGTATAACTTATTTTCGTAAAAAAGATGGATAAGATAATATTTTCATTAAAAATGCGAATAAATTAAGGCTCAAAAAAGTTGTGACCTTTCTTTCGTTATGATGCAAATGTCGATTATGTTCACTTTAATAATGTTTGAATAGGTAAAATGGATAAGGTGACAACCAAATTATACAATAGTAGATCACATCTCTATGTAATAATATTATTGAAACCAGAATACCTACTGGACCAGCAGCTGGACAGAGGGCGCATATACCGAGGATTCCAATGATTCCAATGACTTTTCCCTTTACATTTATAATATTACAGTGTCCTATTAAACTATTCTTCGCTATAACGATAAATAAATCACAAGGACAAAGGTATAAATATGTGTGATTGGATTTGCGATAAAAATGCTTTTTTTTACACTTACAAATTACATTGGCTTTTCAAGAACGAGAAGTTCGGGTAATCAATTTCATTTATCAGTCGGAAGCAATTCGAAAAATGTAGTATATTCAAAAACATTGTAAATCGTTATATATATATATATATATATATATATATATATATATATATATATATATATATATATATATATATATATATATATATATCTATATATATATGAACGTTTTGTTGACTGTTTGATTGGGGACCCCCTCCAATGGACATCCCGTCCATTGGAGGGCACATGTTTCGTCTCTTGATGTTTAGACTCTTTAGGGCACTGACATGTGCTCTCTCGTCAAGAATAAGAAGAACCCATCCACAGTCAACAACCCATAATTTTCCATAGTCCCCATAGTCCATTTCATCTTATTCTTTGTGCTTTCATAGATTTCACTATGTTTTCCCTTCCTAACAAGTTGTCGACTTCAAAGTTCATCAGAGTTCTGTACTCGTTGTTTCCTACTTTATTTGCTCCTATTATTGTTCTCATTATCCTGCGTTCAAAAATATTTAGTTTGTCTTTCTCTTTTGCTGTGATTGTTACAGTTTCGTATGCAGCATATGTTACTGTTGGTCTTATTATTGTTTTGTATATTCCTAATTTATTCCTTGTGCTCAATCTCTTGTCTTTCAGTAATTTCCTGTTGCTATGGAACGCTCTATATCCTATATGTATCTTCTCTTCTTTATCAAGACCTTCTATCTATTATGACTCCAAGATATTTAAATGTTTTTACTTCTTCGAATTTATAGCTTCCGCAATCTAAATTTCTCAGTGTTCTTTCATTTCTGCTGCAGTACATATACTTTGTTTTTTGCTCATTTACTTCCAGCCATTTCTTCTTAGACTCGCGGTCAATTATTTTTATTACGCGTTTTAGCTCTCTCTGCTCTGCTGCCTCATTGGACGGAGTCCGAGAAAATCTACCACTACATATATACGCCATCCGACGGGAGGTTGGCGAAAACATGGGTTGTTGGCTGTGGATAGGGACTCCCTATTCTTGATGGTATGGTATATGTCGGCGCCCTGAAGAGTCTGAACCTCGAGAGACGAAACATATGTCATCCAGTTGAAGGGATAGGTGGGCTCCTTCCCGGTCAAGCAACCAACAAAAGTGTTCCTTTAGGCGGAGACGCAGGTTGTTGTGTGTTCCTCATGAGATTGTGGAACCTAACGGTTGGGTGTCTGATGACACTCAGCTACTGCTGTCTCATTGGACGGAGTCCAAGAAAATCTACCACTACATAAATACGCCATCCGATGGGAGGTCGGCGAAAACATGGGTTGTTGGCTGTGGATAGGGACTCCTCATTCTTGATGGTATGGTATATGTCGGCGCCCTGAAGAGTCTGAACCTCGAGAGACGAAACATATGTCATCCAGTTGAAGGGATAGGTGGGCTCCTTCCCGGTCAAGCAACCAACAAAAGTGTTCATTTAGGCGGAGACGCAGGTTGTTGTGTGTTTCACATGAGATTGTGGAACCCAACGGTTGGGTGTCTGATGACACTCAGCTACTGCTGTCTCATTGAAATGGAAGAATATTTACCACTACATATATATATATATATATATATATATATATATATATATATATATATATATATATATATATATATATATATATATATATATATATGCTAGATGGTAGATGGTAGTGGTAGATTTCTATATAGAATTATCTATATAGAATAATAGTGCCGATAATGTATCTCCATGTCTAACCCCTTTCTTGATATTTACGTTGTTTGTCATTCCTTGTTCTGTATATATTTTTGCTTCAGATTCATTTATTGTCACATCAGGGGTTTTTTAAGTCTTCCATGAGTTGTTCTCTGATGATTTTATCGAACGCCTGCTTAAAATTCACAAAAACTATATGTGCTACCATATTATGTTCATATATCTTCTGCGCAATTTGTTTTAGTATGTGTATGGCATCCACTATCGATCTTCCTTTTCTGAAGCCGCATTGATAATTTCCTATACGTTTTTCTGTGTATATCTGCAGTCGTTCTTTTATTATGTTTGTAAGTACCTTGTATGCCGCATTCAACAGTGTTATTATAGTTTTTGTCAGTCAGTGTGCTGTGTAGTCATCTTTTTTCGGTATCGGTATTACAATGCCTGTTCTCCATTCATCAGGTATATGTTCTTCGCGCCATATTCGTAAAATAAGTTGGTAGATTTTGTGATGTAGTTCTTTCCCTTCATGTTTAATTAGGTCTGCGCACATTTAATCACATCCCGCTCTTTTATTTTTGAGTTTTGTGATCACTTGAGCAACTTTCACGTACTCGGGTTCTCTTACCTTCTCATTTTCTGTCTGTTTCTACTCCACATCTGCTTCTTTCGTCACCTCTTCATAGTTTTTTTTCATCGTACATTTCTTTGAAATGTTTTTCTCATATCTCGTTTTCAATTACTACTGTATATATATATATATATATATGGCCTAAAAGTGATGAATTACCAGTGGATCCATGGAGAGAAATATTAATAGTAGAGAATTTTTACCCATTTACCCATTTATCAGCAAGTGTCTTCCGAGACCTATTTTTAGCTTTGAGTAGTTATCAGTCGGGCTCGAGCTGGACCCAGGTACGCGTTTGAAAAAACGGCCAGGGTCAGTAATTATATAAATTGAGCATGTGGGATGGCGAGTGTAATCTCCGGCATCAAATGCTTTGTAAAACTTAAGTATCTCAAATGATCCTTGGATCATAATGCCAAGGGCTACATGAAATGTACATCTTCACCATCTACATATTTCAACTATTATGGTGATCAACTTCTGAACGACTTGGTCATATTCCCACAATATATTTGTTTTCCGATACGATGGTTAATAGTTATGCTAGAGTCCGATAGGTGGTGCTGTAGTCAAGTTATTAACAAATTCTATATTTATAAAACGAAGTGATTGATATTTACGCAATATGACATATGAACATAATTTCTATGTTATTGCGTTAATCAATACAACAGTTCCATTACTTATTGTTAAAAAAGGGATTTAATATCAATTATTAAAAAAAAACAAATGTTCCAGAATAGCTTTGGTTCGTCTGTCGTTTCATCGCTTCGTTATATGGCCTGCCCATCTCCATTTCAATTGCTTTACTCTTCCAATGATGTCGCACACATTTCGTTTGTTCCCTGATCCATGTGCAGGACTTTCTGTCTCGTCTTGTGATGTCATACATCTTTCCATTCTCTTCTGTGATACCTGAAGTTTTTAACTTGATTGCTATGTGAATATCCAGGTTTCACTTCCGTATATCATAAGGGACAGGACGCACTGATCGAAGAGTGTTCCTCTCAGACAAAGTGGGAGTTTGCTCTTAAACACTATGTTCAACCTGTCAAATTCCTGCCAGCCATATTTAGTACGCCGTTTCACCTCCCGGACTGTATCCTCCTCCATTGAAATCCTCTGCTTAGGATAAATAAAGTGGTCCGCAATCTCCAAATACTTTCCTAGAACTGAAATTCCCCTGTCCTCAGAGAATTTATTAAACGTAACCTGACTCTTTTTCAGGTTAATTTTTAAGCCAAATGGTTTTCCAGCCCTTTGCAGGTCTTACCATCTCGAAATGTCTAAAGCATCCCAGAAACAGAACCCTCAATTTAACTCTGAAGCTGAACGACTTCACAACCTCCCGAAGTCGGCAGTCTTTTGCCGCAGTCTCCACCACCAACCACAAAGAATCACAACTTCCGGCAAACATAAACTTAGATACAAAGATACGAAAAAGCATACATATATAAACCCATTAACTCCTTTTCGTGCCTTTTCCTCCTTTGCTCTGTAAACAATTTATCTTTGAGTATTTTGTTATATTGTATTCACCGTGTGCTAACCTCTAACTGTGCAGAATAAGCTGATGATTACATGAGATTAGCAATGCAGCGACAAAAGTTTAGTCATATATAAAAATGCCTTCGAAAGGTGGAGAATAAGGTATGCAATTTATCCAACTTTACTATGAAAGAAGTGTTTTTTATGGTAGGTGTATTTTCACTTGGGGGTATCTTCATGGAAAGCTTCTAGATTTATTTGGCCCCTTGAAAGCATTTGAAAAACAAGTCGTTAGTAACGAATGCAAGCGGGATCATAAACACGCACGCTTTTAATCGAAGTGGGCATTTTCTGAAAAACCAACCGGCAAAAATCTAAATAAACTTTGAGAAAAAAAGAACTGGGGAGCTCCTTTGAAAGTCGAGATAATCCTCATTAGGGATCGTTTTTCATTAGGATGAAAAAAGCAACCCGGCCACTTTTCCGTTTTAAAAGCACTTCGGTCGTATAAACATCTCCGCAAAAATGCGCTTAAAAAGCTTTTTTCTCCGTGCCTAGGTCGTTATGCGGCACTTTGATGGAAGACGGAAGTCGGATTGAAGATGCGCGCAGGCCATATGAATATTTAAATGGTCACGGGCGTAGGAACGCGGTTGCTCGGCACGCCATTTTTAATACCGAAACATGAGTCTATATGAACTTTTTAACTATACAGAAATAGCCAATTATCTGATATATATATATATATATATATATATATATATATATATATATATATATATATATATATATATATATATATATATATATATATATATATATATATATATATATGTTCGGAAAGGCTTCCGCGGTCGGTAATATTAGAATTACTACGTTCTCGGGAAGAACCGCGTTTTAGATTTATAAAATCTCGATGTTTCGGCTTCCACTTTGAAGCCATTTTCAAGAGAATTTAGTTGATTTACTCCGAGGCCTCAATCTGCCTACACCCCAGGGTTCACATCTAGAAAAGAACCTGGACGGCGGAAGCCTTTCCGAACATATATATATATATATATATATATATATATATATATATATATATATATATATATATATATATATATCTATATATATACTTCCACGTACTCGGGTTCTCTTACCTTCTCATTTTCTGTCTGTTTCTACTCCACATCTGCTTCTTTCGTCACCTCTTCATAGTTTTTTTTCATCGTACATTTCTTTGAAATGTTTTTCTCATATCTCGTTTTCAATTATACAGTAGTAATTATACAGTACATTTCATTATACATTTTCAATTATACAGTACATTTCAATATACAGTAGTAATTGAAAACGAGATATGAGAAAAACATTTCAAAGAAATGTACGATGAAAAAAAACTATGAAGAGGTGACGAAAGAAGCAGATGTGGAGTAGAAACAGACAGAAAATGAGAAGGTAAGAGAACCCGAGTACGTGGAAGTATATATATATATATATATATATATATATATATATATATATATATATATATATATATATATATATATATATATATATAAATATATATATATATATATATATATATATATATATATATATATATATATATATATATATATATATATATATATATATATATATATATATTTATAATAAAATATTATATAAAAGTATTTTATTATATAAAGTATTTTATTATAAAATATAATAAAACTTGTATTTTTTCCTTTATTTGGGTTTTTTACCACTATCTAAAACTCAAAAAATATCAATAATACCTGTTCTTATTTAAAGAAAGAATCACTGTGTAAAAAACAAAAAACCAAACGGAGACAAATTTCTCAGTTATTCTTTTTTTGTAATAAATTTGCCTAACAAACAAAATTTTAAAGATATAAAAATGTTATAAAAAAATGTACAAACTTTTAACGTTAACGTTTCGGAGGGTACTCTCCCCCCGTTTTCAAAACTAAACTAAAAAATAAATTATATTAATTTGTAATATATAAATTAATGAGTGAAAGTAAATATATTTTTTTGTATATGTCAACGATACTTACATTGACAACAATAGATTTTCATGACAGTGACATACTACCAAAAAATATATATAGGTAATGTTTACTGTGTGATTGTTTATTGTACTCATTGTGTATTCAAATATTTAAATGTGTTTAATTATATTCTTTAGAATCGGGAACCATATTGAATTTAAATCTACCGAAGGCATAGCAATACAGTTACTTTTATTTAAATTAATTATAGCGGTTTCTTTTAATCTTCTCTATTTTGTTACCGATTCTTTTAATACCTATATATATATATATATATATATATATATATATATATATATATATATATATATATATATATATATAATATTCTTTTAATAATAGGAAAAAAATATATAACACGCCACAATCATTCAGACATTAATAATAAAACTTGGTCACAACGTACCAGAGGGGATCTTAATAATCGGTACGTTGTATATGAAGTTCGTTAAAAAATGAAATTACATTGAAATTTCATTTTTATGGCTGTTATTAATTCTTCACAAACAAACACATATATTATAAAGGATGTAAGAACAAAATAATAGAACATTTTATTTTTAAAAGTTAAAAACCACTCTACAATACACAACAAAACTTAAAACTACTTTGTAAAAAATTTGTAATATGAGTTTGCTTTAGGTAATTTACAAGAATATTTTATTGCAAATACATTTGAATTTTAAGCTCTGCGCCCACAAAGCCAACTGTAGTGCTTCTACTTTCTAAAAGTCGTTTTACATTTCTTATCCCTGTTATGGTATCATGAAAAGTTGGAAGTATTTCTTCTAACGGTACTTCTTCATTTTCTTCATCACTCTCAAGCTGCTTGGCTTCACTAATCTACGCCGTAATCTCCTGATCAGCAGGCATACTTGTTATCGCAAGGTCGTTATCCACATCAACGAAAACGTCTATTATAGCAGAATTTAATTTATCCAAGTTAAAATTATTATTAGTATGTCATGCACTTAAAGGTTGTCCTCGTCCTCCTTGGCTTGTTTAATAAACCTTTGGATGAAAAGCAAGTTATCGTCCTCATCGAAGTCAGGGAGGGCCTTGCATGTTTGAAACAATTTTTAATTGTTTTTTGGGAAACCTGTTGCCAAGCTTTAGAAACAATTTCAATAGCAACGATCATATTTATTGCTGCCATTTTTAATGCACTTAAAATGAGTGATTATAAGTTGTCGCCGATAATAAATTTTCAAACTGTGAATATATCCAGAAAAAAACCAGTTTAATGTTTTTTTAGATTCGTAAGTTGCGAATGAGCGGGGCAGTTATCAACAAGCAATAATATGTGCCTATTTTCTCTTATCAGTTGTTTGTCTCATGATTTTAATTCACTTTCGAAAATATCTGCGGTAATCCAAACGCACTCGTTTGCTGTATAATTTACGGGTAATTTGTGTACGTTTTTAAAACACTTGGGTTTGTTAAATTTGCCAATAACTAAAAGTTTGCGTCTTTCATCGGTGCAAGTTCATCGGCGTTAAAAACATCGCCAGCGTCATAGTTTCTAAGATGTTGAACTAATCTTGATTTAATCCAATCCATCGTACATTCCAGGTTTACACTCCCAGCTTCTCTGAGAATTTTACTAGAATTTATATTATTGATTGATTTGTCCATTACTTTGTGATAGTTCATTTTATAAAAAGGAATAAAACAATCTTTTACTTTGTTATCTCTCACTTTTATTTATAATAATAAAAGTGATAGAATATTAAAAGTGATAGATAACAAAGTAAACAATTGTTTTATTCCTTTTTTAAAAAATTAACTATCACAAGGTAACGGACAAATCAATCAATAATTTGAAAGAAGCAAGTACAGCAGAACAGTCCAAGTTATACTTTAAATTAAGAATTTATATTTTACCGCTTTTTGAATCTATGTAACCAACCTGAATCACTAGAAAACTCAGCAACATTAAACATTTTCGCAAACTCTACAGCCTTTGCTTGAAGAATGGGCCCAGTAATAGTAATATTCATGCTTCTTTGATATATAAACCACAAAGTAATTCTTTTACCTTGTTTCAAAACTCCGCAGAATTGCAATATTTTATGTTTGTTTTTCAGTATTGTGGACATCAAAGCCCTGGAGTTGCAGATATCGACTTGTTTAGCACCACTTTCTATCTCCAGAATTATTAAAACTTTTTTATCCACTTTTAAAGCCGCCCGAACCATTTTCGTGGAACTAACTTCGGTTGATTCATCGATATTTAAAACACAATTAGTTTATTAATCCGCTAAGATACGATCATAAACAACACAACACCAACAAGAAAAAAGGTTCGCAGGGTTTGGTCGAAAAGTAATGAATCTGTCCATATTTATCATTATCATCATCATCATCAGCCCGTGTCGATCCACTGCAGGATGAAGGCATTTTTAGTATGCTTCCAACTTTCACGGTCCTGGACTTTCCTATGCCACTCGGATCCAATAGACTTAACGATGTCATCAATCCATATTGCTTTCGGCCTTCTTGCGATCAAACGGTATCAACTCCAGGATTGCCTTGGTCCATCTGTCATCCCACCGCCTCGCTATATGGCCTGCTCATCTCCATTTCAATTGCTTTACTCTTCCATTGATGTCATAGACTTTCGTTTGTTCCCTGATCCATGCGCAGGACTTTCTGTGTCGCCTTTTAATACCAAGTATACATCTTTCTATTCCCCTCTGTGCTACCCGAAGTTTTTGAATTGACTGCGATGTGAGTGTCCAGGTTTCATTTCCGTATGTCGTAACGGGTGGAACGCACTGATTGAAGACTTCTTTTCAGGCAAAGTGGTAGTCTGCTCTTAAACACAATGTTGAGCCTGCCAAATGCCTGCCAGCCACATTTAGCACGCCGTTCCACCTCCTGGGCGGCATTCCCCTCCATTGAAATCCTCTGCCCAAGATATATAAAACTGTCTACAATCTCCAAATCCCTTCCTAAAACTGAAATTCTTCTGTCCTGAGCGAAGTTATTGAACATAACCTGCCTTTTTCAGGTTTATTTTTAAGGCAAATGGTTCGCCAGCCCTTTGCAGTTCTTGTATGCATCTTTGCAGCTTCTCTGGGTCTTGTGAAAGGAGAACGATTTTATCTGCAAATCTAAGATGGTTTAAGTTTGCACCATCGATCTTTTCACCATCCTGTTCCCAATCCAGTTTATGGATTGGGATTTATGGATACTTCTTCAAGGCCAGCCGAGAAAAAAATAGGCGATATTGCGTCACCCTGCCGTATACCTCGTTCTGCATTAATTTCCACTTTAAGATCATCAAGGTAAATTGTGGCTCTAGCTCCGTCATATATCGATCCTAATAAGTTTATATATGCCTTATCTACTCCTTGGCTAAGCAGTGCATCCATTATTGCATGCTTTGAGATGGAGACAAATGCTTTTTGTAGTCGATAAAAGCCAAACACAGTGGCATGGTGTATTCGTTGTGCCTTTCTATGCCTATGTACAACCTGGATGTGATCGATTGTACTGAATCCACTTCTGAATCTTGCTTATTCTCTTGGTTGTGCGTCATTCAGTTTTTTTAATATTCTTTTAGAAATTATCTTAGTGAAAACTTTGTACATTACTGATAGGAGGCTTATTGGACGGTAGTTCTTTAAATCTTCCTGTGCTCCCTTTTTATGTATAAGGATCATTTCAGCATTTTTCTGTAAATCAGGTACATTTTGTTCTTTCAGGCATTTTGAGCATAATTTTTCCAGCTTTTAGTATTTCGACAGTTACGCTGTCCTTTCCTGGAACCTTGCCGTTTTTCATCGATTCTATAACATTTGTTACTTCCTCCACTAGGATATCTGGCATTGCTCTTCCGAGGCTATTGTTGTCTTTGATTGGTTCTTATCTTCAGATAACTGGGAATAAAATTTTCTCATAACCTCTAACATTTGCGTACGCGCCTTGTATACTGTGCCATCCTCACGCCTTAAGGCATATATTTGCGTTCTTTTGGTTCTCAGCTATATATATCAATACATCAGTCAGTATCTCGTCTTGACAGGGGCATTTACGATTTTTAAGTTTTCCCAGAGCTTCTATCAGATTTTCTGCCTTTATGGTTGTTTCTTCATTTGTTGTTATATCTGCTACTCCTGGCCGTGTTCTCTTTTATATAATTGAGTAAGATATTGTACCCATGTTTCTTTATTTACATGTGTATACTCTATCAGTTCTTTTATCTCACTTCTTTGCAGTCTTATGAATATCCACATCATTTTTGCTGCCCATGGAAGTCTAATTCTAACTTTGTTGTGTATCCTTCTTAATAATCTGTTTTTTGTTTTCTTAGTTATGAATTTCTGTTCTACTTGCTCTTTTAACGCTTGTAAACCAAAATATGTGTGGGATTAGTATTGTTTAGTGTTTCCAGTGTTTACGTTCAGATTCGCTTTAATTTCCATTCAGTTAGTACAGTTTGTTTTGTCCCATCCACCTTAGTTACCGGATATCGCACTCTTGGATTAGCATCTGTTTCGCTCCCTTCAAAATTGTACAAATGGGAAGTCTTTTAAAATTAAAGATGAGATGATGATGAGATGAGATAAAGATGATTCAATTTATTATTAGCAAATTTTCTTTTTGATAAACTATGTAAATATTGTCTACAATTATACAGGATTTAAATAACAATTACTGACACAACTGGCACTAGTTCAAATAGATTCCGAAGTTTCCAAATAAAACAGACAAGTCCCCCAAACCTCCACCTAAGTGTTTCAGTCTAAACTTTCCTCCAACGTAAAATATACCCTGTCTCAATTAAATTAATTCCTTTCTGAGACGATCAAGCAACCTCTTTATTTGACCCGAACCCCGCGACCTTGTCTACCCCTCGAGACATCACCCCAATTCCATTCAATTCCGCCACCCGCAAAGTTCGGCAAGAAAGTAAAGTTTAGTGGACTGTTTTTTTGCAGGTCCTGCTCCAATTAGAATGCAACCGAAGCTCCGAAATTCGCCAAAGTTGGCAACCGACGAACGAAAATCGCCAGGCTATATTGTTTTATAACGATTTTAAGAGGTTTTCGCGAAGTTTTTCGATGATTTTTCTTTGTAGCTTTTTGAAACGGAAAAGTTTCTTGTTTGTGGGTCATGTTTTTAAAACCCTTCGCTTAAATCGATAACAAATTTATGGTGTTTTTATTTGCATCACGACGCAGTTAAAAAAACTCTTTTCAAAATGAATAATTCATTTCATTAATTAAATTTTAATATTAATATATAATTTATAATAATAAAAAAATATAACTCGCTAAATCTATAAAGTTTGAAACCATCTTTATACAAGCCATACATTCTGTTTGTGAAGACGCGCTAGAATGTTTTTAAGAATCACTTTCAAAAAATCAGTATCTCAACATCTCAAAAAATAAACATGGGTTGAGGTAACAAAGAGAATCGTTTCACTATTAAAGAGCCACAAAGTGCTATATATCTGCAATGGAGATTTTCAACATAGACATAAAAATATCGAAACTATTCGTTCTTCGTGCAGTGAAATGATACAAGACGTTTCTCTACCGTTTATAGATCAAGAAGTGAATAATCTCGTAAGATCAGAACTTCCACAGTTAGAACGGGCGCTGAAAAAATTCTCAAAAATCTGCTCCGAAAATAGCAAAAGATAAGAGACGAAAATAGTGCAGAGGACTATGTCGCGCATCATTAAACATGATTTAGGACTTGGCGCTCACCAAAGATGTAGCGAACATCGATTAGCGGTAGCTCTACATCAGATAAAAGCCACGGGGGATACTGGAAAATCCTTTTCTCAGAAGAAAAGACTTTCATAGACGAAGAGAAAGTCAGCCTACAAATTGTCAGAGTTTCATATATATTAGGCAGATGCTGCAACTGGCCCATAAGAAAAGGTTGGTTGACTTTGCTGAAGGACAAGAACTCTATATTATGAACTCGAAAAATATAAATAGAAAATTGACAAAAATGATTCTTTTACATAAAAAAAAGAGTACAGGAAGATTTAAACAACTACCGCCCAAGTGGCGTACAAAGTTTTCACCCAGATAATATCCAAAAGAATATTAAGATCTTAATGACGCACATCCAAGAGAGCAAGCAGGATTCAGAAGTGGATTCAGTACAATGGATTACATCCAGGTTCTACTGCAAGTCATAGAAAGACATAACGAATACACTATACCACTGTGCTTGGCATTTATAGATTATGAACAAGTATTTGATTCAATCTTAAAGCAAGCCATAATGGATGCATTGCTTAACCAAGGTGTAGAGAAAGCCTATATAAACCTTCTAAGATCGATATATGATGAAGCTACAGCAACAGTCCACTTTGATAATCCTGAGGTTGGAATAAACGTAGAACGGGGCAGGGTGTCGCAATATCACCTATTCTCTTCTTAACCTGCCTGCAAGAAGTGTTCCGTAATCTGGATTGGGAGCAGGATGGAATAAAGATCAATGGTGCATACTTAACCATCTTATCTTCGCAGATGATATCGTTATTCTTTCACAAGACCCATATGAGCTGCAAAGATACATACAAGAGCTGCAAATGGCTGGAGAACCATTTGGCTTGAAAATAATCTTGAATAATAATCAGAAAAATAGTGAAGTCATTGTCAATAAATTTGCTAATGCAGTGTGCTAATGCAGAGTGCAAATAAATTTCTATTTTAGGAATGGATTTGGGACTTGTGGATCACTATATACATATATATATATATATATATATATATATATATATATATATATATATATATATATAGCGATGACCGGATGAAGGAACCACTAAAGCCATGACCATATAAATTGGCCATGTCGAATGGAGGCTGCAATGACATGCAGCCAGGCCATAAAGGAATGGCAAATGACGACGTGGAGTACGGGTGAACTTCCTTAGTTTTTTAATACTTTTCTCCACGAGCCCAGTTCACAATTTTTCGATTATACCTGGTACTTATCCGATGTTAGACGGGACACAAACCGTTTCGTACAGTCTGACTGCTGCGACCTTTCACCGCTGAATGGCGTGGCTGCATGTGACTACAGCCTCCATTCGACATGGCCAATTTATATGGTCAGGATTTTAGTCGTTCCCTCATCCGCTATTCAGGTGTCCAGCTTGAGCCCAACTGATGACGGCTTAAGGCCAGAAACCGGTCTTGGGAGACGTTTGCTGGCGCTTTGGATGTGGGATGAAGAAATGGTAAAGCACGACGTGGAGTACAGGTGAACTTCCTTAGCTTTTTAATCTTCTTCTCCACGGGCCCAGTTCACAATTTTTCGATCATTTGGCAGGCTCAACATATTGTTCAAGAACAAACTACTATTTTACTTGAAAAGAAAAGTCTTTGATCAGTGTCCTGTCCGCTATGACATACGGAAGTGAAAGTTTGATACTCTTCGGGTAACATAGAGGTGAATGGAGAGATGTATGCTTGGCATAACTAGACTGGATAGAAAGCCCTGCACATGAATCAGAGAACAAATGAAAGTGAGTGACCATTGGAAGGATAAAGTAATTGAAATGGAGGCGAGCAGGCCATGTAGTGAGACTATGGGACAAAACATGGACCAAAGCGATTCTGGACTGGATACCGCTTGATCGCAAATGTTCACGGAGGAGTGACACACGATGGACTGATGACATCATTAAGTATATTGGACCCGAACGGCAGAGGAAAGTTGAGGACCGCGAGAGTTGGAAGCATGCTGAGGAGGCCTTGATACTGCAGTCGATTGAAACAGGCTGATGATGATGATGCATATATATATATATATATATATATATATATATATATATATATATATATATATATATATATATATATATATATATATATATATATGTATATTTATCTGACACAGATCTTTTGTCACATACAAAAAAACAAAAAATCACAGCATTACATATATGATTGACAACGTTCGCCTCAACGATCTAGACAAGAAAATGCTAGATTTAAACAACTTTGTTCTCTTCACTTATTACCAACTTTACTTGATATACAGCCCTACACAAAACACTTTTTTTTTCCTCCTCCTCCCACTCTTTTTCTCCTTCCTCTCTCCTACTCCTCCCTCTCCTCCTCCTCTTCTCCCTTCATCGTCTTCCTCCTCCTTCTACTTTCTTCTTCCTCTTCTTCCTCTTTTTCTTCTTCTTGTTCTTCGTTTTCTTGTTCCTTTTCTTCTTCTTTTTGTTCTATATAGCATGATCAAGGGCCTTTGCCTCCTCTTAGAGGTATCAAGGTCTATATTTTTTGACATAAAGCGGTGACCACTTGTCTCCATAAGCTCTATAATCTGGTTATAGAGGACTGTCGCCTGTATCAATGCTTCCTTATCTCCTACATTATTCTTGCCTACTCCCTACTGTCTCTTGTTCTTCCTTTGCAATCCGCTGTTTCCATCTCTTAAAGATCATTTTTCACTCCTTTCTGCCATCTCTACCTTAGACTTATGATCTTTCTCAATATTTTTCTTGTTCTACACAAAACAATTACTTTTACCAACTTTTTATAATAGGGACTTAATATTTAGCCTACTCTGATTCATCTACTTCAGGTAATATAGGGTGGTTTTTTTTAGTGCGTCTGAAATTTAAATTAAAGTAAAACAACAATCAAATTATATACCTTGGAAGTATTTATTTTATAAAAAATAACATTCAATTACATCAATGTTTGAAAACAATATCGGATAAAAGTCCACCGCGGCTACTTCTGACAAAGTGGATTCTCTCAATCCAATTTCCGACCATTTTTCAAGCAATTGGGGTGTTATGTCTATAATTGTCCGAGTAATGTTGGCTTCAAAGGCGTCAAAAGTTGCTGGTTTATTAGCATAGATGAAATATTTAACATAATCCCGAAGAAAATAATTTAAAAGCTTTAAATCAAATGAACTGGGTTGCCAGTTAATAATAATTATAATAATAATATTCCTTATTTAGCACTTGGCTACTACGTACAATCTGTAATTCAACAAACTAACCTATTTTGCCCAATAATGTTTACGGATTCTATCAACAAACATTTCCAAACTCTGTATACTTTTTAGCTCTGCTGGCAGACCATTGAACAGCCGCATACCATTCCCAAAAAGCGATTTCTGTATATAGGTACTACGTTCAAAATTTATATGGAAATCCTCCCTTGAGCGAATGTTACATTGGTGTTTTTCGGATCGCGTCATTAAGTACCTTCCAAGATATGCAGGCATTAAGTTATTTTTAATTTTAAAAATCATAACAATACTGACCATTTCAATACTCTGCGACACAGAGTACCAGCCCAAAGAGCGCAACATCAAATTCACTGGTTTATACCTATCACAATGCAAAATAATTCGCATTGCCTTATTTTGTAAAATTTGCAATTTATTTATTTTATTTTTATTACAACCTAGCAACAAAGAGCTACAATAATTAAAATGGAGATAAATTATGGTATTATATATTAATAATTTTGACCATTTACTTAAATTATGTGATATTCTACGAAAGAACCCTATTTGTTACTCATGTAATTTACATAATCACATAACTTCAATTGAGAATCAAGAATTACACCTAGATATTGAATTTGGTCTACTATTTCAATGTTATTCTTCCCAATGTAGATATTATAATGTTTATCAATAAACGACTTGCAAATACCCCTCTTTCCCAGAATCATATATTTTGTTTTCTCAGAATTTAATTTTAATTTATTCACACATAGCCAATTATCTAATATAGAGAGTTTTAAATTAAGATCTTTCACCATTTAGTCATAATTCTCATCGAACAAATTTTATACTGGTTCCTGGACAAGCTGGATCTTTTAAGGCCTAGGCCAGATTTTCACGCAAAATTTTCCACGTCGATCCCGTCGAATAACAAAGCCCATCTTCCTGCGAACAGCGACGAATTGAAAAATTTGGATTTTCATCAACACTGCCAGAAACAGCAGCGATATTTTCTTGGAAACACACATTTTTTTGTATTTTTTTCTTTTAATATCGAGCAGCGTGTAATATATTGCTCGGTTGAGCTGTTATGTGCAATATAAAAATTACAATATGCTCTATAAGTTTGGCGGATATTGATAACAAATTTCGACCATTTCCAAACATTGCTCTGATGTTAAAACAGTCATTATGATTTTTCAAAAAAAGGTTGGTTTGACAACGATCCCTATCGCATGTTCGGACACGCTAAAAAAATCGTACTGTATTTCAACAGACATAAGCGTAAAGACTGGGTAAAACCGAATGCTTTTTGAGGTATGCTTAACTCTTTACTTTTTACTCTAATTCTCCAATTATCAAGTACTTAAATGTCACACTTTACACTGTTCACCATTTGCGAGCATTCCTAAATAACTATAACGAAAATCCGTTAATAGTCCGGTCAATCTAGACATTCAAAGGTACCTAAAATTCACATCAAGTTGGAAGTGAGTAAAATTGTTCAAAACATAATTAAAAATAACATTTCAAAATTCCCCATCGTTCCGGTACGTGGAAAAAAATTACTCAAGGTCAAAGGTAAAAAAAATGGGGTTTTCGCGATTTTCACCAAAACGGTAAGTTTTATCGTAAAATTACTTCAGACAAAAATTGTAGAACATAAAATTATCGATAAAAAAGATATCAATAATTTTTTTCCTAAGAGCCACCGTTCCTGAGATATAACGATTTAAAAAGTTGTGAGCGTCATAATATGCACATGTTTCCACGCCACCTCTGAGGTACTTAGTGCCTTTTTTTTAACGTGGTTTCCCCAGTAGGCCTATTCCATAGGTCTGTTGTGATTTGATTCTGTTAAATTGGAAACTATTGAATAATAACAGATATTAGCAAGGGTTGGAATTGATAAAAGCGATGGAAATTAAAAAACAGTAGAACAATTTATTCGCCCGATTCATAATCTTCAATTATTTCTTCTTGTTGTTCTGCTTCTTGATCTTCTTCTTCCTCTTCTTCTTCTTCTTCATCCTGGGTGTAGGTGAATTGCGTCAGTAGCGATGTATCGCATGTCTCTTCGTTGGTAGCAAACGAATCCTCTACTGTTGGTGATTCAACATTAGAACACGACTGGCCTTGACAAATCGTACATGCCAGAGAACAAAACAGTCCAACTTTTTTGCAACCACCTTTAGCACTGCATTCCTTTTTACAGTTGCAAAAAATTGTGTTTAGCAGTTTTTCCGGCGCAGGTGGGGGTAAAGTTTGAATTGGTTCTAATGTAATGTTGACCAACTTCCGACCCCTGTCTTTTGGTGTCTTTGGTCTCAGAGTTGAGCTGACAACCAAGCCACACTTGAACTTGGTAATATACCCGAAAAAGATGTTGATGAGCAGCAACTGCGGTTGGAGGAAGATAAGCTAATTGCACTTGTTTTTATTTCGAGTGTTTTTAACAAAACATACATATCGATACTTATCTAAGCAGATAGTTTTCTTAGGAGCTCCGTACATAGATAGAAGATAGCGAATTCTGTTGGTGATAATTTCTTGTGGAATTAAATTACTTTTTAAAAAACTTCAGCACATTGAACTAAATCTTGTTTTTCAAACATTTTATAGACTGTTGTTTTACCCCTCCTGTAAACTGCAGATGTCGTATCACAGCCAATAGTTTTTTCAGTTGGAGTTCGAGCAGTGAGTAATACGAGTAAGTCTACATCTTCACCAACAACGATAGTTGTATTTGTCAAATTAAATTGCTCTATTGCTGTTTCAATAATCAGTGCATCGGCATCGTTATTAGCTTATTTAACCAATATATTTTCAGCAGTAAACTTTTCCTTCAACATTGAAATGAACCGAGACTTGTGAGTATTTGCAAGAAATTTCTGTTGACTGGTAGGAACTGTCATAAGTTCATGAAATAAAATATCGGAAGATGAAGATGTTGCTAAAGTTCGACGACGTTGTTCTGCTACTTTAATATTTGTCGTGCAATCATTACAGCCATCAAATACGACGTAACTCTGGGACCAAAATGTCGACGTACATACTGAACGTATTTATTAAAAACAACGTTGAATGTTTCTTCGCTATCCTATTCAACACGGTGTAGTAAGTATCCTCTGTCAATGATGTATGTCGCATTAGTGTTGTTAATATCAATATTTACCTTTTCAAAACAATCGTAAATATCAGATGTTTTACGCATCCCGATGTGATCAAACAACGATAAAGAGTACGAAGCCAATTCGTATTCAAAATATTTCTCTATTTCATCTTGAAATGCTGCAGTAATACTCATGCGCTGGAACAATAATACAGGGTCAACGTACTTATGCATATTATGACGCTTACAACTTTTTAAATCGTTATATCTCAGGAACGGTGGCTCTTAGAAAAAAAAATATTGATACCCTTTTTATGTACCTTCACTCTTATTTTTCTGTCTAATTTGACCGAACTATAAACAATTTTCTTTTTTTCAAGACGACCATTATAAGAACCCTACTTTGTGAACTTCCTTGATATTCTCATCAGCTTTTATTTTTCCGTATTTTACATCTTTGACTATAATAAATATTACGAAATGGAAAAGGCATTTGCTCAATCTGGATTACATCTCCACTTCAATTAAATTGCTTGTTTGTTGTGGTGGGTTCAAATACCACTTCTCATTTCCGCCAACAAAAAAAAACAAGAATAATAAAAAGAACAAACTCATTCAACGCCAAAACCATGCCCGAGGCCCATAAAAATCTCCATCGTCGTACCTTTTTCGTTTCTTTTATTTCTGCCAGTTTTTCATTAGACACCGTGTGTCACAAAAGGGTCCTCTGCCGTTTAGCGGCCGAAAAGCCAAAACATCCCGCTTTACGACTAAGGGATGCTGGCGTTGGGGTGAAAGGGGGCACGAGCAGCATCGTGGTTTTCTTTTTCTCTCTCACCGACCGCTAGTCTGCACCACCTGGTGGAGTTTGTATTCATTAAGTGTGCCCCGGGGTGTCATAGTGCAGTAATTACTATTAGTCCTGGTGGATGCCGCAACGGCGCTGATGTCTTTTACCCCCACTCACAGTCGGGCTGTTTCAGACGCAGAAATATTTTGATATTGCGGCAATTGCCATGCTGATCTTGCCCAGGTTTGGTCTGAGATGGGTCGTTAAGAATCGTTTCTATAAGTTTTCATTTGATAATGTAAGAAGGGATGAAATAATACTATTTCAGTTGTTCTGTAACTTTAAGTAAGTTCCATGGTAACTTTTGAATGTTGTTGAATATGGGGATAAAATAATACTCTTCATGTTACGGTATTATGAACGTTTCTGTTAGGTAGACTGGCTTCAAAAGGCGGGGGCAGATGACCGTAAGGGAGAAATGGCGAACTCAAAAAAAATCTACAAATACTCGCTAGGTGTCGCTAGCTATTACTCAGTTCGCTTCAAGTCACGCGTACGAACACCTGTGCCCAAGAATATTTGGGCATAAAATACCAAAAGTATGTAAAATCCACCTGTTTTCTGTTGCCTATTGTGAAAATTCGTTAAGGATTTTATATTATAAGTTGTGAGTGTAGAGTTTTTGAAAAATGATGTGCTTTTAAGTAATTTCTAGCTCTATAAGCTCAACTGACGTTAGCATCATCAGGAGTTTATTTTATCTAATTCTAAAACTAAACTATGTCCTATTTACATGATAACCCTAATTACTAACCCACTACTTAGGAAGCGTACTATCTACCTATTGAAGCGTGTAAAAAAGGACAAAAGAAAAAAGAAGAAAGGTAGGGGAGGTCTTGGCTATCTTTGACGTATCGTCGTTGTTTCCAAGTGTCTCGATTCACATACCTTGACATACCTATGGGAGTTGCTTTAGTTAAACGGTTTTAATAACAAGTTTGTTTCTTAGTGTATCTTCTTATCAAAATTTTGTATGAAGCAATATTATTCTCAGCATGTTTTACGAACAACAAGAAGGAACGGCAATTGGCAATCTTCTATCATCGTTCTTAGCCAACTTATTCATGGGTAAATTTGAAACCGAGACGAAAAATGAATTCAGTTACTTTCCGAAGGTGTAGTTAAGATATGTGGATGACATATTTGCAATTTTAGATTCAAAAAATAAAAACTCAGATGATTTTATTAAGAACTTAAATAGCAAATCTTAAAACATAGTATGCACGCATGAACTTGAAAACGACGATAGTTTACCATTTTTGAATGTGTTAGTCAGTAGAAACAATACAAATAGGTTAGATTTTAATATTTTTAGAAAAAAAACACCATCACTTTGAGATACATTTCTAACGATTTGAATCATAGCTTTCAAAATAAGATGGCTAGTTTAAATTGTATCTTAAATAGATTATTCAATTTTCCCTTAAACGAAGATAATTATAACAAAAAATTAAAATTAATTAGGGAGGTATCCGAAGTAGATAAATTAATTAGAGAACATAAATTCAGAAAATTATTGAAAGAATCTTTGACTTTTCAAAAGGAACAGAACACAAATAAATTCATGGTAGTACCATTTGATGCCCAGTTAACAATAGGGCTAGACAAAATTTTCAAAAAGTGGGCATTAAGATTGTGTACAAATCATATAAGAAATTAAGAGAAGTTCTGTGTAAACCAGAGGATAAAGTATATCAACATGAAAAGTCGGGGATTTACGGAATTATTTGTCAAGATTGTGATCGAAGATATATTGGGCAAACAAAAGGATCCATATTAACGAGATATAAATGCAATGCAATGCAGAATGCAATCGAACATGATCACAATATAGACATTAATAATTTAAGATTGGTTAAAAGAATAAATAGCAATAGGGCTTTGGATGCATATGAAAGCATTCTAATAAAAAAAGAAACTCAACTTTTTCAATTATTAATGTAAGTCTCAGTAAACTTTTTAATTTGTTTTTCTTTTTTAATTATTCTTTTTTATTTTTTTTGTTTTTTTCTTTTATTCTTTTTTTTACCCGCTTCATTAGGCATGTAGTGTGTTTCTTCTACTAGATTAGTAATTTGAGTTATCATATTAATAGGACATAGTTTAGTTTTGGAATTAAATTTAATTATATCCTGATGATGCTAACATGGTTAGCGAAACGTGCGCCGAGAACTTAAAAAAAAGTGATTTGGTGTTTAAGGTAAATCTCTTTAAGTTTGGTGTTTCACATCAAAGGTTCCGAAACTCTATAAGCATTTAAGTACTGTTGGAAATATGTCCAGTCGGCTGTAGCGGTGAATCGAACAGTTTAACATGTGTACAACCTTCAACAGAAATAATGGTAGAGTGTATACATGTAAACTGTTTGCTTTTTGTTCAGGACTTTTGAGGTTTTCTCTCATATATGGATCTTTTCACCAACAGACAGAAACATAAGTTTGAACTCGCCGCAAAAATAACTACTATTACTAAAAACCTAAATAGTACTACGATCTAAAAGTAATTCGAATATATAAATAGTGCACAAACTATTTGTTTGTACATGTAAATTGATTTTGTGTCCTTAAAAGTGACCTCCTGTCACTGCAATTCGCTTAATGTTTTTAAAAATCTGTAAAACAGTTTCAATACTCGAATTAATAAATTTGCTGCAATACGGCTAGCGTATTCTCTATGGTCTCTATGGACTGAAAACTGCATTCACCAACTGATTTCTTCAGCCGATGGAACAGGATAAAGTTATATGGTGCTACATCAAATGAATATGATGCTTGAATGGTATTTATTTGATTTTTAGTGAAAAAATTGTCAACAACAGTGCATCGATCAATCGCATATCAATCAAATGCATATCACTGATTTAGTGGAACGAAATTAAAGAATAAATTAACGAACGGACGATTTTAAAGAAGGTCGTTGTCGGTCAAAAGTCGTGTGTATAATATCTACAAAGCTGACGAATCATGGATCTATGCGTATGAGTCCGAAAGTAAATAGCAGACCACTGTATGGGTCTTTCAAAATGAGCCAAACCTAACGAAAGTTTTTCGCGCAAAAAACACTTTGAAGTAAATGGTCGCCTTTTCTTGTGGGATAAATGGGCATGTGGCTACTGTGCCACTAGAGAATCGTAGAACTGTCAATGCTGAATGGCACACAATGACCATCGGACCGAACAACTAAATATTTGATCGGGCAAAATATCAAATTAATGATTCGTCCCCCGTACTGTCCTGATTTGGCACCCAATGATTTCTTTTTGTTAGGGTTCGTGAAGAATAAACTATGCGATGAAGCAGTTGATGCGTTCAAAATGATTTGGAAATACCTCAATCGGAATGGCAATCCTGCTATGAAAATTGATTCAAACATATGCAAAAGTGTATCATCGCGAAAACTATTTTGAAAAACAATAAAATTATTTTAAATGATAAATATTTGTTTTTATTTATTACCCTGAATACATAAATGGCAACCCTGGTACCTCGGTAATCCAGGAAAAGAGTTTGCATTATTTTTATTTTTGACCGGCTTTGATGTGGTTTTTTCGGCTTTGGTTTAACATCTGTAGCATGATACTATCACTTTATTGTTCAGTTCTTTCTGTCTTATCATCCAAAGAAAACATCTCTTCAGCAATTTCAAAACGACGTTTTTCAAAATATATAGCAACGATTTCAGAAAAAGACCTATGAGTCGGGCGTGAATTGTTCTTCAGATTAATTGAATTGTTCCGAATAATATTGAATCGGTGATTACGGAGCACAAGATTCTTGATTTAGGGTAATATTTTCTTTACTGGTTGACTTGGAGGGTTTTCTTGAACGAGGTTTATTTTCAACTGCTTCTCTACCATTACTAAAGTTCTTGTACCATCTGTAAATATGTTTTTTTAGCACAGCTTTATCGGTGTGACCTTTTCTTATCATGTTGAATTAATCAGTATAAAAAAATTCGCATTTTATACGAAATTTAATTCAAATTCATTACTCTCGAAATTTAACCAGATTTTTTTAACAATTAAGAAAGACGCTATAATTTTTAACTTAACATGCGAAATGATGTAAAACTTCTGTCAGATATACAGAACAGTCATACCAGCTTAAAAAAACAAAATTTTTTGCTTTAATACTTAAGGTACGTGAATTAGTAGTATATAGGGTGTTTGGTGCATCGTTTTCCAAATTAAAATTGCCGATAGGAGAGGTCTTTTGAATTCTAAAATAAATTCTTTTGAATATTAGAACCATAGCTAACAATTCGGTTAAGACGTTTTGTAGGAACTCAACGTAATAATCCTCGTTGAGACGATCAGGTAAGTAATGTGATCCAATTACATGATTTCCAATTTTGTCCTGCATATCGAATATCAGCCTAATGCGTTGCCGATACACAACATTAGCAAATTAGTGAAGTTAGTAAAACGTTTTTATGGCATGAATGTTAAAAAAAGGATAAACCAGAGATTTTTTTTTAAATTCGAAGAAAATGATCGCTTTTAGATTTTTTTTTTGTAATATGCAATTCAAAATTGAGCTTTAAATTTATTGTTACTTCTTCCAAAAACTTTGCGAGTCTATAAAAAGGCAGATGTCGCTGGCATCTAATTTTCATTTTCATTAAACCTTAACATTAACACATTAAAATAAAAAAAAAATATAATTTGGAGGCTATACCAATAATTTTTTTTAAATTCAAGTTTCAATGCTGACTTTTGGAATTTTTCAAATAAAGAATTAAATAATTAACATAAAAAAAGCCTGTAGGACCAATAATGTTTTATGGCGGCTGAGGAGATAGTAAAAGATATCTCCTATCAGCCATTTTTATTTAGCAAACTATGGACCAACCATGTATAATGAGAACAAAAAAGTTTCAAAGTGTAGTACATTAGTGAGGTGCATAAATTTGCAACATTTTTTTCAGGGTTTTACAAACAGATATCTGTTTGTATTATATTATTATATTACTTTATGCAAGAGCAGATAAATCGCTACTCAACAGCCTCAAGTACCGCCTTGTTAATTTTTTAGTAAACTTTTGAGTTTTAGCAAGATATAATAATGAAATGGAATTAAACCTGGATAATAAGATGAGTAGGAATAATGTCAAAGAAGATTATATTGATATTTTGTCAGATTATCCTCGAGAATAAGGTGTTTTGCAGAGTTTTCTTCGACTTGATTCCACAATTTTTGCCTGAAGTTTCTTTAACATAAGTGGGCAACGTTAGTGCTTCTTCTTTTATGAAAAATTGCATAGAGTAGAGTGGAGCAAAAGTCCGCGTTTGGCAAAAGTCCTATCTTTAATTTTGTCCAAGAACAGCAAAATCTGGCAACGTGTATACTAATCTTTATTAGTTTTCCATGTGGTCTCTTCCATGTGTTAGTCTCTGAGAAATTTAAACGGTATTGTGATAAGATTTGTGAAAAATATGAGGTTAGTTGTATTTTGGATAAACATAAACTTATTTTCTCATTTTAATATTTAAGGTTTTTCATGAAATCAATAGTTTTAATTCTAAAACACAATACGGGCAACTTTTAGGTTATGTTTTAAGTGTGTTTATCTACAATACATATGGTAGCGCCATTCGTTTGGCTGCACGTGACAACTATTTTTTACTTTCCGCGACATGCACCCCGCATTTCGCGGTCTGATGTTCAGGGTGGGGTAGTAGTCCGCAAACGGACTTAAAACATTTTATGCAAACGAATGCGAGAAATTATTAGGTAAAGCTTATGAAAGTTGTTCAACTCTGGGCAGGGAAGTAAAAGGGTTTGAAGTGAGTTGGTATGAGTTTTCAGAAGGGGATTTTCTCCTGTCAAAAGCCACAGATAAAAATGCAAATAAAGTCAATCCCCAAAATGACAGATGATGCTACCAATGAATCAAAAAGAAGGTTAAGGTAAACGAGAAACTATCTGATGATATGTGTTCCAAGATGTCATGAACCGTAGGAAGACTCTACCATTGAAGAAGACCCTACTAATTAAGATCTGCAAAAAGTGGTGGCATGAAATTGATTTTCAATGCCATTTATTCATTTAAAGCATTTGCGAATATTTGCCCCACATTAATCGGACTTTTGCTCCACATATTGGACAAAAGTCATGTTTTGTATGTCATGATATTTTTATTTACTAACAGATAAGTTTTTCTTGTTTGTCACGAAAATGTGTTGTTTTGTGTAGTAGTTGGATGTAAAGATTTGAGTTCTTTATATATTAAAATGTTTTTTTTTTCGGGTTTGTAGTTTTTATAATCATTTAATCATAAGCGCGTCATTTTGTCCCACTCCATTGTAGTGCGCTTATGGAGAATATTAAAAATATTTAAAAAACAAAGAACATTTTTTCCGTGCTCCACGTAAAAACTGCCCAATGCTTTAGTCGTCATCAAACGTCAACAAGTATCTCTCGAGTCGTTATCAGCGGGGCTAGAGTTTCAAAAACCTGGTCAATTCTTCAGTGGCAAATGTTCAACGAGAGCCCGACTGATGACGGCTTAACTTTCATACTCCTCCTTTAATTTAGCGGAATGAGTAATGGAACTCCGCTTGGAACTGTTTATAAAAAGTCTCTATTTATTTGCTGGTAGTACAAGAAACCCATTTTTGATAAAAGATTATAGACATAATTACAAAAAAACATCATGTTCTGAGAAATGGAAGCAGTTCCTTTTTTCGAGTACGATAACATGTAATTTTAGTATCTGGATAAAGTAAATTCCTCTCTTTGAATCTGGATGCCAATAGTTTTTATCATTCTTTTTTACGGTCGAGATCTCTGATAAGGTCACTTAAACCGTTTTGAGTAAAAAAACATCAATTTTATCACTATCTTCGCTAGTACCAGTTTGCCTATTTTCAGATGTTCTACATTCCGTATCTAAAAGATCAGACATGCCACAAAAAGTTGGAACAGGGACGTCTTCTGAATGAGATATAGGTCTTTAAGCAGATACCAGATCGGGATAGGTAATTGTGTTTTTTGATTAATACCATGTATATATTTTTCTTTATTTGGGTTTTTTGCCACGATCTAAAACTCAAAAAATATTAAAAATATCTGTTCTTATGTAAATAAAGAATCACTTTTTTTTATTTTAATAAATCTAGAATTTGTCAATACGCATGGGAATCGGGTAATAAAATCAATTGGAATAATTCCAAAACGGTATTAAAAGAATCGGTAACAAAATACAGAAGATTAAAAGAAACCGCTATAATTAATTCGGTAGGTAGACCTTCGGTAGATTTTAATTCAATATGGTTTCCGATTCTAAATAATACAATGTAAAACATTTAATAATTTCAATAAACAATCACAATCACACGGTAAACCTCACTTATATATATTTTTTTGGTAGTATGTCACTGTCATTAAAAACTAATTGTTAATGTAAGTATCATTAACATACACAAAAAATATATTTACATTCTATCTTTTCATAATTTATAGAAATTAATATAATTTATTTTTAGATTCGTTTTGAAAACGGGAGGAGAATACTTCCCGAAACGTTAACGCTAAAAGTTTATATATTTTTGTAGAACATTTTTATATTTTTAAAATTTTGTTCGTTAGGCAAATTTATTACAAAAAAAAATCACTGAGAAATTTGTCTCCGTTTGGTTTTTTGTTTTTATCTAGTGATTCTTTATTTACATAAGAACATATTTTTTTAATATTTTTTGAGTTTTAGATCATGGCGAAAAACCCAAATAAAGAAAAAAATAATGGTTATTGTAGTGATTTTTTGTGTTCCTCCAAATTATAGGCACACCAAACTTCATTCCAGTCCATTGTCTTAAATGTTCACTAAACATTGTGCAAACATTGAAATCAATGGTTTATCAACGTCTTTGATTTTCAAGTTAAAGTAAACAAAATACATATTTTGCACAAATTCCAATATAGGTATTCGAAACTTTTTCACAATATATTCACCACAACCGTAACAAATAGTGTTCGAGTCGTTTATACACGATTGTTTTGACAATAATATCTTTCCGGTCTTATTTACTAACTTTTTTAATTCTACAAACAACAAAATAAACAAGTTAAATGGTTCACTGAGAAGAAAATATTATCAATGTGAGTAGATTAAAAACTGTACGTACTTCTGATAATTGAATGTTACTGAAAGTGTTGCTATTTTTATATTTTCTAGACCTGCGTTATGCATACAAATAAATAGTTGTGTATAGCAGTCAAATTTTATATATTTTCTTCCAAAACAATGTGTGTGTTTTTGTTAGTCAGCAACATTCCAATGCGAAATATTTAACGATATCCTCTCATACAATAGGGATAAATCCCGTTGTTTTTTTTTATTTCAACAGTATACTTGTCAGTACAGTCGCTCTCTTCTCCTCTCGTCGGTTCGGTTCCTTTTATTTTCTAATAAAATCAGTTTAATCTGGACGCCGAACAAAAGAGTGGCTAAATCCTATCGACGAACGTTGTTTTTCCGTGTGTTCCGTACGATTTTCTTTCCGAGTTTTCCAAATAAACAGTCCGCAACACGAAACGGCTTTGTACGGTACGGGCCGAATAGAGCTTGAACGTATTCTTAAAGAAAAATAGCCGGTCACCGCCGAACTGGTCCACGCGTTATTTCAGCTTTACTAATTCGAGTTTTATTGTTTCATTTCTTTTTATTATTTCATGATTTATTTGGTTTTCTTTGTGAATTTTTCCATAATTGTGTAAGAAAATCTGATTATGGAGTAATTTTTTTGCAGTATACTGAAGTAGATGTTGCTAAAATTGTGTCTCAGCACCAGTTACAATCGATTGGTTGTTTTAGTAAGGCCCTTATAATACACAAAGCCAGCAATTTCTTGGTCTTCGGTTTAAAGTGTGAGAAATAAATCGAGCACAGATTTGCCGTTTGTTTAAATCGTTTGTCAAAATGTCGTGAATCATATCTTTGGTCGTATTTAATTCCTCCGGTATCCAGCTCACAGTCAATTTGCATCGTAGGCAATCGTTTTAATAATTGATGTTTCGACCGGTCAAATATTGAGTTGTTCGGTCTGATGTGTGAGAGCTCGCTTTGTCTTTGTGAAGAATAATCTTGCGTCGCTGGTTGTTTTTTCGTAATTCTTCAAATAATTTTGGCAAACAAATGGTGGCACTGCGTATGAGTAAGAAAACAAGCAGCAGTTGACCGTTCAAAATGAGCCATATGTTATACAGAACTTTTGATGCACCACGATTGTATTTTTGAGCATTTCTTTGCACCAATCGATATTAGCCCACAAGTCATTTTCACGGCTAAATGTTCATGTATAATCTTGTGTACGTTTGTCATAGTAATACCTAGGGATCATCTAGCCTCAATCTCACGGTGTGTCACATGATGATCTTGCTTTATCAGTTTGCGCACAGTATCGATGTTTTCTGGCACAACAACCGATTTTGGACGACCATTTTTAAATTCATCCGTATATATAGCGAATTTAGATCGTGCTGTTGTTAATGATGATGCACTGTTTATGGGATAATACTCGTGAAAAGTCAGAGTAAATCATCGCACGAAAATTCTCACGAGTTAATTCCATTTTTTTTACTGAGATGAAATTTTCAAATCACTAAACAACACAAATTCCGTCCGTATGACAGAACGTTCTGAGTATGTATACAGTCAACAATATCAAATTATATGCCAGATGGCACCTAGCAATACCATTGTTGCCAATTCCGGATACATAAATAGCAACCCTCGTGTAATTTATCACAACTAAGTTTTTATTTCTATTTTTTTTTCTGTGGCGGTTTAAATTGTACGTTTTTTGCTGATAATTCCCTTGTAATTCTGAACGCTGTATGTAAAGTAATATCTTTATGGAACTGCTGGTCTGTTATATACATATAGAGAATATAGCCGTGTTGCAGGAGGGTACTTTTCCATTCCTTCAACTGTCTCCATATTGTCACAAATCATCCCTTCACATCAGTTTCTGGCCTGGATAATGATTCTGGCATTTCGGGCTCAAAAATAGCTGGTTATGTATTTACACCTGCTGAATTCAAAAATCACCATACAAATAACCGTTTGGCTTTTGCTTTGGCAATACAGTGACAGGCCATTGTTTATAGTCTACATATTCAGTTTGGGGGAAATTTTGTTGCCGGAAGTTATCACACTTGCCAATTGACAAAACACAACGTTATCCAGCTGTTTGTACGTTATAAACATAATTACTGTTTCTGTCACTATGATTTTCATACTGTTTCTGTTGTATTTAGTGCAGAATTTCTGGGTTTGAGGTCTAAAATTTGCTAAATCAAAGTTTCTCGAAAACCTATAAATTTAGTAAATATTTTTTGTTACATTTGTGGTAAAATAACATTTTCGCCACGGAAAAGTAATCTGTCAGTCCTCCTCGAAACAAATATGTTAAATACAAGTGGAAAATCTGTGTCGATCTAAAAGTTGCTGTACTCTTAAGATTGCAACTGGGGTACGTTAAATACCGCTGTTTTTATGTTTGTGGACAGTAGTGATAGGAAATCATATTAAATTCAAGCAGAGTAGCTTGCAAAAAATCTTTAACTGAAACAAGACAAATGTCGTTGTCGAGTCTCACGTAGACCGAAAAGATGTTCTTTTTCCAACCCTTCATATAAAGCCGGATTTGATGAAAAATTTTGTCAAAGGTGTGAACCAAGAAGAACAGGCATTTAAGTTCTTAAGAGACAAATTTTGCATGTGATGCAAAAGATAAGAAAGGTATTTTTGTTCGACCTCAAATTCGACAACGTTTGACCAAGTTTTGAAGGAGAATGAAAACAAAGCTTGGGAAGCTTTAAAGAGAACAGTACTTCTTGGGACAGTACTTCTGAAAAATGCCATCAACTCGTATGCCACATGTCACTTAAAATCCAATTTCTCTACTCCCATCTAGACGTTTTCCCTCCTAGTTTTGGAGTGGTCGATAATACAAGTTTAGAATTTCCCGGTACCTCTACATTTTTAATATTATTAGTTCATTAGATTTTTTATTACTATATTTAGGTTAAAAGTTGAAGTGCATTTTTATTATATCTATTTAAAAAGGCCGGTCGCGTTGGTGCGGACCAACTACTGCATCGGAGCGGTAGTTGGTTCGATTCCAGCGCTCGGACGGTTGTTTTTCTTTCTTTCTTCTATCTGTTTACTTCCTAAATGTTTGTGATTGTTTCCAAGCAAGAGTGTAAAATCCGACAACGAATTACCCCTCAGTCACGCCAGTTAAAGGCTGGGTAAGGCCGGATGCCTTCTGAGAAGTGTTACCTTGGTCACTCGCCAGTCGGTAGGTTTCCTGATAGACTTACGGGTAGGCACATAACCAAGGGTTCATAGCCCGAGCGGGGTGCTGGCCTGGGTTTGTCGGAAGCTGATGACCGCGGTTCGGAACCCACGTTAAGCTGTAGGTCCAGTCGCTAAATAGCCTAGTTGCTGATGCACCTTTAACCCCAACACTTTACCTTTAACTTTATTTAAAAAGTTGATATATTGTATGCTGGTGCCGAGATATATGACACCACCGGTCTGATGGGATATCCTTCTTTGTGTAATTTGATAAGCGAGTAGAGTTGAGGTGGTTTAGGGTTATATTGTTTAATTTATAAATAACATTGTGTGTTATAATGATTGATACCACTTGATCTGTTGGATCTTTTTTTTTAAGTTTGTAATCTCCTTTCCCTATAAATCTAAAGTTTCCTTTACGTAACATTATTTATCTATTGCTATCAGTGTGTTCCCTTTGTCTGCCTTTGTAAAAATTAACTGATTTTCTTCTCCTTTTTTGTGTATTTTATTTGTTAATTCTTGTTCTATATTAAGTATTCTCATATTTTTAAAAACGCAGATCTGATCATATTTTTACTACGATATTTCTTATTCATACTGGACGGTTAACCTTTTAAAGTCATTTCAATTTCCACACCCAATGTTTCTATTTCTTTTAAGCTAACCTTATTTCTTAAATTGCTTTTAAAACATTTACTTAATAAATGTACTTGGAAAGATTCATGAATATATCGAAAAACTTGGAATTTGAAAGATGTTTATTAGAGTCAACTGTGGCTTTAGGTTTAACATTAATAAGGGCATTTAATTTTCTCTTTTGTTTATTAAACTTTCTTTGTATGATGTTTTGAACTTTAATACGAGTATTTGTGTGAATTAGCTTGAGATATAGATTGTTGTGTCTCTTTTGATATACTGAGTTCTTCGATCTTCTTTTATCCATTTTTTGTGGCCATATATCGCTGCTTTATTCTCCCACAATTTTTAACTCTAATAAATGTAATTAAAAATGTTAAAAATGACATATGCAATTAAAATGTATCGTTTTCTCTTAATCCGTTAAAATAAAGTACTTCCACCTATTGTATATAACAGAAACTAGAGCTAATATGTTTTCTGTATCATTCTTGTTTTTTTCATCCTAGTGAGGTGGCCATATATCGCTGCTTTATTCTCCCACAATTTAACTTTTAATTTAACTCTAATTTTAATTCTAATAAATGTACTTAAAAATGTTAAAAATGACATATGCAATTACAATGTATCGATTTCTCTTAATCCGTTAAAATAAAGTACTTCCACCTATTGTATATAACAGAAACTAGAGCTAATATGTTTTCTTTATCATTCTTGTTTTTTTTTCATCCTAGTGAGGTAGAAACGGTCAACTTAGTGAAGTCAGCTTAGTGAGGTTGTTTTCAAAAAAAAATTGTAGAACAGTGTAATCATTTAAGATAATGATTTTGATAAGGTGGTCACGAATGGACGCACTGGCCACACAATATAAATTATAAAACGCTAGACAGTAGGTGGATAGAAATATTTGGACCAATTTGTCATCGCCACAATCAAACAGTCTAAACGGAGTGGTGTTTGTCACATTCATTTTCCTTTTAAATTAATCTGTTTTGTTTGGTTTCCCTTATCGAATAAACTACTAGTCTGTCGACCTATAAATTTCGTTTTGGAGAGGGGCGTTCTAGAGCGGAGTGCCCGGCCACAAGAAAAATTACCGACAACCGTACCAACGGAGGTTTTGCTTATCCGATAAAAGTCCATCTTAAGTGCACTGGATTTGTAGTCGAGAATATAAGTGGTTTGGGTGAATTGACATATTAGATGATAAACAAAATCCTGAGAAAATATCGGATTCAACTGAAGAAAATGTGTTTTCAGAAGAGGTGCAGAACTATCACTGCTCACCAGTTCTCATCTGTTAATCCAGTTTATATATGACGTCTGCCATCAATAAGATCCGCTCGTATCTAAATGGATTATGTACTATGAAGTATATATATATATATATATATATATATATATATATATATATATATATATATATATATATATATATATATATATATATATATATATATGTAGGAGAGGAGGATATACAATATATCCCCCTCCTTCTTGAATGACCGCCTTTATTCTCCCTCTGAAGTGCTGGCAGGCTCGTTTTAATACGTCATCGTCCATAAGCAGCAAATGCCGCTTCGATGGCGGCTCTCAATGATGCGACGTTTGGATGTCTGGACTTGTTGGTGACATTTTCAACCACCCTCTATACATAGAAGTCCAAAGGATTTAAATCTGTGCTGTTGGGAGGCCACGATTCTTTGGACGAAAACATGTCGACGTTGTTCGACATCCAATTTTAAACCAAATGACTTGTGTGGACCGGCGTATCGTCCAGCTGGAAAATATAGGGCTTTCCATACGACAAAGTTTCCATCCACAGCTTCACTACATTAGTCAGAATACGCAAACAATTTTCTTTGTGACTTTTTCCCTTTGTTAAAAAAATGCGGTGGCATCACATCACTCTTACTGGACCCAACACTTATCACGTGAACATTCGCTGGAAATTTTAATCTGGAAACAATGGAAACATCTTTAGGGTCATGCGCGAGCCAGGGATCATTCCTTCGATTGATTTTGCATCGACAGTAAACATTGTTTTGATTGATTGCGCGGTTGGCTCTTGGTGAAACATAGTAACAATGATAATAATTAAAATCAACAAAAATCAACAGTGATCTACCATTATTTATCGATTTCAACTCGCCCAAAGCAATCAAAAATACAATAGAACTAACAACAAAATTAAAAAACATACAGATACCTCCCAATGCAAAGTTAGTTTCGTTCGATATAAAAAGCCTTTTTTCCTCCATTCCGGTACAAGATCTTAAAAATATCCTCACTGAAAGAATTCATGAATGCAATCTTGAAATCGTACACAAAAATGCTCTCATAGAAGCTATCAATGTATGTACCGAACAAAATTATTTTCTGTTCAATTCAAAATTTTACCAACAAACGAATGGATTACCAATGGGAAGCCCCCTGAGCCCTCTCCTGGCAGAAATTTATACGGCTAATTTAGAAAACAATTTATTTAGCGACACTAATTATACAAGACACATACATTTTTGGGCCAGGTATGTCGATGATATTATTTGCATATGGACCGGTACAGAAAGACTATTGGGTCAATTTCTTGAATATTTAAACAGTGTAAACTCAAAAATCCAGTTCACAATAGAAACAGAGACGGATAATTCATTAAATTTCTTAGATTTAAAAATAATAAGAACACCGAATAAATTAGAATTCGAAATATTTAGAAAACCCACGTATACCGATACAATTATTCACGCAAGTTCAAATCAGTCATGGAATGTAAAAATGTCCACTTTTCATAGTATGACCCACAGACTTCTAACGATTCCACTTAAAAAAGACAGCTATAAAAAAGAACTTAATATTATCAAAAATATCGCAAGGAATAATGGATATCAGCCAAGCATCATAGATAAAATGATAAAAAACAAGATTAAGAAAAACAACACCAAACATTTTTATGCCGCAACACCCGAAAAAGATTCTAAAAATTGGCATGCTATAAACTATATTCACAAATTAAGTTCAAGAATCACAAATCAGTTAAAGAACGAAAATATTAATATTATCTCTGTTAATAAGAATAATCTTACATCGATGTTAAACAATAACAAAGAAAGAGCAAAATTTTGTGACAAATCTGGAGTATACGAAATTAAATGTAATATGTGTGACGCTATTTATATAGGCCAAATGGGCCGATCGCTCAATGATAGGCTAAAAGAACATAAATATTCAATTTTACACAATCAGAGAAAGACGGACTTTGCCGAACATTGTATAGACCAGAACCATTTTTTTAACATTAATAATACCAAATTAATACATAGCTGCAATAACAGCAGGCTGTTAAATTACCTGGAATTTTTCGAAATTAAAAAAGCCATATACGACGGCAAAAACCTAACAAACACCCAGCTAGACTTCGGAAATACTCCAATTATTGATAGTGTAATAAATTTAACGAGATGAAAAAACCGACTTCCATTAGACAGCACTTTGAAACTTTAGTTTAGTTTATACATAACTCTCTTTGAGAATGGTCGCGAGGCCGAAACATGTTAGAGAATATCTTGAATATATTGTGAAACAAATACCAAGTGTTTTAATTATAAACATTTTTTTGTTAGAAAAAAAACCTGAGGCGTCCGGCAACATTGGAACACAAAAGGGACACAACAACATATAGGAACACAAAAGCAGGTTGCAGCGTTCAACTCGCTTTATCCTGGCAGCTTCTGTCTCACTTTAATTGGCAAAGATTTGTAGCAGAGATCTTCCTCGATAATTCGATGCATAGTTTCTTCACTCACATCGACAACCGATGACAATTTTCGGATCGACTGCCCTGAATCCACAAAAATCAACTCACGAGCCCGTTGATTGATGTCAGGTTTTCCTTGTCTGTGTTGGAAAACTTTCGTTGGACTTCTCCGGCTCATTACACTTCGCGACGACATCATACACAGTTGATCTCGGATACCTGAAAAACCGAATGATTTCTGTCGCAGAGAGAATCGCGCAAACACTTTTGATAATCGTCGTTTCTTTGGTTGTACTCCGCACTTGGTTTCAACATTGCGACTGTTTGGAGGTTATGACTGTTTAGTACCAGCGCAAACTATTTGGACACCAATCACCACCACCTCTATAAGTGGTATAGATTGGCCGAAAATTCAAATTGAATATTGTCCGGATTTTGGAGCCGCACTGGAGCCGCACAGCACGGGAGGTAGAAATTTTTTCGCCGTGTTAAAGGTGGCTAATTGGCTCAACAATTAGTGTTTGTTTACTAACAAATTCTCACTTTGTCCAAAGAGAAGTCTTTGATCAGCGCATATTGCGTGTTATGACACATGGAAGTAAACCATGGAGATTCACATTAATGTAAGTTCAAAAATTTCGCGTAGTACAGAGGAAAGGTGTCTGCTTGGTATTACAAAGTAGGATAGAAAGACTTGCACATGGATCAGATAACAAACGAAACTATACGACGTCATTGGAAGAGTAAAGGTATTAAAATGGAGACAGGTAGGCCATATAGCAAGACGATAGAATGACAGATGGGCCACAGCAATTTTAGGACGGATAGCGCTTGAGCATAAGCGTCCAGGAAGAAGACCGAAAATACGAGGATCAAAAGTATCAGTACTAGTTCGATAAAATGTCATTAAACGAAATACCTAGCATGAATTATTATTTGAAGTATTGTCGTCTTGTTTCGATGCATTTGATGCATCGATTCAATAGCAATAGCAAGTTCAATTTTGAACAAGACCGTACTAATAATTTTTTAAATTAATTAGTAGAAAAATCCTATAACTCCGTCACTGGTTGCTTGTAGATAAAAATGTGTATTAAATTTGGTTACAATACCTTTTTTTATGCGGAAGATATAAATTAAACAAGAAAAATAATTGAAATCATCTTCAACCCCTTGTATCTCGAACACGAAGGATTTCCGGACGCATGTTCATATGACATTTTTGTCTTATTTTGTGACGTGGAATTTGCCAAAATCTGGCAGAGTATATATATATATATATATATATATATATATATATATATATATATATATATATATATATATATATATATATATATATGTATATATTCATCATCTCATCATTCAGCCACTGTCGAGCCAATGCAGGATGAAGGCCTCCCCTACCCTATATATTTTCAACTTGCACGGTCTTGAGCTTTTCTCTACCATTCGTGTCCAATGTACTTGATTATGTGATCCGTCCATCGTGTTTTCGGTCTTCTTCGTGGGCGTTTATGATCAGGCGGTATCTTGCCCACTTCCATTTCAATTCTTTCACCCTTCTAATTATATCACATACCTTCGTTTGTTCTCTAATCCATATGCAGGTCTTTGTGTCCCGCTTTGTAATGCCAAGCATACACCTTTCCGTTTCCCTCTCTGAAACCCGAAGCTTGATGTGAATGTCCGTGTATCACTTTCGTAGGTCAAAACAGGCAGTAGTATATATATATATATATATATATATATATATATATATATATATATATATATATATATATATATATATATATATATATATATATATATATATATATATATATATATATATATATATATATATATATATATATATATATATATATATATATAATGTAGTATATAAAACACGGTTAAATTAAATCATAAACTTTCTTAAACTAATACATTATAAGTAATACTTGACAATTTATGACATAAAAGATTATGTTTACATGTTTATGTCTCGTTTATGTATCTTGGTAAAGTGTTTCGAGCGGTGTTGTGATGTCACAAAATAAAAATATTAATTTTAATTTTATAAAAAACTATTGAATAATTAGAAAACCATTTTTTCTCTTTTTTTTAATTTCAAAAATCGATTACAAGTCCAATTTCGAAAATATAAAATCAATGCAAGTTCCCCATTGGCTGAAATTACGCGGCACACAATCTGACATAAGAATACTATATAGCTTTATAGCATACGTAAAATATCTCCTTACATAATAGAAGTGTACGGACAATATAGAAAACAACTTTGCAGTCTCTAAGGCTCATGTTAGGTAAAAACAGAGAAAAAAAGTTTTTATAATGTAAATCAGGATCTTATATATACTCTACCTTTACTCTTCCAATGATGTCGTATACTCACGTTTGTTCTCTGATCCATGTACAAATCTTTTCACATTTAAATTTAAAATAACCTTTAAAAAAACAGTATATATTTTTAATAACTCCCTTTTACTTAGTATAATACTAAACGACTTAATTTTTTTCTGCACTTTACAGAAATGGTCCAATAAAAAGTAAAAGAGAAGGTAGTACAATATAGTTAGCTCAAATCCACTGAAAATTTCGTAAAAAAAGCCTCCTAATTCGTACCGACTACATAAAACAAAATTAAACCCATAGGACTCCAGACCGTTTTTACGTCCCACATCAACAATTTCCGTCGGTTTCATTAGAAAATAAAGTTTTAGAGTCGTCGACATAAAATTTTTGTTGCTTTAATTAAAGCGAAGACAACGAAACAGCAACAAAGACGGATAGAGCGAACGGTCGAGTGAACGTGTGTGCTCCCTTATGAGTGCAACAAGAATGGGAGATTGAATAAGACCGAGATGGAAACGATAACGTTCGGCTCAGCTCTAAACTTTAATTATCTCTAATTCTGGATTTAAAAATACTTTGTAATCTCCTGGTTGGGCTTAAGCTGACTTTAAAGTTTTTGCTGAGAATACTAATTTAATATAGGTTGTGCTATGAAGGCATAGGAGACTTATAATGGAGGATGGATGGATGATGGAGGTGGAAAATTTCTGAGCGCTCAAATAACAATAAAAAAAAATGAGAACATTTTAATAAATGGTAAAACATGTTTTTCTCTAGCAAAGTATTGAAATATTCATTGCTTGAAAATATAGATATTTGCAAATTATGTCAATTGGACTTTGTAAGCATGGATATGCAATTCTTTAGCGAGAATATGATAAAAAGTGGCTGTTGATATGTCTTGGTTCTTGTGCACGATGACGAATGGAGGACCACGGACTCTCAGTTACATTCTCACAAACTGCCTGATGTTTTGTTCTGAATGACTATTACGAGCTTGAGTCGTGTGTTTCACATTAATAAGTGAACCAGTACATTGGAATTTTTTAATTATTGCTTTCACAGTTGATACATTATGGAACATAAACATTATAGAACATTATTTCCCACGAAAATCTTATTTTCAACGCACGTTAAGAATCGTAGCAACTAAACTTTCAGTATTTTTATAATAATGTTTAACAAAAACTACGCCTTGCTGTATCGCGTAACACTCCATGATTTTCTCAATGTTTATTAATTCCTATTTGTCTCTTATCGACCTGTGAGAATTCCTGGCCTATCGAATCCTGACATCCAAAATAGCAAGCAATTCAAATCTTGTGCTTTTATTGTAACACTCTTTATAAAGCCCAGTAGATATATAAAACAATTTTATTCTGTTATTAATTATGTTTATATATGTATATTGCATATCAAATCCACCACTTTTAAACCCGTCCCCTTTCGATTTAGCTGGTTTTTTTTTTACTTTTTTTTACCCCACTAAAAACGTTTTTAAAAATGTTCAAAAAAAAATGCTTTTTTTAAATACCTTTAAATGCCTTAACTTTTTCAAAAATTGACTAAATGACATGTCTTTTTTTCAATGTGTTTTTCAGAAAAAAATACAAACAGATATCAAGTTTTATGAAAACTTTCAGTTTTTTGAGAAAAAAACCGTAAATTTTTCAAAGTCCACCATTTTTATTTTTTTTTCTAAAAAAAAAATGGATTCCAGAGTGGGTCGACTTTTCTTTCTATTTTTTTCTATTATATATTTATTATTAATTTTTTTCTTATTATTTTCTTAAGTTAAATTAATTTCTTAAATCTCTCAATTAATTTTATTTTTTTTCTAAAAAAAAATGGATTCTAGAGTGGGTCGACTTTTCTTTCTATTTTTTTTTATTATATATTTATTATTAATTTTTTTCTTATTATTTTTTTAAGTTAAATTAATTTCTTAAATCTAAAGTAAAGTAAAGTGTTTGGGTTAGAGGCGCATCAGCAACTAGGCTATTTAGCGACTGGACCTACAGCTTAACGTGGATTCCGAACCACGGTCATCAGCTTCCGACAAACCCAGGCCAGCACCCCCCTCGGGCTATAAACCCTTGGTTATGTGCCTACCCATAAGTCCATCAGGAAACCTACCGACTGGCGAGTGACCAATGTAGAACACTTCTCAGAAGGCATCCGGCCTTACCCAGCCTTTAACTGGCGTGACTGAGGGGTAATTCGTAGTCGGATTTTACACTCTTGCCTAGAAACAATCACAAACATTTAGGAAAGATAAACGGACAGAAGAAAGAAAAATAACCATCCGAGCGCTGGAATCGAACCAGCTATCGCTCCAGCGCGGATTCGGCAAAGCAGGCGCTCTTACCGCCGCACCAACGCGACCGGCTTCTTAAATCTCTCAATTCATTTCTCTGTATGTGCTACAGACTTTTCCCACACTTACACTGTTCCCATGCTTCCTTCCATATATTTTGGAATATATTGGAATATATTTTTTCATCATTAAACCTATTCCTACCAATATGTTTATTATAGTATGACTTCGCATTAGCCCATATTAAATATACGCCATTAAAAGCACAATAATAGGTTGAAAGTCTTGAAATTGAATGCCCATGGTCTCTAACTAGCTCATCAATTGCAGTCAGCCACTTGCAGTAATTCTGGTTTTGTGGGTTTTTATCACATTTCATATTATTGGGATTTAACTAAGCAGTTATTTCAGCAACACTGTTTCCCTTGATATTTTTAATACTGCTGCAACTCTCTAAAAATATATTACAATGTGATAATGCAAAATAAATATAATTTAATTAAATTAACTATTCTTTACCTATTGAATGGATGAAAGAGACTGTAAAGGTCCCCCATTACTTTTCCAATTCAAAATACTCATAAATATTGAGTTCACATTGACGTTAATATTGAGCATATTTTTTGAAAGGGTTATTTATCTTTTAGTATGTTTTTAGAATTAGCCAAAATAATTCTGTTTTTCTAAACTTGAAGAGATTTACCACTAAACACCAAAACACTTTTTTGAACTGCTCAAGGCACGTTTCGCTAACCATGTTAGCATAATCAGGAGATGATTTAATCTCCACATGGTTAGCGAAACGTGCGCTGAGCAGTTCAAAAAAGTGTTTTGGTGTTTAGTGGTAAATCTCTTCAGGTTTAGTGTTTCACACCAAAGGATCCAATAGAAGAATTGAATTTCGTTTTTATTAAACATTTGTAATAAAATGTCTAATAGTTACCGATAAATAATAAATAACAGTAGTCATTATAACAACTTATTTTACAGTAAAACTGGATTTTACTGCACAAAATTTCACAAAAACACAATAAAAAAACAAGTCAAATGACAACCAAAACCGCCGAACTCAACAGAGGAACTTTTAACGACCGGTACGAACCTTTTAGTTATTTGTTATTTCCTCTTTCTACCCAGCTGTAACGCTATCCTAAAGTACTGCTCTTACCGGAAGATATACGTATTAATTTTTTATCTCCTTTTCTCTCGTTCGGTAAAGAAAAAGAACATATTGAGACGATGTCTAAGATAAAGGAAATTAATAACGTCATTCGATGACGCACGGGTAAACTCTTAGCGGTTCAACTGTAATATTTTAAATGCATCAGTATGAAAATGTGATTGTTTAGATAAAAAATGTTATGTAAATCTGTTATGTTAATAAATTTCTTTTCTCGAAATTTATTAATTTTAAAAGATCGTCAATAAATATTTTTAAAAATTACCAAATACGCTATAATGTATAAATTAACAAGCGAAATGACAATGATTAAAATAAACGTAACAAACAAATAATATGAAAGTTCTATATCCGTTAATTGCTGAGTTTTTAAGGGAAAAAATAGTTTTTTCGTAATCATAATTCAGCCAATTTAATAAAAATGAAATATCACTGGTAATGAAGGAGTTAAGTAATTATGAAAATAAGCAAAAAGCGATAAAACCCACTTACTTCAGTAAGATCTTCCCTTTTACGACTGATGCTGGTTGAAATTGTGTTGGTCGAGAGACCCAGTCACGTAACCAAACCGACAAAACTACCTTTTCCTCTAATTACCCCCCTAATTTCGCTATCTGGTCGCATCTAGACCAGGTATTTTCCGGCAAAATATCGTCAAACTCGTGAAATAAACGGGAAAGTTTTAAATATTTCCCTGTAGCGCGATAGCGAGCGCGTGCTTTGGCCTATCCTCCGATCCCTCGACTCTGCTTTGTTCTCGCGCAAACAACTTTGGACGCTGGTTACACGTAGTGATAATTAGAAAATTTTCTAACTACTGCAACACAATTCCTAACAATATAAACAGAAAGTCTCAAAAAAGATAAAACAATCTTTTGAAACTACTTGTCCTGAATAGCTAGAGTCGGATACGGGATTTCGTGCTCTATGTAACATTTTAACTGGGGTTAAATACAATGTAATATATTAGGAGAATATTTATATTTAAATACTATTAATAATAAATTTTAGTTTATCAAAACTAAAAAACACGCTTTAGTGGTAAACCGAACTAAAAAGTAAAAAATAAGTTTTGGTATACGAACAAAGTGACGAACGAGAAAATTAATATGTCATTGTAAAAAAGCGTGGGGTGATCGATGTCAGTTTTTATAAATATTCCATCAGTACCGTTTCTATAAGGAGAGTTAGTATGATAATATGGTACGCTTTTTTACAATGACACATTAATTTTCACTTTCATCACTTTATTATTATACTAAAAATTATTTTTGACTTTTCAGTTCGGTTTTCCATTAAAGCGTGATTTTTTAATTTTTTTAACTAGAATTTATTTTTTATTTTTTAGTTCAATCTGCTTTAAAAGCCTGTTTTGTTAGTTTTTTTAAACTATTATTTATTTGGAAAATGTTCTGTTCGAACATTCCTTCATTGGGCGTTGTAACCGTGTATCAGGCTCCCTCTCCGAAAGCAAATCCGCGATCCTGACGATCCTGTTCAGGATAATGTAATGAACTTATTAAATTATTGTATTGTCATCGGTTTTTGATAAGTGTGCAAAGTTTCAATTTAATCTGACGTTTTGAAGTGGGTGAAAAGAACGTTCATAGATTCCGTTACATAGATAGATACAGGTGAATCTAATAAAAGCGTGTTAAAAATAAGAAATTTGAGAGTGTTTTGTTTTATTTTTCATTGTTGTTTTGCAAAAATCAAAATTAGTGGATCTGCATTGACCTCATCATTTAAAATGAAGCGTCATCTAGCGAGCCATCTGTTCAGATTTTGAAAGAGAAACTAATCGCTGGGATAACGAGAAAGCCACGCTTGAAGATTTTCTTCATGTGAAATGGTAGAGATTGAGAAAGAAACTTTAAAAATGATCGAAAACAACGAGCAATAGTCTATAGCAGGTCAAGTTGAAATTAGGCATAGTAAAGTGTGGCATATTATACAACAAACACTTTTATTTCTATCATTATCAACGGGTACAAACGTTACAACTCGAAGATTATCCTAGAAGAGTTGAAATTTGTCAGTGACTTTTACATTAGTACAAAAGAAATGAAAATGATACCAAATTTATTTTGGCTAATGGAGTAAATAATAGAAATGTATACATTTCTAGAAATAATAATAAAATAATAAATTAAAATAATAAACAAAAAAAAATTTAATTAGAAAATCCGCATGCTGTGAAAAGGAACCATTTTCAGCCCAGATTTTCAGTAAATGTTTGGGCTGTCATAGTAAATGGCATGCTTATTGGGCCTTTCTTTCTTCCAGGGCGACTTACAAATGATAATTATTTAGATTTTCTTCAAAACAATCTGTCACAATTATTACAAGGTGTTCCTTTTTTAAATGTTAAATATAATATGTGGTTTCTACATGATGAAGCCCCACCACATTTTAGACGAGAAGTTCACTAACATTTAAATAATGAATTTCCTAACAGGTGGATAGGGCGCAATCGACTCATTTCTTGCCGTGCACGGTCCCCGGATTTAACGTTCTGCGATTTCTGAGGGGCTATTTAAAAAAGTTGGTTTATCATGATGGAGAAGTAAATACTGTAGAAGTGACAGTGAGGCTTGATCTCCTTCAACCTTCGACTCTAACAGAATCGATATATTGAATCAATCTAATATGAAGTTGTGCACGGGGCATGCAAACAAAGCAATGATACTGGTGGTGTAGTGTTAAAACTGACAACCCTGTTGGCTTCCTCTTTCGAATGGTAGTAGACCAATATATGAGGCATTTCTAACGAGTTTCAACTCATTTGAGATATTCGATGAGGCGTAATAATTCTTTTTGTAAACTCGATTTTTCTAAAGCATTCTGAAAATCAATGACAAGTTTCAAGTTTTGTTTCAGACTTGAGCACAGTTTGACAGAAACTTTTGCAAAACTTCAAGAGGCCTATGAAAACAATGTTTTCTCAAGAGTCCGGGTTTTCAGACGGTTTAAAATATTCACAGGAGGCCGAGACTCGATTGATGGTGAGGTGAAAGTTGCAGAGGAAGGCGTTCAACTGAAATAAGTGATAAAAATGTCCACATAATGTGGGGTCTTGCATTCTAATCATTGGTTGATGGTCAGAATAAAATCGGGAGACAGTTCAATTTGAATGACATAACCGTTTATCTGATTTAGACCAATTATTAGGATACAAAGAAAATATGCGCGAAAGTGGTTCCGAAAAACCTTTTAGAGGATCAAAAGCCAATGAGAGGGAAACATGTCTTAACTTTATTTGGGGGCCTTGAAAATGACCGTCATGTTCAGTTTACATCCTTCCAAACACGTTTAGCAGCAATTATTTTCTGGGGTGGAACTGTTAGACCAACGTTCAAAAAATAACAACTATGTTAGTTATATAGTTACTAATTAGAACTATATTAAAGTAATAAAATAGTTTAAAATAGTTTGTATACCAAAAAGGCACTGCGTGTAAAAACAATTGTAATACATATAAGTTATAAATATAGTGAACATTTAGATACAACTCTTAGTTTGGTTATTAACTAGGATATTTGCTTACATGTATATAAAATCAGATTTAGAAATGGTTTCTCTGCATTCATCGTACAATTCGTATCATTCAAAAAGCAGAATTCTTGATATATGCTTGTATAGAATTAACCCACTAGAAAAAAAAATTCGTCTGTTATCTTTTGATTCCCGACTGAGATCTATATTTCTTTCTTTTTATTTTCCGAAACCCGAGATTCCGAAATTTTAAAATTCTGTGTTGGGCACCAAAACAATTTCTAAACAAGCGAGGATATTCGCATTGTGCCTGTAGCAATTCGTAATGATTAATCAAAATTATATTTTGTTTGACTTCAGTTCTCGAAATCTGGAATAAGCCGCCCGGAGAGTGGGAGAGGAATGGTGAGGGAAACGTCACTTTGTACTCCCCCCTAACGAGTTCCGACATTTTAATTAAGAGGGCGCTGGCGCGGTATCAAGCGCGCGCCAACGACGTCACCCCACCCCTTCCCTTGTGGAACCCCCCCCACCAACTGCCCCCTCCTCCGGGCAAATAAATAACCAGATTAGAGTTTCTTCATTTCCCTTTCGTCTTTGACGGTTTTATTTACCACCTCTTCCTCCCAGCGGTTACAAATATAAATAAAATAACTCCGGGGCCGGGAGTTGGAGATGCCGGGGAGTTATAAATTATCGAAATCGCGCGCTATCCTGCCGCAGATTAGCGCGAAAACCTTCCTGTTGTACGTTTTCGACGGTGATGAGGGTTTTTTATTGCCGTGAGAATGACACTGACCTGGCCTAGTTGGAAAGTTCTTTTTTGTTTCACCTCAACGGAGACTAATTGAAACTGGGGAGGAAAATGATCATTAATTTTGTTAAATTTGTATTTAAATCTGACTAAATCAGTTTTTTGGCTGTTTGGTCAGTTCTTAATTGAGGCTAAATTTTTCAATTAGTTTAATTTCCTATTCTTCTTCTGGAAACTTCCATCATGTCGTATCAGGCAGATTGTCGATTTTTTGTTCCAGATTCGTCCCAGTTAATAAGTTATAGCATTTTTTTTCTTTGGTTTATTAAAGTCGTTCTGTTGTTCACCATTCTCCTAATGTATTTATTTCATTCATTAATACTTTCTATGTTACATGTTTTCCTTATGTCTACTCCCTTCTCCATCTCTTAGCGTCTTAAATCGAATAAAACAATTTTTTACTTTGTAATTTATCACTTTTATTTTTAAAATTTGTGTGACTATAGTTTGGTAAAACAATTTTAGATTCTCAAACACTACTTTAAAACTTTTAATTTTTAAAGTAGTGTAAGTAGTAAGTAAATTAGTTGAAGTTTTAAAGTCTTGTTTGAGAATGTAAAATCGTTTTATGAAACTATAATCACACAAATTTTAAAAATAAAAGTGATAAATAACAAAGTAAAAAATTGTTTTATTTAAATTAAACAATGAACTATCACAATTTAACGGACAAATCAATCAATAATCTTGGAGTCTTGTTTGCTACTCTTCTTAACACTGCTGTACTCGCGCCTTATCTAAGAGATACAAGTCTCAGTCGAATTTGATTAATTTCGATACTATTTGTTTCCGGCGGCGGCCTCTCCGAATATCTTTTTAATTTGTTTTCTAATTTGCAATAACGAATAAGGTTAGTACAGTTTGAGCTGTCAATGTTAGCGTATGTTGTCGTTAAGTCAATAGTTTACCTGACGGATACGTTGCGAGTACTCTTACAATTACGATACAATTACGATAGTACGATACAATTTATATTTTTGATTTTTTCTTTGTGTTTTTGATATGTTTACATTGTATGTTAATACTTGATAACTGTAATTTTTATTTAATTTTTTTAATAAAAATTCAAAAGATATTGTATTATGGATAGTACGCGAGTACCTTTGTATAGTTTGTATTTAATCGTCAGCGGTATTTTTTTTTGTTTAAGCAAAATGGCTACAAAAAAGATTTTTTACGATCTGGAAGGTGAAAAGGACCTTGAAGAAATACATAAACTTTTATTTGACGAATGGAGTCACGACGATATGAATGAATGACACAGATGGATCTGAGAGAATAGAAGAAAGGTAGAAAAATTCAGAATCTGAACAAACTGATGTCGATTCTACTAGTGCTGAAGAAGACGAACAAAACTTTTATATAGCTACAAGAAAAAGTAATAAAAAATTGTAGAGCGGTTTTCTTGGAAGAAAGTCCCATTTCCTTCCAGAAAAGGAACTGCTAAGCAAAATTTAATCAAGAAACTTCCAGGTCGATTCTTCTATTGGAACCTTTGGTGTGAAACACTAAACTTGAAGAGATTTACCACGAAACACCAAATCGCTTTTTTTTTAACTGCTCGACGCACGTTTCGCTAACCATGTTAGCAGCATCAGGAGATGATTTAATATAATTCTAAAACTAAACTATGTTCTATTTATATGAAAAACCCTACCTAACGAAGCATGTAAAAATCATGAACCGTGAAGTTTACTAAGCCTTACATTAATAATTGAAAAAATTGACTGAACGGGTTAGGCCCTTTATCTCGGTTCATGATTTTCTTACATTTTTCTATTTGAATGCTTTCATATGCATCCAAAGCCCTATTATTATTAACACTTTTAATTAGTCTTAAATTACTAATATCTATACTGTGGTCGTGTTCGATTGCATGTTGGGCAACAAAAGATTTTTTATTTCTTCCATATCTAATGTTGGCATTATGTGCTTTATATCTTTTTTGCCCTATATACCTTCGATCACAGTCTTGACAACTAATTTCGTAAATCCCCGACTTTTCATGTTGCTCTACTTTATCCTTTGGATTACCCAGAACTTCTCTGAATTTATTATATGGTTTGTACACAATGTATTACCATGAATTTCTTTGTGTTCTTATCCTTTTGAAAAGTCGAAGATTTTTTCAATAATTTCTGCTTTCAATGTTTTCTAATTAATTTATCTACAATGTTCTTATTATAACCATTCACTTGAGATACCTCCTTAAGTAATTTTATTTTTTGTTATAATTATCTTTATTTAAAGGAAAATTAATTAATCTATTTACCATAAAATGTAAACAAGCCATCTTATTTTGGAAGCTATGATTTGAATCGTTAGGAATGATTTAATCGAAGTGGTGGTGTTTTTTTTTCTGAAAATATCAAAATCTAACCTATTTTTACTGTTTCTACTGACTGAATTATCGTTAATGGTAAATAATTTCGAGTTCATGCGTGAATATTATATTTTTTGTAATATATTTACTTTCTATCTTTTCAGAATTTATAGAAATTAATATACATTATTTTTAGATTCGTTTTGAAGACGGGAGGAGAATACTTCCCGAAACGTTAACGTTAAAAGTTTTTATATTTTTTAAGTTTTTACATTTTTATATTTTTAAAATTTCGTTCGTTAGGCAAATTTATTACAAAAAAAAGAATCACTGAGAAATTTGTCTCCGTTTGGTTTTTTGTTTTTACCCCGTGATTTTTTATTTACATAAGAACAGATATTTTTGATATTTTTTGAGTTTTAGATCGTGGCGAAAAACTCAAATAAAGAAAAAAATATTAGTGTTATATATGTAATAATGATATATAATATATACTTAAATATGTTAGGCTTAATTGTGAAATTTATCAATCAATATATTGACAGTGTAAAGGAAAAATACAGTCCTATCAGGGATTCATCACCTTCGGACAAAGTCGAAATTAAAGCCTTCTTGAGACTTTTATACATAGCCGGGCACTACAAAGGTGGAATATAAAACAGACAGATTGGTGTTGAAATATTTCGTATGACAATGAGTCTAGAAAGATTCATATGTTTTGTTCCAATCGATCAGATTTGATAACAGAGAAACAAGGACCGCTTAGCACCCATACGTGAAATTTTTGAACAGTTTGTTGTAAATTGTCAATATTCATACTGAGTTGGTGAAAATGTCACACTAAATGAAAAACTTGAAGCTTTTAGAATCAGATGTTCCTTCATTCAATATATTCCATCAAAACCCGTAAAATATGGAATTAAAATTTTTACTCTTGTCGATTCCAAGATGTTTTATATCTGTAACATGGAGATTTATGACGGAAAGCAGCCTGAGGGTCCTTATCAGTTAAACAACGAAAGTTTAGACGGGGTTGAGCGTATGATCACTTTCATACTTAATTCAGTTCGCAACATTACCACCGACAATTGATTTAGTGAGGTTTCGATTCTAGAGACACTAACAGATCATCGTTTGTCATTCATTGGAACTTTAAAGAAGAACAAGTGGCAAATTCCTATGCATTCAAATGTGTTCATTATGACGGTGTTATAGATGAAGAAACTGAAATAAAGAAAAAATCGAAAATAATCACTTATTAAAACAAAACCAAAGCAGGAGTCGACATTGATGATAAATTGTGTTCTGCTTACGATGTAGCTAGAAACAGTCGGCAATGGCCGATGGTGATCTTTTTTAGTGTTAAATGTTGCCGGTATAAATGCCCAGGTAATATATTTGGATCATTGGAAATGATCCACCACCTCATCAAATGTTTTTGAAAATTCTTGGAACTTCAATTCTTGAAGAACTTCTTCAAGAGCATCTTACACGAAGAACAACAAAACGTTCTTTGCCTATGACAATGTCTTTGCGTCTAAAAGAGTTGTTGTCAAATACGAATACGCAAGGAGAACAATTATCGAGAGCGCTGTAAACCATGTCAAATAAAGAAAAAAACGCGCCTAACAAAATACAATTGTCAAAATGTGGTTCTTATCTCTATTTGCAACATTCCGCTTTCGTGTGTCTAGAGGGATTTATGCAAATAAACCTAAATGTTGAGGATCAAACATATATATACGTGAATTTTCACGACACAAATGGCATGTTTTGTAGAATTTATCATTGTGTATCTGTGGGATACCCTGCGAGCACCTGTGTTTGAATCTGAGCGCGAATAACGCAGTGTTAATATACCTATTCCACAGATTCCAACCTTCATTGAGTTATGCTTGTCTCGGGTCTAATTTCAGATATATAAGTCATAGGCTGGAAGGAGTTGGAATGAATACCCCGTCAGCAGTAATTTCTTGCCACACTTTTATTAAGGAATTTAGTAGATTCACTTACTCCTCGGTAATTACATTATATTAGAATATTCATTTTCACCTTTCGTGTGTGATACTGATACACACGTGAATCAATGTGAAGTAAACAATATTGATATACAGTATACCACAGATATACAGAATATAGATATATTACTTACTACTATAGTTTTTTATATATACATTCTTGGAAATGGTAGGTTAACTCAACATTTATTTTGTATAATACAGTAAAACAATTTTGTTTAGACTTTTAAAACATTGCTTCAATGTATTTCTTTTTGAAGCAACTGGCTTAAATAAATAACCGAAAATATCATGATCATCCCCAGTTATAGCCGTGGTACGCCACTGTTTTAAATATTTCTTCCACTTGCATTTTTACCTTTTTGTATTTTTTTACCAGTTAAATTCAGACGGCGATCTCCGACTTCTTCAATCAATTATGGTACGTCGTAGTTCCACCCTCATTTCCGCTTATGAATAATTAAAATCGTCAGCAGCGACCGTGCAGCAGCAGCACAGACACTAAAACCACCAGCAGCAGTAAGGGAAGGACGATTACAATGAGTAAAAAAGAGACCTCATAAAAATATGCCCTCGGAATAATCCGGAATGACATCTGCAACCTGCCACAGGAAATTATTAGGCGGAGTTTTTTCTTCCACTTCTTTTGCTTCATTTCCAAGTCGTCTGCACCCTGCGGGCCTCGCCTTGTCACTGACATTGACGGTTTTACCCCGAAAACAAAAAATAATGCGCGTCCTTAATGGTCACGTTATTATTTTTTTTGTTCGGAGAGCGAGATATTTTTTTTGAGAATTTTCGAAAAATAACTTTCTAAAGAAGAGCAAAAATCAGAATTATACTACGAAATATATATAGTATTATATTTTGGCTCTTTGTGTGCTTAAGGTTTGGTGAAATGTTGAACTAATTTACAATGTTGAAATAATTTTACATGATGAGTGATTCTTCTTCTTGTCTTCCATGGTTGAACATGGATCTCCCCTCTTTTCTTCCATTTGCCTTTCTCTTGGCCTTCACGGTACCAATGCTTTTCTGCTGCCATTCTTATGTCATCCATCGGTCTTAGTGGTGATTTTCCTCTCTAGATCTTCAGTCAATCTCTATTTTCACTAGACACCGGCCTTACTCCACAGTTTCGTTTGCTTATATTTTCAAATCTGGTTTTGTTTGTCATCGTGGATGTTTGTGTTCGTCTTTTTATTATTATTTTCTGTGTAACAGCGACTATTTTCATTCCGTAACTGATCACCTGGAGACTTTATCGATGCTTTTCGAATTTTTTAACCCCAATATTAGGCTAATTGAAAAGTTGGCGCAGCGGAAATGACAAAACAAGTTTATAGTTGAAAACATGACTGTGTATTCTTTCGTATATTCTCCCTTAAGTTCAATACATTTTTTTCAGTGGTTCTCCAATTCATTTGTTGCATCCCCAAAGTGATTTTCTAAAGAAAACAATCCTTTATTTAATCTTCCGGCATATTCAACAGAGTCGCATGTGATTTCACAGCATAAATGATTTAGTTCGTGTTTTAAAACTATCATAAACACAGTCAGAACTTCTAGCATCCAGATGAAATGAACGTAAACATTACTTTTACCTTGACAGTTTTGTAATTGAGAGGGATATAAAGATAAATGGAGTCCCAATTTTCTTGGTGATCATCACTGGACCATAATAAAAGAATCCCTACAGACAAGATACTGTCGTAAAATATCAACGAGTTCATATTATTGATAATAATACATCTAGCGTTATTCTTTGTGCAATGCAACAATACTTATATCAAAAAATTATGAGTAATAGAAAAAATCTAAGGTCTTTTATAAATTAAACTTTACATAAAATTGACCGTCTTTTGTTCAAGACGCAAAAAATAAATTATTTTTTGACCAGAACATTGAATCCTCTGTGAATGAGATTGTTGAGAACGCCGCTTCTCTGTGACATCAATGTTTCGAAAATTGTCTCACTCAAGTTCAAGATAGTATTGATGCAAAAAAAATGGAATTTTTAAAATTAAAATCCTTATTTTTTAAAATGTTTTACAATGAACCAATTGCAGAATCCATAAACATTAAAAAAACTGGTTTGGAAAAGAGTAAAGCTCTTTGTATCGATTAATTTGTTTTACTTGCAGATACTTTCACAGTCATCTATGAATGCTTAAGTTTTCTTAAATGTTTAACGACATCATAGAATAATTAAATATCAGATCGCCTGTATTACAGACAGACCCTGTATTACAGTTGATTTTCTACCAACATCATACACCAAGCATTATATTATTCCTTTTCGTGTAAGGAAATTGGAAAGGAAAGGAAAGCAACCGAGGAACATTGCCAAGTTTACGTCACGCTTCTCTATCTACAAGGATGATTGACGGACTCAATATGCCTCAAGGTCTGTTTAAAATTCTCTTGATAAGACGTTTATGTATATATTAATGGGTTTTAACAGCGAATAACACAACATCGTCAACAACCTTTAATATTTCATATTTATTTCGAGAGATGCATTTACTTTTATTATGTTAATAATTATTTCTTATTATTTATTCCCTTCCTTTCAATAATGTATTCTTAAATATTCATTGGAATAGGCTGTTAACGCCATTTTGATGCAACTTGTTCTTATAAGTCTCTACTGGTGGGGATTATTTATCGAGTTGTGGGCAATTTAAATTTCTACGGTTTCTTTTACACCTGAAGGTGTGATATGGTTAGCGAAACAGATCTCGAGAATATGCAAACAAGTCATATCGTATTTTTATGACAAATTTCTTTCACTTAGGTAGGATTTTTGTTAGAAGGAGGATTTTAACCATTATAATTTTCATTTTGTTGCTGTACAATAAAGCTTAACGTTTACAAATTTTACCATAAAAATTGCAAAATGGGTGTTAAATTAGTTTAGGAGATAAATCAATTAGAGTACGTACATGTCATAGGGATAATTTAGGGCCACCTCGTGGATTAGGAAATGATAAAATGCCGAACTGATCTACTAATTGCTTTGCTTTTCTCAATTCTCGTCGGGAAGTTTTACGTTTTTTGCAAGATTTAGGTGCTACAATATGTATCGTTGTCTTCGTAGAAGTAGATGTAGACGGGTCATTAAATTTCTCCTTCAACTGCTTCAAAATTTCTTGGTCTTGGTCTTGGTTAGTTTGGGTCGAACTATGTTTATACTTATCTTCTGGAACGTATGGTATATCTTTGGAGTTTTGTGGAGTTTCAACTGATGATTGACTACTCTGCACGGGATTTTCTACCACTATCGGAGGTGTTTCAACTGATATTCGTTTCCAGCAGGATGCACACACATACATATATGAGGGACAATTCTATTCAGCTAAATTTTTAGGAATTTTTATTATATCTTTAAACTTTCGGTGAGCTAGTAAATTAAATGGAAGCACCGATCACCGTAGGGAGCCATAATAAAATAAAAAAATGATAAAACTTATTAACGAACTTAACTCACTAAGAGGTTAGAACCACAACTAAAAAAATAATCGAAAACAAGCGTGGCTTGTCATACTTTTATCTCTATCTATTATGTAACTTTTTATGTAATTTCGTCGTCACAATATGGGTAAAAATTACGTAAAATTATGTTTTTTTTTATATTGCTTTCTACACATATTTTTGTTCAAAATAATACATTTTATTTTAAATTTAGGTATTAAATAACCATGTAATGACAAAAAGATGTAAGACAATAATACATATTCAATATTATTGAAATATAACCAACGTTTTAATGTGTTTTTACATCACCAACCGGCTTTAACAAGCGACAGGTATCACGCTCAGAGCGACATATACGTACTCTAATTGATTTATCTCCTAAACTAATTTAGATCCCATTTTGCAATTTTTATGGTAAAATTTATAAATGTTAAGCTTTATTTTGTTATTATTATTATGTTATTATATTTAGTTATAAAAAAAATATTTAAAATATTTACTTCCGGTTAAATATTAGAAAAAAAAATCAAATTTGGAATCTGATTTGAAAATTAAAAAAACCAGCAACTTTTCTATGCAAAACACTACATTTATTATTTTATTATAATTTACCTTAATATAATAATAATAATAATACTAACTATTCCAGAAAACATCAGAAGCACAACAACAATACCAGAAATATTCAGAAACACTCCACCAACAATACAGCAAGATAAAAGCCAAAACCACAATCTGATATTTTTTAATGGATACATTAAAAAATATCAGAGAAAAATTCTTCAGTAATATGGCATTTTACGAAGGAACTGATCCCCTTAATAGACCTGTTATTCCGGTCTTGAAAAATATTCAAAAAGCCAAGGAAATTGTATCCGGAATGAATCTAGTATTGAGGGAGTTTTATTGTTCAGCTATTACTATAATAGAACTTAATGGACAACATACATATTATCCTAGCACAGTAAGACAAGATCATCTTAAGCAAACCCCTCAGTGGAAGAGAAGATTGGAAAAAAAACATAGAATATTTACGTGGTAATGCAGATATAATGAAAGAATACTTGAAACGCCAGCCATCTAGAAAAGTGACCGGAAAAGCCAAAGCCATAGCCAAAAAGGCAAGGATAGATATACGTATTAAGAAACAAGTAATTTATTATTATTATTAAAGCAAAAGCCAAAGGAGCAAGATTGCGTAGATATAATGAGAATAAAAAAACGAAGGAGCAAAACGCTCACTTTTATAAACATGCCTGCAAGAAGGCTTACGGAAAATGAATGTGGCTGAATTTACAATAAAAGAGTTCCGTAACGCCATAAGAAAAACCCAAAACTGGAAATCACCAGGGCCAGATAGAATCCAGAATTTCTGGATCAAATATTTAGATGTCATACATGACAATTTATCACGTTGCTTCAGTAAAGCACTTACTAACCCCGAATCTATTCCGCAATTTTTATCTGAGGGTAATACATATTTACTATATAAGAAAAATGACAAGATACAGCCAAATAACTATCGATCTATAACTTGTTTATCAGCACTTTATAAGTTACTTACATCATTAGTAAACGAAAAAATATATCATCACTGTTCAGATAATAATATCCTAGAAGAAGAACAAAAAGGATGTGTAAGACAATCTGCGGGATGTAAACACCTACTTACTATAGATGCAATTGCCCTGAAGCACGCCCAGAGGAAAAAGCGTAACCTTAACTTATGTTACATTGACTACAGTAAGGCCTTCGACTCTGTCCCACATCATTGTCTAGTTAAAGTTTTGGAAACTTACAAAATCTGCCCTAAAATCAGAGCAATGCTTACTCACTACAAGACAAATATATGGATATCGGAAGAAAATGCTGGAAGAGTCAACGTTGAGAAGGGAATTTTCCAGGGAGACTCTTTGTCACCAATGTGGTTTTGTCTGGCCCTAAATCCTATGTCCACGATTCTCAATCACTCTGCAAGCGGGTTTAGGTTTCAGTTAACAAATAGCAGAAGATTATCACATCTGTTATATATGGATTACCTAAAACTGTACACAGAGTCCCAGAGCAAACTCCAATCGCTTATTAAAACAGCAAAAATAATCAGTGATGATATTAAGATGTTCTTTGGTCTAGATAAATGTTTTATCGTCAATATACAAAAAGGACAAGTTAAACAAAATCAGGAATCAATCTGTCAGATTCACTCATTAGGATGATACCTATCGGTATCTGGGAATAGCACAAAATCAAATGCTAAATCATACGACACTCAAACATGAGTTCCAAGATAAATATAAGAAAAGAATAACGAAGCTTCTTAATACAAAACTTTCAGGGGGAATATATGTAAGACAATCAACATATGGGCAGTACCGGTGTTACCATATTCATTTGGAGTGGTCAAGTGGTCAAACACAGAACTGGAAGAGCTAGACCTCATGACAAGACGACTTTTAACAAAATTCCGTTGTTTGCATACCAATTCTTCTGTATTGAGATTATACATTCCTCGAAAATATGGAAGTAGAGGGTTTATTAATATCAAAGAATTGTGTCTTAGTCAGAAAAAGAAGCTTCGCCAACATTTTCTAAGTTCGAAAGATCAACTTATGAGACTCGCAACTCAGTTTGAACACAATTATACACCACTAAAACTGAGCCATGCAAACTACTATAGAAACAGGGACAATACAAAACAACATAAATCTCTGGGAACATAAATCAATTTATGGTAGATATGTGGAATTATTAAATGGCAATAATATTGATAAGAAAGCTTCCCTGCTCTGGTTAGACGAGAATCAACCATATCCGGAAACTGAGAGTTTTGTTATTGCTATCCAGGATAAAGTCATAAAAACCAACAATTACAAGGAATATATTCTTAAAGAAAATACTAAAGATGTATGTCGAAAGTGTGGCAAAATAGTGGAGACTGTTTAGCACATAATTGGTGGATGTCCTACTTTAGCAGAGATTTCATATTTAGGAAAGCATAATCAGCTTGTTAAAATAATCTTACAAAAACTGGCACATAATCATGGTCTTTTACCAACATCTACTCCGCCGTATTATAGATACAGTCCTCAAGCAGTTCTGCAGTCTGACGATGTGCTGGACTGGGATAGACCGATAATAACTGATAGGGCTGTCGATTACAATAGACCAGACATAGTCTTAATAAATAAAAAAGAAAAGCTGAAAAAAAGAAAAACGGAGGTGGAAAAAGTATGAAAATCTTTTTTATAAATTGAAGGACATCTGGCAACTTGAAAAAGTCAACATCGAACCTTTTGTAATTTCCGCAGAGGGATTCGTGAGCCACAGGTTCTCCAAAAGTTTAACAAATTGCGGACTAAATAGAAATATTATAAAAGTGGGACAACTAGCTATATTGTTGCAAACCTGCCACATAGTTCGAAAATTTTTGTCTTAATGACAACGGAATACTGGGTTATAATGAAATGTATCCCCAGGCTCCGAACAAAACTCCAAAGTCGCGAGGGAGGAATCGGTTTATGGTTTCCAGCTTTCTGAGCTGAGAGAGTGACACCAGGTCGATGAGAATATTAATTTAACGAATCCTTAAGACAATACAAATATGCATGGATCAACCAATTAACCTACAATCAACAATTTAACCTACATATAAATATTTTATTCTTGATAAGGTATATAATTTAATAACGAATTTATTCAATCCCCACAACAATACAAAATATCCATTATTAAGTCGGATTGACAGTATTGATAAAATGTTCAGTAACACGACCTCAGGAGCAATACATGATATGATAAACATTGTATACATAAATAAGTATTGAATGTAATTATTAACAAGACATATATTCTTCTAAACTATAAAAACTTTGACTTATGAGAAATTCAAGAACTAATTTTTTAAATTCGTTGTCAGTCTGAACATGCTTAAATCGTTGTGGCAACTTATTTTTCACCTTCGCACCCCTGGAGCAAACATTATGTTCAATTATCTTACATAAATGTATTGGTAAAACAAGTTCATCAAAGCCTCGTATGTCGTAGTGATGAAAATCACTATTTTTCACGAATACTACAAAATTTCGGGTAACAAAGATGATAACCTCCAAAATATATAGTGATTGTTGGGTCAAAATCCTGCATTGTTTAAAAATTGGTCGGCATGTTGCCAGTAGTGACAGCCCACCCATAATTCGAATTATAATTTTTTTGTATTTTGAAAACACACATCAGATGAGGTGACCCACCCCAAAATATCAAACCATACCTAACGCGACTGTAGAATTCTGCATAGTAATATGAATGCACAATATCTGTAGTACCAATCCGTTTTAACCTATAAACAGCATATGAGACACCGGCTAATTTCTTGCATAGTTCAGTTTTGTGATCATCCCAGTAAAGTCTGTTATCGAGATGATCAGCCAGAAATCTAGTACAGGTGTTTGCTTTATCGATTTACCGTTAATTTTTAGTAAGTATGATGCTGTTATAATGTGTGTTCGAGGAGTAAAAGCAATAAATTTGGTTTTGTCCAAGTTAAGGGATAACTTATTATTCATAAATCAACTATAAAATTTATTAAGCATTTCCTGTACCGTTTCAATGGCTCCCTGCATGTTTTTATTTCCTGTTGAATAACTGCTATCATCAGCAATCACTACCATATTTCCGCTAGTGCAAACATGATATGAAAATAAAATTCCAAAGAAATCCTTCCGTCAATCAGGTGAATTTTATAGAATCCCATATCTTAAGAACTAAACCTCAAATAAAAAAAAATTAAAATAAGTGTACACGTTCATATCCCCTAGAAGTACAAGTATGCCCAGTATGAACAAACTTCAGAATCTCACTTTTTTTCGATCACGTCCGCTTCACGTGAAATGCCTCATGTTACAAAGAAAGTATAAGAATAGACTGATAAATTATGCATGAAAATACCGATTAATATGGTCAGGACCCTGGTCAATCCTTCAGTTGCTTTCCAACGCTCAACTCGAGGCTCGACTGATGACGGCTTAAGGCCAGAAACCGATCTCGGGACATGCTTGATGGCGACTGAAGGATTGAGAATTTTACATGGAGCACAGGAAAAAAATTTCCTTGTTTTTTGAATATTTTTGATAAACTATGAGTATTAAATTATACATAAAAAATTACGGTGATTTTTTTGCTCGCTTTACGTATCGATGCATTTGTTTTTTTAAATTGGTTAAATTTTTGTGATTTCAGAAATTTTATCTGGTATAACCGTCATCTGACAAAAATTTCATGTCATTTCCCGGCTGAAGTTAGAAATGCAGTGTTTTTTTGAATTGTTAAAAATTTTGTACACGATTTTTTAATGGATTTAAATTAAATTAAACAAATTTTGAATTAAATTTAAAAAAATATTATTTGCGAGTATTTGTGAGTATTTTTTGCGCTGATGTAATGAAAATGTAAACATGGAGTAACGCCGATGAGGATATATTGAAGGATATATAAAAAAGTATTTGTGTGATATACGGATTCCAGTGTTATAATATTTTTTCTATAAAAAAATAGTTCTAATTCTTTAAATAACGTAGAATTTCAGTGAACCAGCTTGCACAATATAAGGATCGATTTGTATTAATAGGACTAAACTCTGCGCGTTACTAAGAGACGATCTTATAGTTTCTTTCGTTGACTTGTAGTAAAAATTAAAAAGTATATTTTTTTTATCATCTTTTTTTTTTAACGGTGTTTAAAGAAATAACTAGGAGGGTTGCTATTTATGTATCCGGAATTAGCAACAATAGTATTTCTGGGTGCCATCTAACATATACATTGTAAAGTTTGACATTGTTGACTGTATACGCACTCAAAACGATTTTGTATACGTACGCTATATGTGTTGTTTAGTGACTTGAACATTTCATCTTAGTCAAAAAATGGAATTCCCTCGTGATAATTTTTGTATGATGCTTTACTACGACTTTCGACGTGGATTATCTCAACAACAGTGCATCGATAAACTCACTTCGACTTTTGATGATGAAGCAACATCTAAAACCACTGTATATCACTCGTTTAGTGAATTCGATCGTGGCCGTCGTTGGCTCATGGATGTATTTAAAGAAGCTCGTCCAATAACGGTTGTCGTGCCAGAAAACACCGATACGGTGCGTGAGCTGATAGAGCAAGATCGTCATGTTACATACAGTGAGATTGAGGAATTCCTTGGCATTAGTATGATAAACATACACAAGTTTTCCATGAACATTCAGGCGTAAAAAAAGATTTGTGCGCGTTGGATTCGGCATAATTTGATAATAGCTCAAGAAAGGCTCGTGTTGTTTGGTGCAAAGAAATGCTCAAAAAATACAATCATGGTACGTCAAAAGCCGCATATAATATCCGCACAGGTGACAAATCTTGGATCTATGCGTATGAGCCCGAAAGTAAACAACAGTCGACTGTAAAGGTCTTTCGAAATGAGCCAAACCCAACAAAAGTTGTTCGCCCAAGAAGCAAATGGTCCCTGTTTTTTTATAATAAATTGGCATGTGACTACTGTACCACTAGAGAATCGTAGAATGGCCAATTTTTTATGGTACACAACTATTGGTTTGCCAGAGGTCTTTGAAGCAATAGGAAGACATAACCAGCAATGCAGGATTATTCTTCATAATGACAAAGCGAGATTTCATACATCGGACCGAACAACTCAATATTTGACCGGTCAAAACATTGAATTGATAGGTTATCTGCCGTACAGTCCTGATTTGGCACCCAATGATTTCTTTTTTTTCTTATCCGTGAAGAATAAACCACAGGGTCAATGATTTTCGATGCCAGAAGAAGCGGTTGATGCATTCAAAATGCATGTTTTAGACGTATCTTAATCGAAATGGAAAAAGTGCTATGAAAATTGGTTCAAACTATTCAAAAGTGTATCGATCATCACGGAGAATATTTTGACAAACAATAAAACTATTTTTAATAATAAATGTTTGTTTTTATTTATTATTCCGTATACGTAAATAGCACCCCTCGTATTAGCGAGAACTCAGGAAGTTTATAGTGCATATAATAATTTTCAGTTCTTAATATCCCCGCTCTATCCCCTAAATTCCTACATAGTTTCGCTTTATATGGCAAAATTTTAACTCCGAATTCACCACGTATATCGTTCCTGCAAGTCCCATTAGCAGCAGTGGGTCCAGACCCGACAACAATCGCAACAGTATTCATTCCCAACCCGGAGACACTTTATTAAATTTTGCTGCGCGGAAACTGGCCTTGACGACGCGCCTTATATTAAATTCTCGCCGGACGAGTGACCGCGGCGACATCTGGCGATGGACAACACGCTGCGGTCCAAAATGTCAGCGTCACAATACAACGTTGCCACGTTTTCTTTTCAAAAGCTCGACGAGGAAAAAATAAAACGAGTACCGGGCCTCGGAACGGAAATTTGGTCGTTTTTTTCATGTCGCCAACCGGAACGAAAATTCGGTATATTTCCCGTGAGGAATGCGAGAAAAATAAGGTTTTTCTCGAGATTGGGCCGTATGCGAGATCGTGGAAACAAGCCGTTTTGAATGGGGCGTTATGTAAAAGAGATTCGGAAGTGTAGGATGATGTTTTCTCGGTAGTTTTTCGTCAAATAGCGTTAACTTTGCTGGAAAAATCAGTTTTTGGATCGATTCTGTATCATATACTTGACGACCGAAAGGATTTTCTATATATATTTTAACGTTTGCTTTAGTTTCTTCTTCTCAGAGTTTCAACAAGCAGTTTGCTTTTAAAATTTGATTTAATAAAATATTATGTTGGAAAATATTATGCTTGTGATCAATAAATTTCTTAAAAAGTATCTTTCTTGAACGAAATTTGGTAGTAGGGGGTTTTTTAAGATAGGAAATTTAAATGTTTTGAAAATTTGATGCGACACTTTTCTACGTTTGAAAGGTCACAACTTTTTTGTGCCATAGTGTATTCGCATTTTTAATAAAAATATTATTTTTTCAATCTTATTTACGCCAATAAGGTATACCTTGCAAATATCGCTCCAAGTTATCGTTTTGTAGATATTTGAGCAAAATTGTTTATTGCACTGTTTTAAATTGCGCTTTTGAAATGTAACACTTTTCTTAAAGTAGGTAGGTTATGATTAAAACAAATACATCAAGGCGACTTTTGCATTGATTGTTAATATTTAATATTGTGAGTATTTAAATAGTTAAAATAGTTTTAAGTTATAATAATAATAATAATAATAATAATAATAATAATAATAATAATAAAAGACCCACAATTGGAGGGCGCCTGGACCGGATGGATTGCATAACTTCTGGATTAAAAGCTTTACAGCCGCCTATCCCGTACTTGCAAATGCATTTAAAGAGGTTTTAATAAATCCAGACACTTTCCCTGACTTTCTAATGGAGGGCAATACATACCTACTGTTCAAAAAAGGGGACGTTAAGCAACCCAATAACTACAGACCAATCACATGTCTGTCAGTGTTATATAAACTGTTCACAGCCCTACTCAATGAAAAAATCTACCAACATTGTGATAAAAACAACATTTTTGAAGAAGAACAGAAAGGATGTATAAGAGCAAGTATGGGCTGCAAGGAACAATTGACGATCGATGCTGTAGTTCTTGAGCAAGCGCGAAAAAGAAAACGCAACTTAAATATCTGCTATATAGACTACAAGAAAGCATTCGATAGTGTCCCTCACGATTGGCTGGTTGAGGTTCTGAATTTCTATAAAATTAGCCCCCAGATTATTAATTCTTTAAAGTGCCTGATGGGGAAGTGGAAAACGAATCTTTTTGTCGGCCAACAATGCATTGCTGCTACAAATATCGAGAGGGGAATTTTTCAGGGAGATTCCCTTTCTCCAATTTGGTTCTGTTTAGTATTGAACCCTTTGTCTACACTACTCAACAACAGCAATATTGGATATAAACTTAACATGAGGAATCCAAGAAAGCTCTCTCATCTACTATATATGGATGACCTTAAATTATATGGAGAAACTAGAGAAAAATTAAACTCATTGATAAAAACGGTTGAAACATTCAGTAGGGATATCAGAATGTCATTCGGACTGGACAAATGCTCTACCATTAGTATACAGAAAGGAAAGGTTCAGAGTCAACATTCAACACTTTGTAACATACAACAACTAGAACCAGAAGAGTCCTACAAATATTTAGGAATACCCCAAAAGCATAAACTTGATCATAACCAGTTAAAGAAGGACTTTTCCACTCTATACCAAAAGAGACTTGCAAAACTTTTAAACACCAAACTGAACGGAGGAAACCTCATTAGAGCGATCAACGGTTGGGCGGTGCCAACTCTGACATATTCTTTTGGCATAGTTAAATGGTCAGAAACTGACCTTGATGAGCTCGATAGGTTGACGCGCCGAACATTGACAAAGTTCCGATGCCTGCATCCAAACTCATCTACGAAAAGACTATACATCCCAAGAAAGTTGGGGGGTAGAGGCCTTATAAACGTAAAAAATCTCTGTCTCAATCAAGAACATAGAATGAGAAAACACTTCCTTGATTCAAACAGTACGTTGATGAAATTGGTTGCAAATGAGGATCGGGGTTTCACCCCACTGAACCTAAATAAACGGAATCGTATTGATAGCAGAACAACGCTCACGGACTGTGTTCGAGAATGGAAAGGACAAACATTGCACGGAAGGTTTCCTAAGTCACTCGAAGATGACACCATTGACGAACAATTGTCTCTGAAGTGGCTGACCGATGGACTCTTGTACCCAGAAACAGAAGGTTTCGCGATATCTATTCAAGATAGGGTAACAAGAACAAAAAACTATGAAAAGCACATACTGCATTTGGACGCAGTCGATAAGTGCAGGAAATGTGGTACTTTGGGGGAAACAATTGAGCACCTTATTGGCGGTTGCCCGGCCCTTGCTCCTAATGCTTATTTAGGACGGCATAATCAGCTGGCAAAAATTATACATCAACAAATTGCAAAAAAATACTCGCTATTAGAAAATGCACCTCCTCCATATTATAAGTACTCGCCTTCTCCTGTACTTGAATCATCCGATACCATTCTTTACTGGGACAGACCAATCACTACTGATCGAACGGTTGATTATAACAGGCCGGATATTGTTGTAATCAACAAAAAGGACAAGAGGGCTTTTATAATTGACATCGCAGTGCCACTATCTCACAACATTAGAAAAACTGAGATAGAAAAATCCACAAAGTATGAAAATCTGGTATACGACTTGAAGAACCAGTGGAAACTGAGTAAGGTAGATGTAGTGCCCTTCGTTATATCCGCCGAAGGCCTGATAAGTAAGAGATTTTCAAAGAACCTCGAGAGCCTCAGGATCTCGAGATCGATTGCCATAGTGGGACAGCGTGCCGTGCTCTTGCAGACGTGTCACATTGTTCGTAAGATATTATGCTAGGGTGAGAGGAGCTGAATTGCTTTTTCATCTTGGCATTGGAATACCGGCCAGCATGAGCTGAGATTCTACAGTAAGGATGAGCAGAATAATAATAATTGAAGACATTTTCAGAAAAACTAAATAGGAAAGGTCATGAAGTAAGAAAATCTTGCATTTGATTTGAAAAATCAATGGAAACTCCACAAAAAGTGGAAGTGTTACCTTTTGTTATATCTGCCGAAGGCCTAGTAAGTAAAATTTTTTCCAAAAACCTGGAAATTCTTGGTGTTTCAAAATCGATTACCACAGTAGGACAACGAGCAGTTCTCTTACAAACTTGCCACATTGTTCGTAAGGTACTAAGCTGAATGGGAGGAACTGAACTGATTTCTCATCTTGGCATTGTAAACCCGACTAGCCTAGGCTGAGATGATCGATGAATCATGTTTGTGATAATAATAAATTCAAGATAAGGTAGCAAGGACAACAAATTTTGAAAGACATACTACACATGGATGTTGTTAACAAGTGCAGGAAGTGTGGTGGTGTGGGAGACACAATTGAACATCTTATTGTCCCTAATGCTTACCTAGGCAGGCATAATCACCTGACGAAAATGATATACCAGCAAATCGCTTTAAACCATTCGCTATTTGATAAAATACATACACCATACACCATACAATACACCATATTACAAGTACACGCCTTCCCCCGTGCTTGAGTCAGCCTATACCATTCTTTACTGGGATAGACCAATTACAACAGACCCGACGGTTGACAATAATAGGCCGAATATTGTTCTACTTAGCAAAAACCAGAAGAGAGCTTTCATAATTGACATTGCGATACCAGTCTCTCACAACATCAGATAAACTGAAATGGAAAGGATCACGAAGTATAAAAATCTTGCATTTGATCTGAAAAATCAATGGAAATTCCAGAAAGTGGAGGTGTTACCTTTTATTATATCTGCCGAAGGCCTAGTAAGCAAAACCTTTTCCAAAAACCTTGAAATTCTTGGTGTTTCAAAATCGATCACCACAGTAGGGCAACGAGCAGTGCTCTTATAAACTTGCTACATTGTTCGTAAGGTACTAAGCTGAATGGGAGGAGCAGAACTGCTTTCTCATCTTGGCATTGTAAACCCGACCAGCCTAGACTGAGATGATCGATGGATCGTGTTTGTGATGATAATAATTTTAATACACTATGGTAAAATATTTTTTGTAAATCTTAAAAAAAACCCCACTACTAAATTTCCTTAAAAAAATGCTATTTAAGAAAGTTATTGCCGAAAATTTGAAATAAAATTATAAGTCTAACATCCTGTATCTTGGTTACTATTAACTAAGGTAAGTTTTAAAGTTAAGGTAAGAAAAAACCTTTCAGGTCAATTTGCAGGTTTTTTTGATAATCCTTTCAAAAGATCTTAATTTTTGAAAAAAATATGGCTTTTTTTGGTGTTTTGTCCATAATTTCTTGAAAAATAGACCAAGTTAAACCGATTTTGTTTTCAAAATTTTCATTTTTATGTAATTTTTAGAAAAAAAAAATACAACAAAATTATTCAAATTATCCTTGCCTTCTATTTTTGAGTTTGAAACTGTAAATACTTTTTTGAAACCTAGTGTATACTTTGATTTTTTCGAAAATGTTTTACCTTACACTTCTGTCCATTTAACGATATTTAAGCCTGATTTGATCGTGGGATATTCAAAATTACTTTTTTTTATAATTTTTGAATTTTTTTTTTAATAGTATATTTTTGTATAGAAACTCGTCTTAAATTCTTCTTTGATCGATGTTTTGATCGATGTTGAGATTCCATAATTAAATATTTATGAAAAAGCACTCAAGTAAAAAGTACACAACTAACTAAGCTAAAATTTTAATAATAAAACATGCGACAAAAGTTGTAAACATGTGTAAAAATAAGGAAAAAGCGCCAAAGTAAGTCTAAGTTGCGCCGCTATTTTTAAGTTAATAATAAATGATTTTTTGGTAATATTATTTTCTTTTATAAAAAAGAAGAATATCCAACAACAAAAATTGGTTATAATTATTATTTATAGAGATAATTTTTTTTCAAGTTTTCGAAAATTAAAAAAAAATAGTAATTATTAATATCACACTAGGCTTAAATATTGTTAAATGAATAGATGTGTAAGGTAAACAATTTGTGAAAAAATCAAAGTATACACTCAGTTTCAAAAAAAAAATTAAAGTTTCAAACTTAAAAATCGAGAGTAAAAACACTTTGAATATTTTTTTGTATGTTTTTTCTAAAAGGTACATAGAAAAACAAAAATTATATTTTGATGTTTTTTTTCAAAAATTCGAATCTTTTGAACGGATTATCAAAAAAAAGATAAAAATTGACCTAAAAGGTTCTTTCATTGTGTACAACCAAATATCCAAAAATTGCAGAAGTCAAAAGTTAACGACAAAAAAAAAGCATACAAAAAGAATAAAAGAAATATAATCAATGAAACCCACACCCTCATCACAAAAAACACCGCCTGGGGTCTAAAAACACCAACAAAAATCCATACCATTGAAAATGTCTCGTTAAAACCAAAAGGCCCGTTGCAAACATGAAGTAAACGTCAAATTGAAAAAAAAAATGCTTCGTGGTAAGTCAAATTGAACTTATAACTTTATAATCACACAAACATTAAGGTATTATTTATAGAACTTGAAAAGGACAGAAAAATGTTTAAAGTTTGTTCCAGATAAATGATAATAAGAATTCTTTACCACAACAACTCAACATTAGAGACAAATTCCTAAAAAAGAAAAAAATGAAACAAAATATAAATACAAAGGTCAAGAAAAACATCAAACCAGTCACCCCCTTTAGATCAGTTATTTGTTGCTCCAATCTAAGCTTGATACTTGAGAGATCTTAAAAAGCTCATTTTGCGTGCCAGTATAATTTTTATCTGCTTTGGTCCATCTTTTAGCTCTTCTTCCTTATGCCATTCTCCATAGAATTTCAAAGAATTCCAATTTTTCAGTAATTGTTCGAAAAGTTTCCTATACAAGCTTCTTGTTGTCATGGCTCTGTACTATATACCTTGATCAATGCTGCTATTCCGATTTTGATTTGATATTGTGATTTTTTTATAAAGTTCTTTTGAAGTTTTGCGTGCTTTCAGAGATTTCTACAATTTATGTATTGATATATTTTCATACACTTTAGGTAAGTAGATGAAATATAAATATAATGGTAAAGTTGTAGCATTTTTCTTTACAATTAACTGCTTTAAACAGAATAATTTTTTAATACACTATGGTGGAATGCAATGGTATATAAATAAAGTAAAGAGACTGGTTGCGTAGCGTTTGATCTGGCAACACTGTTGGCTTCCTATTTGGAGGAAAGTTAGGCCAACATCTAATGCGTCGTTCGTACGAGTTTGAACTTCTCAGAGCCACTTGGTTGTTTGTAGAATATTCTTTTGGTGAACCGGATTTTTCCAGTTTTGTTTCAGACTTGACTGCACTCAAAAAGTCAAGCCTTGCTTCAGTCCTGGTTTTCTTTTTGCAACTCTGAAAGGTTTTTCGAAACCGTTTTCTCGCAGATTCGCTTCATTTCCAATTCATTGGTTAAAATCTCTGATGAAAGGTTGCATGAGTCAAATTAAAATTTATCCCCCCGAATGGTGGCCGGCCTTTCTTTCAAAGGGGAAGCCATCAGTATTGTCCAGTCTTATTACCTTATTTACCCTCATGGTATGCTGCCAGTCATGTTAAACAGAGCTCATGCCACTCGCTCTTCCTGCTTTAACCCTTTCATTATTTTAAGGATGTCTCTAATGGAACAGATGATGCAGGCATTAATATCGTCCAGAGTTGTTTTGAGGTTTTCTAATGATAAGCGTAGACTCACAAAAATATTTTGTAAAACCTTTCAAGTATTTCTGATATAAGCGCCGAAAAAAGTCAGCGAAAGTGTGCGGTGTGAACCGAATAATACTTCTAAGGCCCTTATTTGACTGAATATTTGAAAATTGTTAATGACCAATAAAAAACCGAACGGAACTTTTATTTCCTTCCTTAAAGAGACTAAAGAAACTGTCGACAAATTTATGATTTTTAGACAGCGACCGAAACCTCGGACATACGGACAAACGTCCCGGACTGGATAGCTTTTACAGCCGTTTTTCCGCACAATAACCGCGCGTTTGCGTCCTCCTTAATAGTTATTTGATTCCGACAACAGTACGAAAGGGTTCTCGTTCTAGCCAGAGAACAGTCTGCCAGCAACGGTTTTACGACCTCTTAAAAGATTTCTGCGTTTCACTGTTACGACCGAATGTTGATTTTTGTCTTGCCGAAACTGACTTTTATTTTCCACGAAAATCACCTTATTTCCTGTATATAAATCACTGAATTTGTGTAAATTTGCTCCTTTAATAGAATAAACTCACATAGTAATGGGAATTTTATTTAATTTTATGAAATTTGCGGATCAAAAGAATCCATTTATACATTTTGTAAAAATTAAAAAAAAATTAACCCGTTTCTTACTTGAAAATTGTCTTTATATCGACATAAAAATTTATATATATATATATATATATATATATATATATATATATATATATATATATATATATATATATATATATATATTTGATGATATAATTTTTGATGATGATTAATAGACTTATGTTTAATTGACTAATTGTTTAGATTTATATATATATATATATATATATATATATATATATATATATATATATATATATATATATATATATATATATATATATATATATATCTTTTTGGAAGTAAGAAAAGAAACATCGAAGCTAATTAGACAAACTAAAAGAAAATATGAAAACAATCAACTTAATGAAATAGAAAAAGATTTCCAAAAAAATAACACCCGAAACTTTTACAAAACATTTAAAACTAAATTAACAGGCTATCAACCGCAAAGTCTTTGCTTCCAAAAGGAAAACGGACAATTAGCTCTAAATAACCAAGACAATTGCAAAGAACTTGCGAAATATTTTGAACAAATACTAAACTGTTCTGAGCCCTTAAACAAATTAACAACACTAAAATCTAAACAAACAAACCCAGATTCATTACCACCGAATGAAGATGAAATAATTAGGCAAATCAAGCGGCTTAAAAATGACAAGGCTTCTGCTGAAGATGGAATCACTGCTGAACTTTTGAAATCCGCTGGTCCAGGTAAATCAAGGAAATAACCAAAATCCTACAAGAAGTTTGGCGAACCGAACGGATTCCGGAAGATTGGAAAAATGCTCTAATCCATCCACTACATAAGAAAGGAGATAGAACGGATGTAAACAACTATAGAGGGATACCTCTTCTCTCAGTTTGTTACAAGATTCTATCTCAATGTCTACTAGACAGAGCACAGGGACAGTTAGAACCTAACATTGGTGAATATCAAGCAGGTTTTCGTCCGGGCAGATCCTGCCCTGAACAGATCCTGAATCTGAAGTTGATTCTAAGACATCAAAAACTGTATAATAAAAATCTCGTCTGTACATATGTGGATTTTAAAAGAGCATATGATTCTATTGACCGCGAATCTTTATTCCGAATCTTGAAAGATCAAGGACTAGATCTGAAAACGCTGGCAATTATTAAAACAACATTAACTAACACAAGGTCAAAAGTTAAATTCATGGGTGAGATCTCAGAGCCCTTCGAAATTAAAACTGGAGTGAGACAAGGGAATGGACTCTTGCCACTCTTATTTAAATGTGTTCTAGAAAGAGTAATACAGGAGTGGTGTGAAAAAAAGTCGGCCCTGAATATTGACCAGCCCATTAAACTGGGGAGAACCAACATCAAAATTGATTGTCTGGCATTTGCTGATGATCTAGCAATTTTAGCTCAAGTTGTATTAACGGCACAGAAACAGATTGAAATCCTAAAAGAAACAGCAGAAAATGTAGGACTCCAAATTTCCTTTGAAAAGACACAATACATGATCTGCAACAGACTAAGAACGTCATTTCTAAAAACAAAATATGGTAACATCGAGACGAGTCTCTCAATTCAAATATTTGGATGAAATAATCATGGAAAATGGGTTGGAAAAAGCGGCCAATAAAGGTAGATGTCAAAGAATGGAAACGGCATTGAGACTTACACAAAATATTTACAACAAAAAATGCCTATCTAAAAACACAAAACAGAGACATTACAACACGGTTATTAAGCCAGAATGTCTATATGCTGCAGAAACGCTCATTTTGAATAGAAAGAGGGACATCGAGGACATTGAAAAGAAGGAAAGAAAAATCGTAAGAAAAATCCTAGGCCCTAAACAAATAAATAGCACAACATACCGACTTCGAGAAAACCAAGAAATCAAACAATACACAGATATACATAGCGATATGAGAAAAAGAAGACTTAAGTTTAACGGACACATAAAACGGATGAATCCGAGTAGGTTAACTAGACAAATAGTCGAATTTTATGAAAATAGGAGTAAAGCTAAAGTAGAAATAATTAAATGGATTGCTGCAATTAAAGAGTACCTAAGAGCAGCAAATATTACACAAACTGAAATTCAGGATAGAGGCTGTTTCAGACACAAGGTTAGCGTTTGGAAGGTTGGCCAGAGAGAAAAATGTAGGAAGACTGGAACAACTTGGTCTGACGAAAGGAAAAAAGCTCATAGCGAAAGAATGAAATTAGTATGGGCACAAAGGAAGGCTAACAACAACAAACGCCTCTAATTGTACTTCGCGTGGTTCACTAGGGCCCATACGTGAATAATAATAAATAATATATATATATATATATATATATATATATATATATATATATATATATATATATATATATATATATATATATATATAACATTTGATACCTGGAGATAAAACATAGATTCAACATAGATCCTCTGGATTTATCCAGAGACTATTTATCTAGAATGGTTTCGTTTGCAGGAAAAGTCATTACTACGGTTTGATGAGATTCTCGTAATGCCCGTAAAACCCAGGCGTATTATGCTTCAGAACTCGAACAACTGGAAGGTGTTAGTCAGGTTAAGCAATCACATCTAAAAAACGGTTTTCTGAAGGAGATTCACTTCAAATAATAAGATTAAGCTGAGAATTCTGTTTATTTTGCAGAGTTAGATAAATCGTACTAGATTAATTGAAAAGTTTGTGGAGTAGAAATAATAAAATAAGTTTATAGTTGAAAAAATAACTTTATCCTTTCGTATATTCTCCTACAAGCTCAATACATTTTTCCCAGCGGTTCTCCAATTCATTTATTCCATCTCTGAAGTGATTTTCTGGAAGTCCTTCAAAATTCTCATCTACGGGTATAACTTCTTTATTTGAGGAAAAACGCTTGCCACGTAGCCACGAGTTTTTTAACGTTTGGAACCAGATGAAAGTCAGAGGGGGTCAGATCTGGTGCATATGGTGGATGCTCTAGCAATTCGTAGTATAACTCCTACAATTTGGCCATTGCAAGAACACCTCCAAAGATCCAAATGGTTTGAAAGGTTTGAGTAATACTGCCCTGTTTTGGTTTTACCGGTTTGAAAGTACTGAATTAACAAAGTGCCGTTTACATCCTAAAAAAATGATGCCGTAACCTTTTTGGTTGCTTCGAAGCTGAACAACCGGGTTCAGTCCACTCTGCGGCACCCACCTTGCACATAACTTTCTCAAGCCCCATTCCTTTTTCAAAATATGAAACACCCGTTCAGTTTAGATGTCCATGACCTTAGCAATTTAACTCAAAGTGAATTATCTATTTTCCATAACCATATCATATATAGAATTAATTATTTGTTTAGTAGTTGGACTTATTGGACGTCCAGATCGAGGATCATCACACAGGCTTGTAGAACCATATTGGATGAGCAGAATACATGTATCATTTCACTAAATGTTTGCCTTTAAACATCGATACGTTTACTTTAAGCTGCTGTTTTTGTACGAGCGAATTGACAAATCGACTTAAAACTTCACATATGTTCATTGGGGAATGATGAAACTTCAAAATGTACTGTACTGCTCTATAGATGCCACTCTGCGAACTTTTCAATTAGTTTAGTATTATTTAAAAGCTATTTACGTTGGTTTAAATGTACTGACTTGCAAGGTAACTGGGTTATATTGTGTTTTCTTTTGGCAGGCCGAGAACTTTTCGAACTATTGTCGTAGGAACTGAGATGAGAGCTTAAATATAAGATAACATCTAATATTAGATTTGTTAGTGAAGTTATTATACAGGTTTATGATATGACATATATTCATAAAAAAAACGATGAACTTTTATGTTTTCAAGCTTAGAATTTAATATAAACGTTCTTATCTCAAATAACAAAAATAGAACAATATTCTCTCGCATTTAATCAAATTCAATTCGTTTCTTTCATCGAACTTCGTCTTATTTATTTAATTTTTTGGAAAGGCAATAAAAGACTATTTCCATGAATAAATTTTCTCTCGCGTCGTCTTGTCTGAAAAATAGTTTTTCGGTGAAAATTGTAGTGATGACAATTTTGCTCCGGTGAAAATTGAGTAAATATTTATAAATTAATGAAAATCTTTAGTTAAAGTTAAATGATTTTCGAAGCAGTGTCTGTTTTTTCTTTATATGTACAGTCCGTGTTTGCAATGCGTGGGAATTGTTTTTCTAAAATGAACAGCTAATATTGAGCGAAGATTCTTTAATGTGAATATCTTTTCCCATATTTATAATCTATTTCTAGTTTTCTTACCTGAATCAGGCTCTCTCAAAACCTTTGCTCAGTTAACATGTTTAACATTGGTGCCTATCTGAAAGAAATTAATTATTTCACTAACATCTAGTCACTGCTAGCGACAATTCGTTCCAGTGCCAGTTATTTTTAACAAAAACAAATTTGTCAGCACACCTGTGATAGCTTATCCTGCGATAAAATCCATCTGTGATATTTATTAGTTCTTTTCTATTTCTGTCTTTTTTCTTACGTAAGTTCCAAACTCATGAGTTAAAGTGTCTGGTCGCTAAATGATCTTGATATCGATGCGCGATGATCTTGATATCGATGCTAATCTCAAAATTCTCTCTCCCTCTTTTTTTCTAGTTTTAATATTTTAATTAATAATAAAGCACTAGTTATTGAGGACTCTTAGATCATTTTTGCAGCGCTATGCACTGATATCTGTAGTATGTCATTGTTTCTTCTTTAGTCGTTTTTTTTTCATGTTAAGATTTTCTTGTAGTAAAGCACATTCAGTAACATCAGCTGCTCTTTATTTCATGATGCTGTTTCGATGACAATTGGGATATTTTGTTACCAGTATCATACTTTAAACATACATAATCAATCAGAACTTTAAGAGTTAACTGACTGGTATTTGATTCTACCAAAGAATGAAACACGTCGGTCAATAAGTCCCCGGTCTGACGTATAGATGACGTCACTTACAAAAACTCCTTACCAGTGGTCGATTGTGTCAACCTGCAAGCAGCATGTATCAAAATTTCACATGACAATCTGTTCACTAATTTCTGAGTTGGGTTTTAAGTGAGGCTACTAAAAAAAATCGTGTGTTGACTAAGCATTTCTTTTTGATGAAAAAAATACCGTTGAAGCAAAACAATGGCTTGATAAACATTATCAGACTGTGCCCCAGGAAAATCAACCATGATTAAAGTTATGGTCTTACAAGCACCGATGATGCGAAATGATGTCGTTACACCAGAAATATCAGAAAAACTCGGAAAATTATTCGTAAAGGTATAGAGATACCTTTACTGATATCACGAAGATATCGAAAGGAAGATTCAAAGTTTATCAAGTGAATTCATTTCGAATCTGTATGAGCAAACGCCGTACGTTTGCTCACAGTGGACCAAAAACAATAGCGTATTGATGATTTTGAACTATGTTTGGAGTTGTTTAAGCGAATTAAAAAAGAGTTTTTATGCGGTATGTGATAACGGATGAAACATGGATCTATTACTATACTCCAGAGTCAAATCGCAGTCAGCTGAGTGGATATCAACCGGTGAAAGCCGTCCAAATTGACCAAAAACACAACCATCGACAGGCAATGTCATACCCTGTGTACTTTGGGATGCGCATGGGATATTGTTCATCGATTATCTCAAGGAAGGAAAAATCATCAATAGCGAATATTTCAGAGCTTTATTGGTGCGTTTGAAGGACCAGATTGCAAAAAAAGAAAAGTGACACACAAATCGTTGTCAACGATAGCTAAATTCCACCATATTCTCCAAATCTAACTCCCAGCGATTATTTCCTGTTCCTCGAAAAAATGCTCACTGGGAATAAATGTTTTGTTGATCTTCCTATAAGATATTCTTGAAGAATTGCCCAAAGAATGCCGGAAGAATTTTTAAAATTCTTTTCCGAGGTGGTGGATAATTTCCATTACCCAATTTTATTGCCTGGAGATTTATACTGGCAACACTTAACATTAAAAAATCACCATCATCGGTCGCCGAGTGTTTCTAGCTACATTTTAAGCTTTTCTTCAGTTTTATTATAATAGGTGATTATGTCCGGCTTTTTCTTGATTCCGTATCTGATTCCATATTCTGACTCCATATTTTGCGGGTTTTGATGGAATATACTGTATAAAGGAATATCTCCCTAAAAACTTCAAGTTTTTCATCTAGTGTGACATTCTGACCAACTGAGTATCAAGAGTGATAATTTACTACAAACTGTTCAAACATTTTACGTATTGGTGCTAAGCGGCCATATATTCATTTTTCAGCCCTTGTTTCTTTGCTATCAAATCAAATCAAATCAACAGAAATCTGAATGTTTTCAGACTCATTGCCATACGAGATTTTTCAACACCAAATCCGTCGGTCTCCCAGAAATCTTTTAAATTTAATCTTCCACCTTTGTAGTGCCCGGTTATGAACAAAAGTCCCAAGAAGGCTTTAATTTCGACTTTGTCCGTAAATGATGTATCCCTGATACGACTGTATTATTTCTTTACACTGTCAATATATTAATTGGTAAATTTTACAACTATGTCTAACATATTTTCACTAAAGAGACACTGCCAGCATTCCAAAATAATGTTTTTTGGAAAGTTCCTGATTAAATTTTGCTTAGCAGTTCTTTTTCTGGAAGGAAATGGAACTTTCTTCCAAGAAAACACTCTACAATTATTTTATTACCTTTTCTTGTAGCCCTATAAACGTTTTCTTCATCTTCTTCAGCAGTAGTAGAATCGACATCATTTTGTTCAGATTCTGAATTTTCCTGCCTTTCTTCTACTCTCTTAGATCCATCCGTGTCATATTTTTCTTCGACATCATAATCGATGGGTTCGTGATTTTGATTTTGGTATTCATTCACATTGTCGTCACTCCATTCGTCAAATAAAACTTTATGTATTTCTTCAATGTCCTTTTCATTTTCCAGAATGTAAAACTTTTTATTTGTAACCATTTTACCTGAAGAATAAAAAATACCTCTGAGAAAATACAAAGGTACGCGCGTTTGTATCCATAAGATACAATAACTTTTTAATTTTGATTACACAAATATAATAAAAATGACAGTTACCAAGCATTACCACACAATGTAAATATATCAAAAACACAAAGAAAAAAATCAAAAATATAAATTGTATAATACTTACTAGAGTACTCGCCAAGTATCCGCCAGATTCACCATTGACTTAATGACAACATACACTAACAATGACAGCTCAAACCGTACTAACCTTATTCGTACCTTAATCGTACTAACCTTAAAATTGTAGACTCATTTACTCTATAAGTACAAGGAATCGGAGCATGATAACACTTTTCACAAATTGCTCTAGTTGGCGAATATTACAATTTTCATGTGAATATCTTTAAAACTGTTCGAGATGTCTTGTTATGTAGCCTTGTTTGTGTGATATAACTCTCGATATTTTAAAGGACACATAGAAATTGTAATATTTTATTTATCCATGTTTTGAAAACAGCAAACTTCACATCGTTCTAGTTCTCCTTCTTTATCTTATCCGTTCTTATAGCCGGATACTTATCCAGGAAAATTATTAGCATATTCAATTGGTCGAGGTCCATTATCGTTGGATACGGTCGTATCCATTTGGAGAAATTGTTCCAAGGTGGACGACCTAATGGATATTGCGTGCAGATACGGTCGAATCAGATGTGAATCTGGATGGTTTTTTCTTCTCGTTCCTTCTACGGCTGATTCCGATTGGGTCATTTCATTTTTTTTTTGTAAGTAGGATTAGAACAACCGTCAAAACCTGTAATTACAAAGCTATTCTAACTGGATATGAAATTAATTCTAATTGGATATCACATTAAAAACAACTAAAACGCAATATTTTACAAGAAAATTCAATGAATATAGAGAGGACAGTAGAAAAACATGGGAATTTATTAATAGACAAATACACTCCCAGAAAAATTATAACATTATAGAAATTATGAAGGAAGACGGAACTAGTAGCACCGATACAAAAACTATAGCAAACGAACTAAATAATTATTTTGCCACAATAGGTCAAAAACTAGCTGATAAAAAAATACAGGGAAAAACAAAACCACCACAACAACTATAACAAATAAAATATATAATAAATCTGATGTTAAAAATGTAGAACAAGAAGAAATAGAAAGAATAATACAAGACTTGCATCGACATAAAGGCCCAGGATTTGACAAAATAACAAAATGACGTGATCAAGAATAATAAGAAAACCTTAATACCAATTTTTACAAAGTTAATAAATAAAATGTTAGACACAAGAATATATCCACAATACCTAAAACAATCCATAAGAGTCCCCATATACAAAAAAGGAAAAAAGAATGAAACACAAAATTACAGACCAATTACTTTAGTATCAGCACTGAATAAAATAACAGAAAAAATCTTAAACCACAGAATGATTGAGCATATATCACAAAACAACATCATAAATAGAGCACAATATGCCTTCCAAAAGAAATCGAGCACGATTTCAGCTGTTTATGATTTGATAGAAAATATTAAAAAATGCATAGAAAAGAAACACACGGTCGTAGTAATATCTTTCGACATAAAAAAAGCATTCGACACAATCAATAAAGAAACATTATTAGAAAAACTCATTGCATATGGATTTGATAATTACATAAGAATAATTGAAAGCTACTTGATGAACAGACCCCAAAAGACTAAAGTAGGAGAGACAGAAAGCAACACTAATACAGCTGCGTACGGCTTGCCGCAAGGAGGTAACCTACCACCATTGCTATATATACTCTATACAAACGATTTATTCGAAGAAAATTTCACTGGAAAAATATATGCTTACGCTGATGACTTGTGCATGTTGTATTCGGACAATGATTACAACAGATTACAACATAATATATATATAACGATATGAAAAAGTACGAACTATGGTGTTTTAACAACTCACTCACGATAAACGAAACAAAAACAGAATACATAATATTTAACAAGAAGAAACAAGCAAGAGACCTAAACATAACGATAAGAAACCAAAAATGAAAGGAAATTTCCGAAATTAAATACACACTACCTTAAAATGGGATAAGCATATAAATAAAATAAAAAAAGGAAATGCCAAAACAATTACTTTGCTCTTAAAAATGAAGCACATCATACCAACAAAAATGAAGAAACCACTGTACCATGCACTATTCTCATCTAAAAATGGTTATATGATCTTTACATGGAGCAATACTACAGAAAAAAACTTAAACATACTACAAATACAACAAAATAAGACATTAAAAATATTATATAATCTCAACAGACGAACGCCAACCGAAGAACTATACAAAAAACAAAAGAACTAAACATCAGACAACTAATACAATATCACAATATACTGCTGCTATACAAAATTCAAAATAAATTAATAAAGACAACTATCACATTTACGACAAACAAACAAATACATACATACGAAACCAGAAGAAAATCAGACATTAAAGTTCATAAAAATACACAAGTAAGACTCACACAAAAACTCACAACTGAAACCGTAGCAAAATTCAACAAGATACTGAAAGACATAATAAAATTAAACCTAAAAAATTTTAAAAAGAAGCTTAAATACTTATTACTAGAACACAAGATCTGAGCGACATCGACTAACAGTTGAAAAAAAAAACCATGACGCCTTCGATACCTTCTGCCCAGAGAGAGACCTAGAAGACTTCAAACTGTTGCAGATGAAGAAGGATACAACCCACAACTGCATGAATCCACCAACAATAACAAATAGATTAATGTTGTAATTTAATATACAGTTGTATATGTTAATATTTTTAATATATACTAAATAATAAACAAAGTAATCTGTCACAAAATTTAAAATTCAATTTGTGGTAGAAACGTATGTATTAATACTGCTTGCAGGTAATTAAGGGTTTCGGGAGTCGATAATTGCCAATATCATTAATAAATAGCGTAATGCTCTCGACATTAATTATTATCGCAGATTTTTTATCTCTGTCAATGTAAACACCATAAAAATATTGATCGTATATTATATCAACTTTTAATCGAATAGAGATATTTACGTGGACCGATCAAAAAGTTGATGTTTATCCACTATCTCTTTCTGTTGGTAGCTACCGTCATCCAGCCAATTCCTTCGCATTTTCTTTAGACTTATAGACGCGCTATATGACCAGACCATTTCACTTGATGGTTCTTTGTAACACATATACATTTTTTATATTTTGAGCATACTTGGTACTAAGCCAAGGTTGCAGAGAGGAAGTTCCACGCCGTCCCGATTGTTGCGAACGTTCTTCGTAAGATGGCGTGAGTTGTTTGAAATTGCATACCGCAATTGACATGTCCAGTTGATACGGTCTAGTTCTGGCTCCTTGTGTTCAACTGGAGCAAGACTGATGACGGCTCTAAGGTCAGAAACCGGTCTCAGGACCAACATTATGTTGTTGGCTGAACGGGAATCTATGGAGCATCTCCATATATATGTGAAATCGCCACCAACACAACATTTCAAAGTGTGGCTTTTGAAGAGGATGTTAATTTGTTTTGGGATGTTATGCATTATTTCAGGAATTTTCTTGTCGATGCGGAGATCTTTCATTCAGTTCGTTGTTCATGTTTTGAAATTCATATGGATCGGTGCTGCACAATACATCAGTATAAATTAAGTATCTGAGTTGAATCTTGTCCACTTTTACACCTAGTTAACTACAACTAACTAAGTAGAAATTTATAATTTAGGAGTTTATTACTGCCACGGGAAGAAAGGAAGAATAAGACTATATATATATATATATATATATATATATATATATATATATATATATATATATATATATATATATATATATATATACCAGGTGTCCCATTAAGGATGGATCGCGGCCGTATCTTGAAAACTATTTATCCCACAGCTTTGGAAAAAAAAATTGTACTAAAAATGATCATGAGAAATTCACCACAAATATTTTTAAGCTTCTAAAACGGCCGCTAGAGGGCGTGAACAACTAAACATTTTTAAAAATATTTTTTTTTGTGTATTTTCAAGTGTTAACCGAGTAAGAAAAATTCTCAGTTATAATTAGCAAACTGTCTCCTACAACTTTGTTTTATGGCATTTTGTCGTAACTTCGCGAATAAAGAAGTGTGGGGGAGTTTTACCTATTTAGATAAAAAGTCGTCTAACGTCCGTTTGCCTAAACCGATTTTCCTCAATTTGGATTCATTTAAAAGGCAATTGCTAGGACAATCAGATAATTTATTAGTTTATAAATGAAACCGCGTGGTGGCGTTACATTCAACAATAGTTTTTTTGAAGTTTTGTTCAGTTTTTTCAAATGGAATGGTGCAGCTTCTACGACATGGCAAGAAAGGTAATTTAAAGAGGAATCATCCAGTGAAAACCCGAAATCGATATCTCTGACATGTCAAGAGATATTTCGATTTTTCTGAAAAAATCAGTTAGTTTTAATTTTTACCGTAATATTAAGTTAAAAATTGATTTTAATATTTAGGTCGCAATCGCAACCGTAACAATTTAATTTCAAAAATAAAATTATCTATTCAGTATCAATCATCATAAATGTTCTAATCCTGACCTTGATCATATTTTCTAATTTAATTACATAAGCGGAAAAATGCCTTTCCCCAATTGTTGCATTTTCTCTTTTGTGATGCTTAAATACTACTTGACAGAATATTGAAATCAGTCATTAATAAATATACCTACTCTTTTTTTTAAACTAAATGAATCGATGAATTAAATTATTCGTTTTCGGGTTTCCAAATAAACGCATGCAATCCTTAGGTACATTACACAAAGAGTGTAAGAAGGGAACTATGGAAACAAACAAAAACAGTCAAATTAACTTGTCAGTTTTGAAATGCATTACATTTTCAACATTGCATTTATTGATTATTAATAATTATTATAATAATACCTAACAATGCCTTTTACGAATAACGAGGCCTATGACATGATGGCGGTGTATTTCCAATGTTTTGAAAATGCATGTATTGCAGAGCGGCAATATGCAAGTCAATATCCCGAAAGAAGGCATTATTCGAAGAAGGTGTTTACACGTCTTGCAAGACGCTTACGAGAAACAGGAATTGTGCATCCAGATCCAGTCCGCACCAGGTTACGTTCCATTCGTAATGGAGATAATGTCGTAAATGTTCTGGCTTATGTTGAAACCAACCCCCATTTAAGTATCAGACAAATATCTGAAGAATTAGGTGTTAGCAAGACATCCGTTCATCGAATCTTAAGAGATAACAAGCTGCACCCCTATCATGTTGTCTTACACCAAGCCCTTTTGGATAACGATTTCGACAGACGGTTAGACTATTATCACTGGTTAAAAAATATGTGTAGTGGAAATAAACAATTCTTAAAACGCATACTATGGACTGATGAAGCTACTTTTAGCAGTAATGGAGGCGTTAACTTAGTATATATATAATATGCACTACTGGGAGCTTGCTAATCCACGCTGGATGTGTGAAATCAACCACCAAAATAGATGGAGTGTGAAAGTATGGTGTGGTGTTTTGAGAGACAAAATTATTGGTCCCTTTATTTTTAATGGACATTTGAATAGTGAAACATATTTAAATTTTTTATAAAATGGACTGCCAGAACTAATGGAAGATGTTTCGTTGGAAACAAGACAAGACAAGGCAAATATGGTACCAGCATGATGGATGCCCTGCCCACTTCTCACAGGTGGTTCGAAACTTCTTGGATGCTTCGTTTCCAAATCGTTGGATAGGACGGGGTAGTTTATTTTCGTGGCCGGCGCGCTCTCCGGATTTGACAGTCCTCGATTTTTACTTGTGGGAAAGACAAAAAGACCTTGTTTTTCAAACTCGTCCTACCACACGAGAAAACATGATTGAAATAATTCAAAATTCAATAACCAGCATTTCAAGAACGGAAATTGAAGCTGCCGTTTTTAGTACTCGTCGAAAAATAAATCTTTGCATTTCTAAGGATGGATGGCATTTTGAACTTTTAGAAAGGCGTTAAAGTTCAGATTCTGTTAATTATTAGACTGTTGGGTTGTTAATTTTATTTGACTGTTGTTATTATTATTATCTTCGTTGTTGGCCCGTTGGCCTTTAAACATGCTTCAAATTAATATGGCACGAAGAATTTGGACCAGTCCTAAGCCTGGGTAAAGTGTGAAGGAAGGCAAACATTAGGTTAATATTTTTTTAACTTAATGCAGGTAGTAGAGAAATAATAACTGATTTTTTTCAGAAAAATCGAAATATCTCTTGACATGTCAGAGATATCGATTTCGGGTTTTCACTGGATGATTCCACTTTAAATTACCTTTCTTGCCATGTAGTAGAGGCTGTACCATTTCATTTGAAAAAACTGAACAAAACTTCAAAAAAACTATTGTTTAATGTAACGCCACCTCGCGGTTTCATTTATAAACTAAATAATTTATCTCCCAGATTATCTGATTGTCCCAGTAATTGCCTTTTAAATGAATCCAAATTGAGGAAAATCGGTTTAGGCAAACGAACATTAGACGACTTTTTATCTAAATAGGTAAAACTCCCCCCCCCCCCCACTTCTTTATTCGTGAAGTTACGACAAAATGTCATAAAACAAAATTGTAGGAGACAGTTTGCTAATTATAACTGAGAATTTTTCTTCCTCGGTTAACACTTGAAAATACACAAAAAAAATTATTTTTAAAAATGTCTAGCTCGTCGCGCCCTCTTGCGTTCGTTTTAGAAGCTTAAAAATATTTTTGGTGAATTTCTCATGATCATTTTTAGTACAATTTTTTTCCCCGAAGCTGTGGGATAAATAGTGTTCAAGATACGGCCGCGATCCATCCTTAATTGGACACCTGGTATATGAACATTCTGTTAGTTGCTTGACGGGGTGGGAACCCAGTCAGGCAAAATGGGATATCGGTATTGTAAAACTATTATAAAATGGTGTTCTGGATAAAATTCTATCAAAAAAATATTGGTAAATTGTTTTTTTGGCGTTTTGACGACAAACTATTGGACTGTACGTAGAGTATTCATGTAGACATCTCATACTGATTGAATTTTGAAATTTTATTGTCCCTTTGGAGAAACCTGTTAAAAACCTGGTTATCAGGATAGAAACTTTTTAATCAACATTCATAATCCGAAATGAGGCAAAGAACAGAAACTAGTTAAGCCACTGCACAGTCTCTTGAATGTCTTTGTTCTATTTATTTAATTTGAGGAAACTTCTAATCGAAAATTGCCTTTTAAAATTGTTTATTTCATCTCGGGCGCAGTTTTTTTTTCAGTTTTATTCCTTTTACATACGCTTTGTACACAAACTAATTTAGCGTCGAAAATTTATCGTAGTTGTTCGAATGGCCGTCGGCGCCAACGAAAATTGGCTTTTCCTATCCGAGCACGCGTGAATATATCATTTTTATCAATTTTCTCAAAACTATGTGCGCCTCACTCGACTTATCTGAAATTGTCGTTCGAACGCCCTCTGGGACTGTTAATTTTAGAAACCGGTTTCGCTTATCGAAGCGCCATCTTATTTATTTTGTCGTACGTAACGTAGAAACGAAGAGAAAACGCCTCTACATTGTATACGAGGGTCACTCTCTTAAACTATAAAAATATCTGACAAAAATAATAGTCTATATCTATTCAGTCTAAATTCAGTCTATATCTAGACATTTTTCCGTATAATCCTCCGCAGTAGTATAAATATTTCTGCAGGTGAAGCAGCAGATTTTTTCAAATTGCGCTTAATAGTCACTTTATTAACAACTGTTATGTGAGGTGTTAAAACTCGAAAAGACTTACTTTTTTTCACTTCGCGAGAGATATCATCAGTCCATCGAGCTTTCCAGGATATCCACTCCAGGATTTCCTTGGTTCATCTGTCGTCCCATCGTCTCGCTATAAGGCCTGCCCATCTCCACTTCAATTGTTTCACTCTTCCAATTATGTCACATACTTTCCTTTGTTCCATGATCCATGCGCAGGGTATGTAATGCCAAGCATATATCTTTTCATTCCCCTCCGTACTACCCGACGTTTTTGAATTGATTGCATTACGAGTGTCCAGGTTTCACTTCCGTATGTCATAACGAGTAGGACGACAAACTACTACTACTACTTTTCTGGAGGTTAAGTTGACCCGGAGGCCCCGACTTGTATTCTGTTATTTTTATACCGGATGTCACGACATAGTCGCTTATCCAGCGAGGTTAGTTGCCGTTCTTTGGGCAAGGATGTGATGACCGAAGTGAGGGGTCATTCTGGGGCAACGGCCGGCAATGAAGCTGCCGTGACCCTTATTAGCGGATTGTCCGATAAGGACGCTGTCGCTAGGAATTTGTCCATTAGGCTGGACAAGAATGTTTGAAGCGTTGGAGTGTCAGTCTCCCTATGGATTTGTACATTCCTTACAAACCAAAGGGCATTGATTATTGTGCGAAGCACACGGGCTTGGAAAGACTGTAGTCTTTTAACCGAAATGATTGGTAGATAAGGAAACCAGGCCTGGTGTCCGTATATAAGGACTGACCGGACCAACGTTTTATACAAGGTTATCTGGTTGTTCAGCGAAAGCTTACTTCTTCTGTTGATAAGTGGATATAACGTGGGGAGCATTCCGTACGCTTTTCCTTTCGCATTTTTAATATGCGACGTCCACGTCAGGGCCTTATCATACTCGAGGCCGAGATAGTGTGCCGATGTGGCCCACAGAGGAGACTCTGGACGGGTTGTAGTCGCCACCTTGGTGGTTTCTAATATGTCCTGGGTTAATTTATCGACCGCGTCGTCGAGCTGCTGAATGCTACCGATACGCGGATTAGGTCCGCTGTTCTTCAAATACTCTTCGAATTTGCTCCAACAGATGTTTGTGACTTGTTTCGGTGGAAGAAAGTCCACCGCTGTACCGATGTTAAGCAGTACCGAAAGTGCTCAGAAGTAAGTTCGTGAACAACCTGAACTGTGACTCGATTAGTGAGATTTCTTAAGATAAAGAATCTAGGAAGCTCTGGAAACAGGATGGCTCTTCTGGGATAAGGAGGTTCAGCCCGTATCTATCCGCCATAGACAATAGGTCAGTACCTCTCTTATTTGTCCAGCTGGAGCCCCACCTTTGGTTATGTGCATTGAAATCTCCTCCAATGATGAATGAAGTGTTGTTAGTCAGGAAACTGTCGACTTCCCCTGAATCAAAGTTGCTACAGCTTCTCTGGCAAAGTGGGAGTGTGCTCTTAAACACTATGTTGAGCCTACCAAATTCCTGCCAGCCACATTTAACATGCTATTCCACCTCCCGGGCGGTATCCCTCTCCACTGAAATCCTCTGCCCAAGATATTTAAAGTGGTCCATAATCTCCAAATCCTTTCCTAAAACTAAAATTCTCGTGTCATCAGCAAATTTATCAAACATAACCTTACTGCTTTCAGATTTATTTTTAAGCCAAATGGTTTGCCCACCCGTTCTAGTTCTTGTATGCGTCTTTGCTGCTCCTTCAGGTCTTGTGAAATAAGAACGATATCAACTGCAAATCTAAGATGGTTTAAGTTTGAACCATTGTTCTTTACACCATCCTGCTCCCAATCCAGTTTACGGAATACTTCTTCAAGGCAAACCGAGAAAAGAATAAGCGATATTGCACCACCCTGCCTTACACCTCGATCTACATTAATTCCCACTTCAAGACCATCAAGGTGAATTTTCGCTGTAGCTCCATCATATTTCGATCCTAGTAGGTTTATACATGCTTTGTCTACCCCCTGGCTAAGCAAAGCACAAGCCATGGTGTATTCGTTGTGCCTTTCTATGGCCTGCTCTACAACCTGGATGTGATCCATTGTAGTGAATCTACTTCTAAATCCTACTACAATACATCCAGTTGAGCGATAGGTGGGGCTCCTTCCCGATCAAGCAACCAACAAAAGTGTTCATTTAGGCGGAGACACAAGTTGTTGTGTGTTCCACATGAGATTGTGGAATCACATTGTGTTGGGTGTGTGATGACACTCAACTACTGCTGTGTCATTGGACGCGGTCCAAGAAAATCTAACACTACACACATACACACAAACACACAAACACACACACACACACACACATACACACACATAGACACACACATATATATATATATATATATATATATATATATATATATATATATATATATATATATATATATATATGTATATATAAATATATATATATATATATATATATATATATATATATAAATATATATATATATATATATATATATATACATATATATATATATATATATATATATATATATATATATATATATATATATATATATATATATATATATATATATATATATATATACATATATATATATATATATATATATATATATATATATATATATATATATATATATATATATATATATATAAAGCCCACTTACTATTTTTCGCACATGTCTGATAGTTACCTAAAGTTAGACGAGTCAAGAGCAGTTTCGCACAGTCTTTGTGGACGTTTTTCGCAGGATGGCATGAGCTGCATATGATTAGAGTCATCATTCGACTTGGCCGATTTATATGGTCATGGTTTTAGTCGTTCCTTCATCCGCTTTCCAGGCGTTTAACGTGAGCCCGACTGATAAATTTGGGTGTTGAATGAAAAGAACGGCAAAACACCCACGTGGAGCACGGTTGAACTTTCTTTGCTTTTTAATACTTTTCTGCACGAGTCCGCTACACTATTTTTCATACATCATTCGTGCATCTTCTTTCTAGTTAATGAATGTATATCTCAGACTATTTCAGTGTCATGACATTCATTGTTATTAATGTTTATTCCGAGGTATTTAAATGTATTCACTTCCGATATGGTTTGTCCGATTTGTTTGCCTTGGATTTGAATTTCTTCTAATTATTTATTCTTCCGGTTGGTATTATTTTTGAGTTGTCCTCTTTGATTTTTAGGCGTTGGTGACTCAAGTGCGTTATTCCACACTTATCTGCAGTATCTTTTCAATTTTTCCAATGGATTACGAGATCGTCAGCTAATACCAATTTTTTAATATTTACTGTTTTCATATATCTGTGGCCTAGTTATAGTTTAATTGTTCTGGGTTAAAATATACTGGACTTAGTACTTGGCCTCAAACATTCATTTACCGTAAAGTTTTTGGCCTGCAAAGTAATTTTATCTTTATAATTTTGCCTGTTATAATAGTTGGCGGGTAAAAAAAAAACCATTTGATGACGTGAGGTATTCAATAAATGATTTTTGCTTACTCAATGAGATTAAAACCACAAACTAGCAAGAGTAGGATATTTAAATAATATTAATATTAAAAATATACTAAAAGGTAATCTCGAACTGATATTTTTATTGAAATTTGAGGCTGAAATTAGATTGGCTTCAAACAAATTGGCGACACACTATATAGAAACTCTGAAACAACTAATTTGATATACAAAAATTTGAAACTGTAGAAGTATTTGCTTCAAAGCCACGCGAACAAAATTGTTTAAAGAATTAATAATTCGCAAACAATTTTGCTGAATGACAATATTGGATGGATCAGTGGTGAGATAGTGCAAAACTTATTGACAGAAACTGATTGGATATGAATCCTAGTCAACATTAAAAATTAACTGGTATTTTATTTATTCAAAATAAAAAAAAAGTTTTTAAATGATTATATATAGACAAACCCCTGTATAAAACGCTAACTTCTGATCGCTTCTTCGTCAGCCTCGTTTCTTCTTTGTCGTCGAAGTTTTTTTTTTCTCTTTTCTTGCTGGGTGATTTTTCTTCCAGGATAATGGAGTGAACCGTACAGTCTCTTCGGATTGTCGCAGAAAATATTTCTACGATTTCGGATTAAAGTTCGATGGGTTTCCGATGATAATTCAGATGATTCGGTCGCGAGCTATCAGGCGAAGGAAATGTAAAACGTTGAGAATTGTCTGCAAAGAAATACCAGGGTTATTCCAAAAATTTTATGTTTTTACTTTGTTAATTGTAAAAATAAGCTTTAAGATTTTTTTAGAAAAATAAAACACCATATAATATATAATTTAGCGAGCGACTTTATATAGTTCATTTGGTGTTGTTTTAGAGCTCTAATGTTAAAGCTATATTCAAGATGATTAATTTTTCTCGGAAAATAATAATGATAAATAATTTATATTTTATTAAACAAATTTCTGTATTTCTGGTGTTGTTTTAGTCCTCTAATGCTAAAGTTCCATAGTGCGATATCGGTTGATATATTGATAATGGCTGGAGATAGAGAAAAAGTTTAAGTATAAGAGTTGTGCTAAACTAAAAAACTAAATTTAATTTATACAGGGTGTGACACAAAACCAGGGCGGGGAATAGTTTTGTTTATTTTTTAATAAACATTCTGAATGTTCATTCATTTTTACATTTTGCTATTGATTTTAAACATAATTCGTGAACCATATCCGATACCTAAACCGAATAATTTTACCGATATTCACCATTTTGTAAAAAATATCGGAGTTGCAAACTCTATTTTGCAGTGTCATATATCATTTATTTTATTGTGTAGAATTATCATTTCGCTAAGGGCGCCTTGGCTGACTTATCCTATTAAAGACATGATTAAGGAGAGAAGCAGAGCATATACTAATTACAGGCTAAGTTCGTCACCGGAGAAATATAGGTACTATCAGGATATTCGTAATTTGACTCTCTCTTTGATTCGAAGAGAAAAAAAAAGCTTATCTGGCTTATCTTGAACAAAATAAAGATTTAAGAAACTTTGGTCCGAGATTGCAACACTGAATATTAAGAAGTCGACTACGTCTGAACTTCCATCAGGCATTCGCGATCCATCTTTGATTAACGACTACTTTATGTCTGTTTTTCATACTGCAAATGTTAACCAAGACATTTAAAAGTTCTATTACAGTAATAGGTTGGATGTAGATAAACCTACCTTTGATTGTACACTTGTTAGACCTGCGACCATTTCAGATATAATAAAAGGTATTAAAGTAAACGCTTCTGAGGTTGACGGCATTACATTGTCTATGATAAAAATATGTTTGCCGGTTGTCCTACTACATATAGTACATATAGTTAATAGGTGTTTGGAAAGTAATTATTTTACCCACCTCGCCCACTTGTCCCCTCAGACTTAAGACCAATAAGCCTATTGCCAATAATGTCAAAAATACTAGAGCGACTCGTAAAATGTCAAATGACCAGTTTTCTGGATAACGCTGGAATACTCCCCGCTGAACAATCAGGGTTTCGCGCCTAGCATAGTTCAAACACAGCTTTGTTAAATCTGACTCATACTTTGATGAACAGTTTGGACAAGAGAATGGCAGTAGCTTTGGTTTCTATAGATTACTCAAAAGCTTTTGATAAGATAAATCATGCACTTTTGTGTGCGAAATTAAATTATTTTGGTTTTTCCACTAATGTTCAGCATTTCTTTCAATCATACTTGCATGGTGGAGGGGCACCGTTCTGAATTTCAGCTGATTCAGTCCGGTGTACCGCAGGGGTCTGTGTTGGGACCATTGTTATTTCTAATATACACGGCTGATCTCCCTTCCTGTATCAATCATTCAGTTATTCAATCCTTTGCTGATGATACACAACTTGTTCATTCTTCTTCTCCACTTAGACCTGATCTGGCGGCTGCGGCATTGAATGCCGATAGTCGCAGTCTTTGTGCATATTCCACCGATCACAACTTATCAATAAATGAAAGTAAATCAAGTGTTGTATTATTTTGTTCCAATAATGTTAGAAATCGTAGCAGAAATGTACTAAAGATTAACATCGGTTCTCATGATTTGCACTTCTCTTCAGAAGCAAATATATTGGGACTTACAATTGATGAAAGGTTGAGGTTTACCAGCCATGTAAAGAATATATTATTGAAAGTATATCTTAAAATCAAAACATTGTATGCTAATCGGTATCTAATTAACTTTAAATTGAGAAAAAAACTTTGCGAAGTGTTAATTTTGTCAATCTTCAGATATTGTAGTATGGTATATTGTCCTTGTTTAGATTGTTTTACTAAGCATAAGTTACAGATAGCACAAAATAAACTAGTCAGATTCATTTGTGGAATTAGGAAGTTTGATCATGTTTCACATAAGTATAAAAAATTATCTTGGCTAAATATTGAATTATTTATGAAATATTATTATCTCGTTTTCCTGTATAAACTAATACTATGTTCTGAGCCGACATACTTGAGGGACAAATTGGTTTTTCGTTGTGAAATTCACAGTGTGAACATCAGGCAGGTCTCAGTTTTATCAGTTCCCCGGTATAAGACTTCGCTTTTCCAGCGTAGTTTTTCTTATTGTAGTCCTAAATTATACAACAGTGTTAGTAATAAATTGAAATCTTTCAATGTCACCTCCTTCGTGCTTCAGGTGAAGGGAATATTTTTACAGCAATGAACACTTTTTTTGTGATCGTTGCTTTCGCTTTAAAAATTGTTTTTTTTTCTGTTAGAATTGTAACTTGGTTAGGTCGTTGTTTTGTTTGTTTTTCCTACTCTAAGACCTTTATAATGTAAAGCGTTCGGCGGTTGAGTGTAAGAGTAACATTTACTAAACTTCGCCGCCTTATGCTATCTATGCAATGCACTTATTCTATGTGTTGATGCATTTCCAAATAAAGACGATTATTATTATTTTTTTGCTTGGAATATTAATGAAACTATAACTTGACTTAATGTAAACAAAATTTGTTTACATTATACCTGGTTTCCAGGACAACTGAGATAAATAAAAAAAAATCAAAACGTCATATCTCAATTTTCTTAATTCGAATGCCTAGCATTTTTTCATTTTACAATATCCCTAAGACAAACCATTTCAATTTTTCTTGAACATGTCCTATAGCTATCTGTGATAATTTCATCGATTTTTACATTTTTGTTTTTAATATTTCGTTTTTAATGGATTTCACCTTAGACGTTTTAGTAATAACGTCATAAAATTCAATTGAAATGGTAAAAATTGTTCTAGTATAGCTTTTGAATAGTTTTTATATGATACAACAAAAAACAGTGTACTTCTTTCATAATAAAATAGGAAAAGTATTTTTATTATCTATTATTGTAACTATTAAAAAGAAATATAAATATCCAATTATAACTTAAAACGCGCAGCTGACCTAGACGCCCAGACAATCATAGAGTAGAAACAATTGAACGAAACGGTCAATTATTTGGACTTTGTGAACTATTAAATTGTGTACGGTGTTTTTTAGAACAGAAAATAGAACGAAAATTAATTTTTCTGGAGAGGTATTGATAAACATGATCTACGTTTTGGGTGCCAAAGGTCAAAAGTCTTCTTTAGCAAATAGAATTTATGCGTAAAGATTCCCTAATCCCTAACCTTATGTATCTTATATAATATAATATATGTACTATACTATACATAATCTATCGTCCTAAACTGTACAATAAACAAATACATTTTACTCCGAACTATACTATGCTGTACTGTACTGTACTGTAATGTAGTATGCTGTGCTGTGCTGTGCTGTGCTATGCTATGCTGTGCTGTGCTGTGCTGTGCTGTGCTGTGCTGTGCTGTGCTGTGCTGTGCTGTGCTGTGCTGTGCTGTGCTGTGCTGTGCTGTGCTGTGCTGTGCTGTGCTGTGCTGTGCTGTGCTGTGCTGTGCTGTGCTGTGCTGTGCTGTGCTGTGCTGTGCTGTGCTGTGCTGTGCTGTGCTGTGCTGTGCTGTGCTGTGCTGTGCTGTGCTGTGCTGTGCTGTGCTGTGCTGTGCTGTGCTGTGCTGTGCTGTGCTGTGCTGTGCTGTGCTGTGCTGTGCTGTGCTGTGCTGTGCTGTGCTGTGCTGTGCTGTGCTGTGCTGTGCTGTGCTGTGCTGTGCTGTGCTGTGCTGTGCTGTGCTGTGCTGTGCTGTACTGTACTGCACTGTACCGCACTGCACTGTACTCCACTGCACTGCACTGCACTGTACTGTACTGTACTATACTGCACTATACTATATTATACTATACTACATTATACTATAGCATACTATTTTATAAAAATTAAAAAAAGTTTAATGATCATATTTTATATAGTTCTACACTCTACTCTTCCACGTTGTAAAATAATATACTTTACTATAAAACATTGTACTATAAAATTCTACACTATATTGTAATATACTTTACTATACTGTAGTAATTTATCACAAACTTATTTATAAAGAAACTTATAAGCGTTTTAAAGAAAGCTTTTATAAAGATTTTATTAACGCTTTGTTCTTAAAACCTAACCACTATTAATAACTCGTTTTATGTTTTGAAATTTTTCAAGTTGACATAAAGCGGTAAAAGAACACTAAATCTTTTAACTTTTAATTATAATTTGTACTGATATTGTTCAGTAATAAACCTAGTTGGGTAACAAGTTTTAATTAAGCATCCTATCAAAAACAAATTGTTCCCTATTCCTCGACATTATTCGCTTTTCTTATACTACAGGAAACGAGAATATTTCCTTATAATTCAGAGCCATCTAGCGACGTAAACGTTAAATGCACTGACCGCGATAATAAAATACAATTGCCGAGCGTATTTCGACCAACAAATCTTCAACGACTTGCCGTCTCAGTAAACTATACTTGCTCCAGTTGCTCGCAACAAACCATAATTAGTTACTCTTAATTGTAGGAAAAAATATTAGATAACGGATTTATCTTTAATATGTGGGCTAAGAAAAAAATCTTAATGCATTTATACACAATAATGTATTGCATTTTATTTTGTTGTATTTTATTATATTAAGCTATACTGTACAGAATCAGCATATAGTATGCTGTGTCATATTGTACTATAGTTTATGGTATTTTTCTAAATTACATTTTTTGTTACCGTTTAAATTTATTTTTTCATTGGACGTACTACTCTTAGCTATGTACTACTACATTGTGTTTTAAGATGCATCTCTGATTGCGTGCTAGTCTTCATTATTGTACTAAACTATACTCTTTTATACTGAACTGTACTATAGTATATTGTGCTAATTTGTACAGTTTTGTACTGTACTATAATGTGTTGTTCTGTGTTGATTATGATGTGCTCTGTTATGCTATGCTATGCTGTACTATACTATTGGCTGTCAACTTGATACGAATATAATATCAGCCATGAATATTACTTTTGTTGGACATTTAAGGTCAAGCGGATAAAGAATTACTACGCGCGGTTCAGCTTGGTTGGCTTTTCACGTCAGCCTCTTGGCTGCGGATTTTTAGTTATTATTTTCCTCATGGAGTTGTATAGTTCTGTACGTTTTCTCACGCCACTTGGGTGTGTCGTTTGTCGTCTTTGTGGCTACTTTTTGGACCTCCCGAATTTCGTTTCTTGTTCTTTAGCTTACTATAGAAGTTCTATCTTGGCATTCGAGTGTTCTGGATCCTTTAGCAATAGCCTAACTATCTGAGCTAAACTTTTAAGATCAGTGATTCTATGTTTGAACTGTTGGCTCTTTCAAATACTTCCACATTATTCTGGCAGCCTTGCCCTTTTATTTGCTTCCGATACAAGACCCAGGATTCAACTCCATATAGTTTCTCTTCGAGTATGGTACATATGGTATACAGGAACTTCAACACTTGGCAATGACAAGTGCGATCCAGTCGAAACGTCGTGAATACATCAGTACTTCTCGGCACTTAAAAACTTTTTTCAACACGAAATGCACTAACCGATGTACATCCGAAAAAAGTCTTCAGCATACAACGTGTGCGTGTATGTGTGTCTGTGAATAGTGATTCACAGATGGTGTTGTATGCTGAAGATTTTTTTCGGGTATACATACTAACTAGATGTAACGAATTAAGTACTGGTACCGTTTATAGGTTTTAGTAAAGCCTACGATTCAATAAAGAGATCTAGAATGATAACAACCATGAAAAATTTTAAAGTACCCTTTAAAATAGTGAGATTAGTGAGCATGACAGTGGAGATAACAACCAATAACTGTAAAAGGAGGAACGGCAGAACATTTTCTGTTCAAGGCAAGGGGATGGGCACTATTATTCGACATAGTTTTGGAAATGATTATTAGGAAGGGTTAACTGAAGAGAGAAGGACATTTTTTACAGAAGCTTTGAAATAGTGGGTTATGAGGACGATATAACTATAATTGCGAGAAGTTAGAAATAATTAAAAGAAACGACAAACACGCTAATGGAGACAGTTTACAAGTTTGGTTTAAAAATCAACCAAAACAAAAGCAAACTAATGATAGCAGAAAGATCATAAGAAAATGTCTCGAAAGTGGAAGTAGATACAGAACTAGGAAGAATGACATTTGAAACCGTGGAAGAAAGAATTTGTCTACTTATGCGTAAGGATAACAAACGAGTATGAATAAGTGGAGAAGATAGATCTAAGATTGGTTAAAACTAAAAGATGTGTAGGAGCTTTGAATCATCTAATAAGAAAATTTTTATCCAGAAATACCAAATTAAGATTATTTAAGACAGTATTGAGACGAACTGAATTGCATGGATGTGAGACATGAAGAAAGAAGAGGAGAAACTCTTCAGATGGGAACGTAGAATAATTAAAAGGATAACTCGGGATCGATAGGTATATGAGAAGAACAAAAGAGGAAATTTATAATACTTTCAAGGATCCAAGAATAAACACGATATTAAACTCGAGAAGACTGCAATGGCTGGTCACATAGACAGAATGAAAAGAAATAAGAGTGGTGAAGAAGATTGCGCGGGGAAGACCACTAAGACTGGACAATCAAGGAGTTTACCAGATTTTCCAGTCTAAAACTGGAAGAGCAATTTCTGCATCCCTTGCTCAGGATCTAACAAGACCATCGGACAAACAAACAGAAAAATATTTACTGGAATCGAAGAACACAAAACAAGCTTATGGAAAAAGCAAGCAACATCGGCATTATTCCAACACCAACTAGAAACAGGACACAAAATGAATGGATGCAAACAGATAGCCAACTTAAATCATTTTTGAACAAGCCTTATCAGAGAAGCTATAGAAATTAAAATACAAAAAAGTGAAAACAAGAGAGACGATGCTCTGCACTTGTCTCCAACGTTTAAAAGCGTACTTAGCCCAGTAGACCCAAACAGCACGACTGGAAACAAAGGCAACACAAGCACCTCAGGGGGCGGAGCCAACGCCAGGACCAGTCAACCGCTACCGACTAAGACCTAGGCCAGAACAGATAAATACCGTCCGGGAAACCACCGATCCTTCTCAGGAACTCACAAAACCCGTGACAGTAATCACAGAAGATGCCAAATGAGATTTTGGCAGATATATATATATATATATATATATATATATATATATATATATATATATATATATATATATACTGTATATACTGTATATACTGTACTGTACTACACTGCACTGCACTGCACTGCACTGCACTGCACTGCACTGTACTGTAATGTACTGTACTATACTATACTATACTATACTATACTATACTATACTATACTATACTATACTATACTATACTATACTATACTATACTATACTATACTATACTATACTATACTATACTATACTATACTATACTATACTATACTATACTATACTATACTATATTATACTATACTATACTATACTATACTATACTATACTATACTATACTATACTATACTATATTATACTATACTATACTATACTATACTATACTATACTATACTATAATGTACTATATTGTACTTATATTATACTAGGCTGTAATATACTATACTATACGATACAGTATGTGTGATGTGACTTGTTCAAACACGAATAGTTTCGTGTGTTGAAACAATTATTGTGTTTGTACAACATTTTTAAATATAGTGGCTACTGCACCATACTATAATGTACTGTATTGTATTATACTATAGTATATTCTACTTTATGTAACTATTATGTACTACCCACGTACTAATATGTACGATATTGTGAGTTCGTAGTAGTATATAAAAATAATATACAGTATTTGTTTGGGATGGGAACTAAAACGTCTGTACTTAGCTATGTAAATTAAATGTATAGTCAAAAGGTCATTGTTAGTCAATTTGTATAGATTTGTATTACTGCTACATTAAGTACTTTATAGATTGTTATGTAATGCCATAGATTGTATATGGTAATCCATTAGATACATTTTATCAAATGTCACGACGAAATATAATTTCAGTTGTATAATATGAACAAGGGTTAGTAAAATAAAACTGGTTATCAAAGAATCTTCAGTTATAGATGCTACTGTTATAAGAAATTTTTCAATTTTAAGACTACATGCAGCCACTTAACTAGACCCCCACCATTCAATGTCTATATATAGAGAGAAGGGGAAGTCATTGCCTCGTATGAACATAAACTTGACTCTATATTGTTCAATAAACCGCCGTTCTCTATAAAAATGCCTCCGAGAGCTAGTAGAATATAGCGAACATATTAAAAGGGGGGAAGAAAGTTTATAATATCGAAGGGTCGTGTGAGTTTTTACGGGTGGTCGTAACTCGTCGAAGACGCGAACATCATTTCCATATTGAAATAGGTTTTGCGTACACATATTTTTTATGTCTCGGTCGAAATTGAATGTGCCCATATGAAAACGGGACCGTTTAAAAATTTAATTAGCTGGAGAATATTCCATCAATTCAGGCCGGGTTATAACATAATTTTGTGCCGAGCAGCCATTTTATCAAATTGTACTCGAAAAGAAAACAAAATCTTTCCAATGACATGGTGTGGCAATATACCTCCATGAACATTGCGTTTGTTCTAAACAAATTCTTGGCATTTTGATGGTTGCTTTTTGTTGCTCTTGAAGCATATAATAATCCAACGAGACCATTGATTTCAATTACATTAGTTTTCTAGCAGTTCTGTAAGCCGGATCATAATTCTTCTTTTCTATATATTTATTCGTATGCTGTACTATACTTTCGAACATACTGTCAGTAAAAAATAAGCAACTCCAAATTTCTAATGGTTTTTCTATCTGATGAGAAATTCCTTTAACTCCTTTAACTCCTTTTGTTTGCTTTCTCAACCTAGTAATTCTCTATTTATCTTTTCCGATAAATCACGGAATTTTATAACTAATATCAGAATGATTTACTTATTAAAATGATTTTTTTATTTAATGATGTATATAAATATTATGGTCATTGTAAGTATCGTTGACATACACAAAAAATATATTTATTTCCTATCTTTACTTTATTACAGAAAAAAATCACTGAGAAATTCTCCGTTTGGTTTTTTGCTTTTACCCAGTGATTCTTTATTTACATAAGAAAAGACATTTTTGATATTTTTTGAGTTTTAGATCGTGGCGAAAAACCCAAAAAAATATACGGAGTTTTATGCTTAGATTCTTCTATTGATATAGTTTCGTTGTCAGAAAAATCTTCTTTAGATTAAGTATTCTCTTGATCATCTTATAAACTTTCATTATCGTCGACATCTGAAATTGATTTTACATCAAATAATCGTAGGGGCCTGTCTTGTTTTTTTTTCTTATAATACCCACTGGCAATTTTATTAATTTTGTAAATGTATTAATTCAGAAATAAAAATATTGTAAAATCTAAAGCACTACATTTTTTTGGCGCATGGACACGAACCTCAGATTTATCAAGTAATAACACTGGGGAACAGCAATTTTGTTAACTTGGATCTGTGACTTGTTTTTGATTAATTTTTCTTCTCTGAATTCAAAAATATTCACAGTTTTTCTCTACCACGTCAAGTTTTTAAGTTACAGCATACCCCTCATTTTACCTTAAAAGTGTACATACGAAAGGAAATAAGGTGAGATCTGACCAAATAGATTAGAATATTTTATTCAGACAGAGGTTAACATATTATTAAAAGTTAAATTGTGTTTATACAAAAAATAAATAAAAGATATTATGGTAAAAATTTCATCTTATAGATTTTCCTGGAGTGTTCAGTTTGTGGACATTCTCGCTTGATGCTCCAACAGTAGTCAGCCATCATACTGACATCCCATCTACCGTGATACCGAGGTTGCATAACCTTTAGATCTTGGTGGAATCGCTCGCCCTGTTCATCATTAACAGCACTAAAATTTTCTAGGAAGTTAGCAAGATGACTATGTAAGAAAAGCTGTTTGATGCTCATGTTGCAACCAAGCTTTTTAAAGATCTCCAAGAGTTGTTGAACAATTTCGTTGTAATTCGGGGCTCGTGTATTTCCAAGAAAGTCTTTAACAATATTTTTAAAAGCCAACCAAGCATTCCTTTCAAGTTCGGTCATTGTTTCAGTGAAATTTTCATCTTTAACGAGTTGCCGAATCTGTGGACCATCAAACACACCAGCCTTTATCTCTACATATAACAGGCTAGGGAATGCCCAAATGATATACTTAAAACTTCGATCGAGTGACTTCGATCTTCACTTGATTCACATTATTGTATTTCTAGAAGAAGGCAATTCTTGAAAAACTGGCACTGGAATTTCAGCTGAATGAGGCACAGGGCGTATAGCTGACGGTAAACTAGGGTACTCAATTTTATGTTTGTTTTTCTTGTTGAATCCTGATGTTTTCACTATGTAAAGTAGCAATCAATTAAGTGATCTTTGGGCTTTCGCCAAACCATTGGTATACCAAACGAAAGTTTATTTCGTGTTCTCTTCGTCCACATTCGTAAACTCTCTACACACTGCTTGCACGCTTTATGAGGGGCCCATAATACTCGATATTTATCGGCAAAATTCATTTTGATCGGTCTCTGACACCGTTACGTTAGTAGCGGAGGGTCAATATATAATCTCTCTTTAAGACAATCCCAAAAATAATGCCAGGCTCAATAAGAGACGGAAATTTTGTGGTCTATCTCATACCTCCATTTTTTTTCAGATTATTGTATATCGAAAATGTTCTTGCTGGAATGGACATCCATGAATACCTAGAAGAGGTATACCTATGATTTCACTTTTCTTTTTTGAAGGAGTTGGGTTGACAATTTGTTGATTGGGCTACACGCTCTCCTGACCTAAACCCTATCAACAATTACCGGCAATACCTTTTCCAACAAGTCTACAAAAATAGAGCTTACATATTAGGATGCTGACATATGAGGAGTTTTTAAAGCAGTCCAAATTCAGAAAATCAATCAGCTTATATCACTAAAGATTTTGTGCTGTTGTCTGTTACTATTAAGACCGTTAAGAGTAATTATAGTTTTGTCTACTTCTTTCAAAACTTTTAAGTTTAATTTATTTTTGTGCAATCTGCAAAATAAGGAAAGAAATTGATAAATGACTTAATATTGTTCGAAAAACTTTTATAAACCTACATAGTGAATGTCTAGTAAGTCAATTTGGTGAATATATTAAAAAAAGTAAAGAAATTTTATAATATCGAAGTATCGAAGGAGATTAAATGAGGCGCGCGTTATTTCCTTACTGGAACAGGATCTGGATTTATGTATATTTTATGACTTGAACGAAATTGAACGCGCCGATGTGAAAACAGACTCGTTTAAAAATACAATTAGGCGAAGAATGGACCGTTAATTGACCTGAATGCAGGATGACGACGATATTGAGACCATTTTGCACGGAAAATATTGGCGATTTTAAATCGGTTATTGTCTAATTTTCTATTGAATTTGCATAGAGACTTTTAACGAGTGTCATTTTTGTTTCATTTCATTTGCCAATACGCATTTGTGGAGCTAGAGCCACCTGTATCAGATATTGGGTTTTTCGAAAATTATTTTCATCCCTCATACTGCATGTGTACATTTTTTATTTAAATAAAAACACACATCCCGCTGCTGTAGGTAGCTGCCTTAGGTACCTTACTTCCTGCTGCCGTATGTAGTTGCCCCTTGGCTTCAGGGGATGGGCCTAGTTTGAGGTTGTACTGTCATATTGAAATACATGTTGAAGGTATGGATTGTAATCTGCCGCGCTGGTCCAGTGCGGGTTGGCAGATTTTGGATCATGTTAGTCTGAGACCTCTACCTTGACCTGTCCGCCAGGGGTGATACTCCCAGGAGCATAGACTCCAGATGGCGTAGCTCAAAACTTCATTGCTCTACTCTAACCCCTTTACCACGTCAAGGTCTGATCCACAAAGAGGGACTGGACTTTTGACATTGTTACGCTTAATATACGGACGAAACGCTTAATATACGGATAAAAACGAAGGCCCGATTGCGAGAACTTTTAATCGAACTTAGCAACATACATTGGAATATAATTGGGCTTTGTGAAGCACGAAGAAAGGGCGAAGAGCTAATCAAACTGGAATCAACTGGACACGTACTCTACACACGAGCTACGGAAAATGGACAATGTGCTGGAACTGGAATCCTCACCAATCGAAAGCTGAAGGAGAGTGTAGTAAAATTTTAAAGTACATCTGATCGACTAGCCCAATGCGTCGTTCAGCTGAATAAAAAGTTGACGCTTCAAATCGTTCAAGCATATGCACCAACTATAAGCCATAGGAATAAGTAAATTGAGAAATTTTATGATGATGTGGTCCAGCTTTTATACAAGGAGAAATGTAGGTACAAAATCCTGATGGGTGATTTTAATGCCAGAATTGGAACAACAAGAACTGACGAAAATGCAGTTGGCCCATATGGAACTGGTGAGCGAGACAATAGAGGTGACAGATAGATTAATTTTGCTGAATGACAAGAACTATATATTATAAATTGGTCCATAAGAAAAATTTCAACAGAAAATGGACATGGAAAAGCCCATTTGGACTCACAAGTGAATTGGATTACATCATGGCCAACGATAAAACAATATTTTGCAATTGTACTGTCCTTAACAATTTTAATGTTGGAAGGAAGTTAGGATCAATTATCGAAAAGAACGCGAAATAATGGTAAGGTCAAACAAGGGCAAAGTGTATTCTGGGAAACTGCTGGAAAGAGGCAGCGATTTTGAGATTGCTTTGTCAAACCGCTTTGCTGTGTTGCAAGATTCGAAGAAGATGGAAATATCAGTTCAATATGAAGAAATCGTCAAACAATGTGCTTCAAACGGCTGCTTCAATAGCACTAGAAGAAGAATGTCTCAAACAGATTAAAATCTCCAGTCAGACCATTGATTTAATGAGGAAAAGACGGACAATGAGAAATGCATATAGTCCTTTTGGCAGGGTAGAATACACTGGGCTCTGCAAAACTATGCTGCTAAAACTGCTAAAACAGAGACGACATGCGCCGATTCAACATGCAGTTAGTGCCAACAACCCTGCATGAAAACAAAGGAATTCACAAGGCTAAATAGAAGCTGAGAAACAAGAGAACTCAAATTTATGCCTTAAGGTGTGAGAATGGCACAGTGCGCAAATGTTAGATGTTGTCAGAAAATTTTAATCGCAGTTATATGAAGATTGGAACCAATCAAAGACAACAATACCCACGGAAGAACATATGCCAGATATCCTAGTGGAGGAAGTAACAACTGCTATAGAATCTGCATATATAACAAGTGCAAGAAAGGACAGCAATTGTCGAAATGCTAAAAACTGGTGGTCGGACGTTACATAAAACACTGACAAAATTTTATTTAGAATGCCTTAAAGAACATAAAGTGCAGAAAGTGCAGAACAATGCAGAAGTTATCCTTTTACATAAGAAAGGGTCTTATAGGAAAATTTAAAGAACTACCGTCCAATAAGCCTCCTATCAGAAATGCACAGAGTTTTTACTAAGATAATATCTAAGAGAATATTAAGAAAACTGAATGACGGACAACCAAGAGAACAAGCAGGATTCAGAAGTGGATTCACTACAATGGATCACATCCAGGTTGTACAGCAGGCCATAGAAAGGCACAACGAATATACCATGCCACTGTGCTTGGCTTTTATCAACTACGAAAAGGTATTTGACTCCATCTCAAAGCATGCCATAATGGATGCACAGCTTAGCCAAGGGGTTGACAAATCATATATAAACCTACTAGGATCGATATATGATGGAGCTACAGCGACAATTCTCCTTAGTAATCTTGAAGTGGGAATTAATGTAGAACGAGGTTTAAGGCAGGCTGAAGCAATATCGCTTATTCTTTTCTCGGCTTGCCTTGAGCAAATATTCCGTAAATTGGATTGGGATCAGGATGGTATAGAGATCAATGGTTCAAACTTAAACCATCTTACATTTGTAGATGATATCGTTTTCCTTTCATAAGCCTTTTTCATGTTATATTTAATAAATTCGTTGGAGACATGATAATTTCAGTTTTATCACTTTATATATCGTGGGCAAAGGATTTCAATGGATGGGGACCGCCTGGGAGGTGAAACTACGTGTTAAGTGTGGCTGGCATGCATTTGGCAGGCTCAACGTAGTGTTTAAGAGCAGACTCCCACTTTGCCTCAGAAGAATAGTTTTCGATCAGTGCGTCCTGCCCGTTATGACATACGGAAGTGAAACCTGGACACTCACACCGCAATTAATTCAAAAACTTTGGGTAGCACAAAGGGGAATGAAAAGAGCTATGCTTGGCATTATAAGACGAGACAGAAAACCCTACGTATGGATCGGGGAACAAACGAAAGTGTGTGATATCATTAGAAGAGTGAAGCAATTGAAATGGGGATGGGCAGGCCATGTAGCGAGACAATGAGACGATAGATGGGCCAGGGCAATCCTGGAGTGGATATCACTTGATTGCAAACGTTCGCGAAGAAGACCGAAAGCTCGATGGACTGATGATATCGTTAAGTATATAGGACCCGAATGGCAGAAGAAAGTCCGGGACTGTGAAAGTTGGTAGAGCATGCAGCAGATAGAACATGTCATTAAAAGTATTGCCAGCCAAAGTTTGTTGCCAGACCACTCTTTCTTTCAGCATACGAATATTATGTCGAAAGAACAGCTTATCTTTTGAGATTATCTACGAATTGACCTATTTTGGTCCATTTGGTATCTGCATAAGAATGGAAGTGCTGCTCAGCCAGGCCATGAGACATCGATCGGAATAAGTAATAATCATAAGGAACAATGTCCGGTGAATACGGCGGGCGGGGTAGGACTTCCCATTTGAGCGTTTCCAAGTACGTTTTGACCGGTTTTGGAAAAATGTGGTCAAGTTTTGTTATGCTGCAAAATTACTTTGTCCTGTCTCTCCTTGTATTGCGGTCGTTTTTCCTACAATGCTTGACTCAAACGAATCAATTATAGTTGATTATAGTGATAGCAACCTCGCGTAATGGTTTTGTTGAGTTTGAGGATTTCATAATACACTACATCCTGTTGGTACCACCAAATACAGAATATGAACTCCGATGATGATGTTGATATGACATAACTGTTGTGTGATCAACTCCTAATGATTTCGCACGTTTGCAAATGCATTTGACATGTGTCTTCATCGAGCTATGCTTCCAATTCTTTGTCTTTAAACTATTTCGTTTCGCCAGAGGGTTCTTTATCTTCAACATTAAAATCATTATTTTTAAAATGTCTTCACCAATCTCCGTAGGTTGGTTGCAAGAGAGCATGGTCGCCATAGAACTCCAAGAATTCTATGTGCTCCAGCTGCAGATTTTTTTTTGAACAAAGTAATGCAGTAAAAGTCCCCAAAAATACTCTTTTTGGCCACGAAATTCGACATGTTTAATACTATGAAAAAATATTTTGGTTACACTTTGGCGGAATAACATATATTGTCATTTCAAGGCTAATGGTAGAGCTTAACTCCATTGGTAAGGATTTTTGTAAGTGACGCCATCTATATGTCAAACTGAATACAAAAGTTTCTATAAACATGGGTCCTATTCTGACTACTCCAGAGATACATGAGTAAACATATTTATGGATGGCAAATGTAATGAAGAGTGAGAAAATGTACCTTTACTTTTTTACTGCTAAGCAACTATTGTTTATACCAGTTAATTATTACTTTGACATTAGCAAATCGTTTTAAAGTTATTTCATTAATTTCATTATGCCTTCGTTATTTTCCTTTTACGGTCTTTTGTAACGGAAGCTCAAATCGTGCAGTTTCCGAATTTCAACATCGTTTCCAAAATCGAGGGCTGACAGTTAGAAGGATTTTTGAACAAGTTTTTATCACTGCTGGAAAATCTCATATGTTTCCAAGTGCGATAGTTGTATTTGAACGGCAATTGAAACTTGATCCTGACAAAGAAGAAGCAATCATTGACATGGTTGAAAATAATCCAAGCGTATGTACAAGGCACATTGTAAATATTTGCCAAATGACACAATCATATGCTTGAAGGACTCTTCACATCAATTGTTTATATCTATTTAATTTACAACCCGAGCAATATTTGCAGAATGGTGATTTTGCGATAAGCACGCAGTTTTGAAACTGGATAAATTAAAATCGGAGAATACACACAAGTATGTTATGTTCACCGATGAAGTGCAGTTCACTTGTAATGACAAATAATCTTCATAATGAACCTCAGTGGTCCGGTGAAAACTTTCACATTAAGGCTGAACATAATTTTGAATATCATTAATTTGTGGTATGGTATGCTAAAAAATAAATTAATCGGTCCATTCATATTCTGCGGTCATCTCACAGGAGAAGTTTACCTAAATTTTCTATAGAATCATTTGCAAAACCCGTTAGAAAATGTTCTACATAATGTACGACAAAACATGTACTTTCAACATGATGGAACCCCTTCACACTACAGTTTACAAGTGAGAAATTTCTTAAACAATTACTTCAATATCAATTCTTACAATCTGGCCAGCCAGATCACCAAATCTTAATCTGCTGGATTATTCTCTTTGGGGGTGAGTTAAATCTTTGGTATGCGCAACTAAAGTAGTCTCTAGAGATGACTTGACCGGATAGTAAATGCAGCAACAGTTATAAGGAACAAATCTGAATCCCTTCACAGAGTAACCCGAGCTCTCTTTAAAAGAGAGCTGATAAAAGTGTTTAGAAGTAAATGGTGGTATTTTTGAATCGATTAATTTAAGTTCGAGTTGTTACTTTTTTTTGTAGAGTTTAAATTCGACGGTCATACAGAATCAGCTACATAGTAGGTGGTTATGTGCCAAAGAAAATGAAACCTCCCTGTTTGCAGGAAAAGTGAAACTAAAGGTTTCCTGAAATTCTATGATGTTGCGTGATTCTGATCTGTTTCTTATAGACTACCAGGTCTATCCCTTGAATGTATTACGTTTTATTGATCTACCAATCGAAGTCTGTTATGTCTATGCTTATAGTCAAATTGCTGTATACTCCGCATTTTGTTCGTGGATTTCTAACACTCATTTTCTAGGTATATATTACAGTTTCTTGAAAACCCTTTACAGATTTTTTTTGTTCTCAAAAATTTTGAAGATTGTAACAAAGGTTTCTAGAAGTTAAAAATCATCCAGTTAGAGTATCTTTACGTTTAAGATAAGACTTGGCTTTATATAGAAATATTACAGACTGTAATAAAATATAATCTGATAAACGGGTTATTACAAAATACTATAAATTTTTAGTTTGTGCTCTTGATTTACTAGCCTGTAAGTTTCTAAGTGACGATAGTGACGCGATAATAACGAAAAAATTCTATAAAAGAGACTGACGAACGAGAGTGTACAGCTTCCGTGTTTCCTAGATTATAGGTCCTTGGAAGGTGGAGGCAGCTGGAAATGACCGAATTAACTGAAATGAATTAAGTGAAAATAACAACACCGTACAGCCGTTGCCAAAAATATAGTTTCGTTCGCATAAATTAACATTTGGATAGTAACAATATTGATATTTGATCGAATTATTCTGTTTTCTATGTTTACACTCATCTACATTTACAGAACAAAACATAAAAACGGCCATACACAGCAGAATAGAAACTCAGCAAAATTTAAAATAAAAAAAAATGGAAAACAAACAAAATAACCTAAAATCAGACCCGGCAATAATATTGTTATTTGGTTCATACTGGAAATTCCAGGGCAATTATTTGGTTCGGCCGCCGCAGGGATGGGATAAATATAAACATGAACCTAAAACAACATTTTTGCGGTATCGGCAAAATGAAAATTCTTCCCCGAAAAATATTTTCCGAAGCCCCAAAGCAAAAAGCATATACGCTCGGTCGTTACGATTGCAAAAATCGAATGAACTGCCAATGATTGGAGTCTTTTTCCTGTGTTCCTTTCTCCTGCAGAAATGTTTCAAACAAAGCCTCTTTTATTCTGATATCAAATTAGAATTTGCAGATTTTACGAATCCCAGCTTTAAATTCAGGGAGCGTTTTTTGTAAATATCTCTTATGCCTTGTTAGATATTCTACTATCATTAAAAAACAGGGTGAATTTTAAAAATTCTCACCCTTATCGTATAGGTACAATCATTTTTTTTAGGTTAACTAACTTCTCATGGTTGTTTTTGATATCTGACAGAAGTTTCATATCATTTCACTTGTTAATTTATAAATTATAGTGTCTTATGGAGGTATTGGAGGTATTGGAGGTACAGTCGGAGACAAAAAAAGTACTGAAAAACATATATTCCTGAATATCTTTGTTTTGCAGAACGTATAATATAATACTAGAAAATCATGTATAATTAAAAAAAGCAAAATTTTACATATAATCTAGAATTAAATTAATAACAACAAATGATATGAAAAAATGTTAACTAAGTTTTGGTAGTGAATATGTGTTGGTTTTAAGTTTTCTACAAAAACATTTTTGATTTAAATCTTCAGAACTACGAATATGGAATTTTTAATAATATTTAAATATTAATTAAAACTACTAAATATTATTTATATTTGATAACACTAGTTTACATGGTTTTTATAGCCCAGCTGAAAGTTGTTAGTCATTGTTTATTTAGGAAAGGGTTATCCAGAAAAAAAAATCTGTCACGTCTGCTTTTTGAAATAGTTATTTACTTCAAAATGGAAAAATAACAAATAATAAAGTGGCTAATTTTAGCCTTCTTTTTATAGTTTTTTTGGATCGGTTTCTCTTATAATGGAGCAGCAGTAATTCCCTAATAATGTAATGTAATGATTGTGGCGTGTTCATATAATAATTTTTTAATTAATAATAATTAATAATAATAATAATTTTTCCTTTATTTGGGTTCTTAGAAATTTATTAAAATCGTGCTTAGAAAGGGCGATTTTAATAAATCTAGAATTTGTCAACACGCATGGGAATCGGGTAATAAAATCAATTGGAATAATTCCAAAACGGTATTAAAAAACCGGTAACAAAATACAGAAGATTAAAAGAAACCGCTATAATTAATTTAAATAAAAATAACTGTATTACTATGCCTTCGGTAGATTTAAATTCAATATGGTTCCCGATTCTAAAGAATACAATTAAACACATTTAAATATTTGAATACACAATCAGTACAATAAACAATCACACAGTAAACATTACCTATATATATTTTTTTGGTAGTATGTCACTGTCATGAAAATCTATTGTTGTCAATATAAGTATCGTTGACTTATCCAAAAAAAAAATATATTTACTTTCACTCGTTACTTTATATATTTCAAATTAATATAGTTTATTTTTTAGTTTAGTTTTGAAAACGGGGGCAGAGTACCATCCGAAACGTTAACGTTAAAAGTTTGTAAAAATGTTTTATAACATTTTTATATCTTTAAAATTTTTGTTCGTTAGGCAAATTTATTACAAAAAAGAAGCACTGAGAAATTTGTCTCCGTTTGGTTTTTTGATTTTACCCAGTGATTCTTTCTTTAAATAAGAACAGGTATTTTTGATATTTTTGAGTTTTAGATAGTGGCGTAAAACCCAAATAAAGCAAAAAAAGTCCTTAATGTGTTTTCATCCCAAAACCCTTGATGTCGTTCTTCGAAAATCTTTAAATTTTGGTGAAAACGTTCCCCAGGTTCGTCACTCGTACTTTCAGTTTTCAGGGAAAAAACTCAAATGCGAGTGCAGGAAATGAATCTTTAATGACATGTCCACTCCCATCTGTTGAAAATGTTTCAATAAATCAGCCATAATATCTTATATAATTTTCATTTTTTTTATTTCCCAAAAATTCTTCGACAACCATTTTAAATGACTGAATGATTTCAATGCTTTAAAAGCAACTTTTTCATTAATGGATAACAGGCCTTCAAAGTGAGGATCTTTTGATAGTTGCAAATCTCTTATAATGTTATTTAATTCGGCTTGGTTAATTAAATGTGGAGTGTTTCCTTGAAGAGAGAAATCGTCAGAATCACTAGAAATCAATTTAACATTGTCATCTTCTAGACTCGAATTAATGAACAATAATTGGGATATGGACGATCCTTCGAATGTAAAATTGGCTCAGTAACAGTTTGTTTGTTTGTTTTGTTTAAGTCACGTCAACGCTCCAGGCATTATTTAGTGACTATCGATAATTGGAGAGCTGATAATCTGGGCACTGGTGATCAAACAAAGTTGAGTTAATTATTGGAAAGAAAATTAGTAAACATGGTTTTTGTTTTGACTGCTCTGAGAGGTGATGAGACATATAGAGTATAAGGAACAAAGAACTAAACAAGAACAAGAACAATATGACTAGATTTATGCAGGACAAAGAACTACTAAATGACTAGATATAAAGGAATTTGTTATCATTTCAACGTTTAGACTGGAAAAAAATCTATATTCCTTTAGGAAATTTATAAGTTTTTCGACATTCGATGGAGTGAATAAATCTTCTAAAGAGCTAGGAAGGGGGAATCTAGAGCGGAGAGGAGTCATAACTGGGCATGAGGTTAGGATGTGAGAGACATGATGAGAAGGAACCACAAAGCTAGCAGGAAGGAGGAGGGCTCCCGTCCATGAGGTGTTGATGAGAAAAGCGGCAATGACCTATAATTAGACTATTAATTTTGGTTTGAGATTGTCTTGAGACAAGGAAGATGGTGTGGTAAAAGAAGTATTTTTTTTATCTGCCATAGTCTATTGCTTTCGTTAATAAGATCCCATTCAAGTTGGATGAAATTTTGAATTTTGTTAGAGATAACCGGAAAATAATTTCTGTGAATGGGGAGAAGGGAATAAGGGAAACCAGAAGATATGGCATTTTTTATGAGTTGATCTGCCCTGTCTTTACCATCAATGTCATTTGGCTAGGGATCTAGATGAAAGAGACATTGTAGGATAATTAGTTTAGGAAGTGGCGACGATCCCAATTTTTTTGAATTAATGGGTGGGTCGAGTTTGGGTTGTTGATTAATTCTAAGGAGCTGAGGGAGTCAGAACAGATTATCCAGGAGGAGACTGGTTCAAGGAAGATGCTTTTTAGAGCCTCGTAAGTCGCAAAAAGCTCAGCTGAAAGAATGGATGTATTGGAAAGGTGTTTGAATTTATTCAAAAAATGGGGAGAGAATGTGACTGCACCAACACCAGAGCTCGACTTGGAACCATCTGTGAAGACTAGAATGGAGGAAGGAAACGATGTGAGTAAGTTACGAAAATGGGACTGGGAGAAGGATAAATAGGATGTTTTGTCAAATTTGGTTAGGGAGAAGTTAATGTTTGGAGGAGACAGGAGCCAAGCAGGATAAAGAGAATAAGTGGAAGGAAGAGGAGGAGGAAGAGTCCAGGAGGATCCATAGGCTTTAGAGTCATTGATGGAAGAGGGGTATTAAATAGGTCTGAATAGCATTTTAGACACTGTAGAGTTGGGAGTTGAGCTTGTTCTTGCAGCAGCCCTAAGGAGAAGTTTGGTTCTTCTGAATTTTAGAGGTTCAGTAGAAGAAAGACATTGGAGGCTCTTTACAGGGCTTGATGTGAAGGCGTCCAAACCTAGTCTAAATGCATTGTTTTGGATGGATTTTAGAGTGTTAAGATAGGATGAACAAGAAGAGTTATAGAGATGGCAACCCTAGTCAAGTTTAGGGATTTGTAGGCATGAAGTATGGAGAGCTGGTTTAGACCTCTGTCTTTGTGGGATAACCATTTTAGGATGTTTAGGTCGGGAATAGTTCTGAATTTAAGGGAGTTAATATGATCTTTCCAGGATAGATAGCTATCGAAAGTAAGTCCCAGGAATTTAAATGAGGGTTTGGATGGGATAGGAGAATTTTGATAGGAGAGGGATTAGATTCTGTTGCATAATCGTTTATAAAGGGAAAGTTATATAAAATATATATAATAAAACAAACAGAAAATATATAACATCACTAGGATGTAAGAACAAACGTTTCTAAGGAAAATATATACAATTAAAATCCTTATATTTTCTTTAGAAACGTTCGTTCCAACGTCTTAGTGATGTTATATATTTTCTGTTTGTCTTATATATATTTTAAGATTTTGACTGAAATTTAAACATTCTATTATTTCTCCTGAAGAAGTTAGAAAAAATCTGACGAAGTGTATTGAGGGTAATCAAAGAATGAAATCTTAGTATTTCATAGGAACAGACCGCATACCCGAGATTTTACTCCTCTACTATTTACACGGCCAAGAATAAACAATTATATATATATATATATATATATATATATATATATATATATATATATATATATATATATATATATATATATATATATATATATATATATATATATGATGTATATATATATATGATGTATATATATATATATATATATATATATATATATATATATATATATATATATATATATATATATATACATCAGGATATTTCTCTTCAGAAGAAATAATAGAATGTTTAAATTTCATTAACGTTTCTAAAGAAAATATAAGGATTTTAATTGTATATATTTTCCTTAGAAACGTTTGTTCCTACATCGTAGTGATGTTATATATTTTCTGTTTGTTTTATTATATATATTTTAGATAACTTTCCCTATAACTATTTCCAACGGTTTTCTTGTTAATCCATATGTATCTTTTTTCAAAAGCCGATGAAACCCTAGAAGTTCTATCTAGTGAGCCTTGCTTTTGATAGGAATTGAAACAATGTTGATATTATGTCAAAGCAGTATTAGCTCACAAATTCATGAGATATAATAACCATGAAATAACCCTTATTTAACCCCTTTTGAATTATATAAAGATGGTCATTCGTCACCAAAAATATTACTAGATTTTTATTGCTTTCAATACTTGCTGAGCAACAAAATATATTTCAAAAGCACCTCTTAAAAATATTTGATTATTTAAAAGAAAAATTTTGAAAATGCATAAAAATACACAATGGGCTAGTGGAGTATATTCAAAAAACAAGGAAAATTTTTGCGTGCTCCACGTAAAATTATCAATTCTTCATCGCTATAAAACGCCAACAAGCATCTGCCGAGACCGGTTTCTGGCCTTAAGCCGTCATCAGTCGGCGTCGAGTTGAACGTTCGAAAGTAACTGAAGGATTGACCAGAATTCTGACTATATTAAACGGTCCTGACCAGATTAATATATAAATGCAGCTCACGCCATCCGGTTCGTATGGTGGAGTACGGAAAAGATTTTCCTTGTATTTTGAATATTATTAGAAATAATTTCCTTTTTTACATGCCGTCAACAACATTTTCCATAAAAAAATCAACGACAAACGCTTTTTTTTTCCTTTCATGGCATCTGGTACCGATGGAATTAACATTTTTCCACTGTCAATCTGCCGCAGTTGATATCATGCTGAAACCCGTTCAGTATTTTTTTTTGGAATTCGCTCTTAGCTGTATAAACCTCCTCCTTTTTTCTGGTTCGATCTGTCATTCCTTATTCGACGTCATTGATCCATACGGCTATTTGCTGACGACATCTTGATTTTCTGCTCTGTTTCCTCCCCAAGAGTGGGAGGAAGACTTTGGAGTGGAAAGAGTTGGAAGATCAAGTGGGAGGCCAAGAGTGGAAAGTTTAAACAAAACTGTTTAAATTCCATCCTCAAATGGTCTAACTCTTCGGGATTAAAAATTTCTCTCAGTAAAATGACAATTGTTCATTTCTGCAGAAAACGATTATGCAACAGAATATAATCCCTCTCCTATCAAAATTCTCCTATCCCATCCAAACCCTCATTCAAATTCCTGCGACTTACCTTCGATAGCTATCTATCCTGGAAAGATCACATTAACTCCCTTAAGTTCAGAACTATTCCCGACCTAAACATCTTAAAATGGCTATCCCACAAAGACAGAGGTTGACAAACTTGACTACGGTTGCCATCTCTATAACTCTTCTTGTCCATCCTATCTTAACTCTCTAAAATCCATCCAAAACAATATACTTAGACTAGCTTTGGACGCCTTCAAATCAAGCCCTGTAAAGAACCTCTAAAATTCAGAAGAACCAAACTTCTCCTTAGGGCTGCTGCAAGAGCAAGCTCAACCCCCAACTCTACAGTGTCTAAAATTAATTCAGGCCTAGTTAATACCCCTCTTCCTTCAATGATTCTAAAGTTTATGGATCCTCCTGGACTCTTCCTCCTCCTCTTCCTTCCACTTATTCTCTATCCTCCTTGGCTCCTGTCTCCTCCAAACATTAACTTCTCCCTAACCAAAGTTGACAAATTATCCTATTTAACTTCCTTCTCCCCGTCCCATTTTCGTAACTTACTCACATCGTTTCCTTCCTCTATTCTAGTCTTCACAGATGGTTCCAAGTCGAGCTCTGGTGTTGGTGCAGTCACATTACCTCCCCATTTTTCAAATAAATTCCAACTCCATTCCAATACATCCATTCTTTCGGCTGAGCTCTTTGCGACTTACGAAGCTCTAAAAAGCATCTCCCTTGAACCAGTCTCCTCCTGGATAATCTGTACTGACTCGCTCAACTCCTTAGAATTAATCAACAACCCAAACTCGAGCCACCCATTAATTCAAAAAATTTGGGATCGTCTTCACTTCCTAAACTCATTATCCTACAATGTCTCTTTCATCTAGATCCCTAGCCACATGGCATTGATGGCAACGAGAGGGTAGATGAACTGATAAAAAATGCCATATCGTCTGGTTTGTCTTATCCCCTTCTTCCCATTCACAGAAATTATTTTCCGGTTATCTCTAACAAAATTCAAGATTTCATCCAACTTAAATGGGATCTTATTAACGAAAGCAATATACTGTGGCAGATAAAAAAATACTTCTTTTCCCACTGCATCTTCCTTTTCTCAAGACAATTTCAAACCAAAATTAATAGCCTAATTACAGGTCATTGCCGCTTTTCTCATCAACATCTCATGGACGGGAGCCCTTCTCCCTCCTTGCTGTGGTTCCTTCTCATCATGTCTCTCACATCCTAACCTCATGCCCAATTATGACTCCTCTCCGCTCTAGATTCGCCCTTCCTAGCTCCTTAGAAGATTTATTCACTCCATCGAATATCGAAAAAAAAGTCTAAACGTTGAAATGATAACAAATTCCTTTATATCTAGTCATTTGGTAGTTCTTTATCCTGCATAAATCTAGTCATATTGTTCTTGTTCTTGTCTAGTTCTTTGTTGCTTATACTCTATATGTCTCATCACCTCTCAAAGCAGTCAAAACAAAAATCATGTTTACTAATTTTTTTTCCAATACTTAACTCAACTTTGCTTGATCACCTCTCAGCTATCACCTATCAGCTTGATCACCTATCAGCTCTCCAATTATCGATAGTCACTAAATAATGCCTGGAGCGTTGACGTGACTTAAATAAAACAAAACAAACAAACTGTTTTTAAGCCAATTTTACCTTGGTCTCGCCATTATGTATAGAAACGGTTAAATATCTCGAGAACGCTTTGAGATTTCTGAATGAAATTATGTACACGAGCATTAGGAAAGGTTTTCCACTGATTCAACGATATAAATATCGAATAGTTTTTTTTCAAAATGGATTTTAAAAAACAGTTAAAAGATGTTTCGGCCTGTTTTATGGTAAATATATTTATCAGGTTCATATACAATATCCTCAAAAGTTAAATGTTTGGATGGGATTTAGTAGTAAGAATACTATAGGAGTTTTTGTAAAACCAGGAAATATGATTACAGCAAAATGGTGCACCATCACAGTGTGGCATTAAGGTTAGACATTTTCTGAACACTACTTTCCCAAACCCATGGTTCGGTGGACGAGAAACTATCGAATGGCCGGCAAGACCATCATACTTGGCACCACTCGATTTCTTTGTGAGTCTATTTAAAAAGTCGGGTTTAATAGGCCAGAAAGTCTTCGTGTGATAATATGAGTTTGGAGAACAGGTTAGTCTTACATTAATGATTGAAAAAGTTGACTAAAAGGAATAGGTCTTTTATCCCGGTTCATGATTTGCTTACCTTTTTCTATTTGAATGTTTTCATATGCATCCAAAGCCTTATTCTTATTTACACTTTTAATCAATCTTAAATTACTAATATCTATATTGTGGTAAAATATCAAATCACGAATTCAACAAGGGGGGGAACAACTTATCTGGTGGGAAAACACAATTCAAGGTTTCGTCCGAAGTATCCACTACTGCCAGGAAGTTAATGGTGGACGTTTTGAACACCGTTTGTAAATAGGTCTGTAATAAAAAATAAATTTTAATTAGGATTTTTTTTTAAATCTGATATTGACTAAAGAGACTGGAACACCTTCTAGCCATTTTTTTAAAATAAACTTTGAATAAAAAAACATACAATATTTACCTCGTTAAATTCAGAAAACATTGATATTTCTAATAGTGCCAAACTCAAGCACTGTTACCGTAAAAAAATCTAGTTCGCCTAAAATTTTAAGTATGTGACTAGAAAAAAAATTAAAATTTATTTAAGTGGAAAACATTTCCTGGTGTTTTTGTACTATATTTGATTAAGAAATCATAAAGTGTTCTCGAAATATTTGACCTTGTCTCTCTCTCTCTCTCTCTCTCTCTCTCTCTCTCTCTCTCTCTCTATATATATATATATATATATATATATATATATGAACATTTTTTTTTCGTGGGTACTTGACCGGGAATGAGCCCCACCATTTCTTCTACTGGATGGCATATGTTTCATACTCTTCATGGTGCCGACATATACCATACCATCAAGAATAGGGAGACCCTATCCATAGCCAATAACTCAGGTTTATGCCAACATCCCGTCCATGTCAACTCTATAACATTCCCATCCATCCATTCAAATCCTATACGCCAAATAAATATAAAAAAAGTGTTATTAATTCTTTAATTGATAGAGCTGTTATTTTAACTCATCCAAACAATAGACCAAAATATATAAATAAAATTAAAAAAACACTATAAATAATAAGTATCCAAAAAAATTTTACGAACCGGTCATTAAAAATATAATACATAAAATATATAACAATAATAACATAACAAATAAAACTAAAAATGAAAATTACATACCTTTACCATACACACCAGAAATAAATAATAAAATAAAAAAAGTTCTTAAACCATATAATATAAATATTGCAGAAATACCCAATAATAACACTAAACAAATATTTACAAAATTAAAACCACAAACACCCAAAATGGACCAAACAAATTTAATTTACAAAATTGATTGCTTAAACTGGCCAAGCTCGTATATTGGCCAAACGAAACAATATTTAAAAAACAGAATTAACTAACACAAAAAAAGCATTAGAAACTTAGAACCAAACATCACTGCACTTTCAAAACATGCTATAGACAATGAACATAACTTTAATTTTAACAACATAAAAATCTTAGATTTTGAAAAACGATATAAAAAAAGAAATATAAAAGAAATGATTTATATAAAAAAAAACAAATAATACCATTAATTTCAGAAATGATACAGATAATTTAAGTTGTATATATAATAACATTATTAAATAATAAATCTTCATAATGTTTTTAATTTTGCATCTAATATATTCCACATAAAAAATCAAAACAATTAGGTTATAATAAAAAACAAAAATTTTAAAGGTGAAAGAATTGTTAATTATGTCAAAAGTCAAATATGTCATTTAAAAATTTTATAAAAAATTGACACATATTACTTAAAAAATTCAAGAAATTAATTGTTTAATTGATATTGGTAGGTTTTTAAATGTAAGTTTGTATTTTTTTTTATATAAAAGTAATTTTTATTTTAGAAGTTTTCTGATGATGGTTCGTAAATCAAACAATAAAAAATTAAAATTTATTTACACTGACCGAAAATCCCAATAAATATGTATTTAAATAAAATATAATGAATACTATTTTTCTCAGGACACGCTGTGTATTTTATGCTTTTTTCCTCATCTCGATATATTCTATAATTGCTGACAAAAAAATGATATATGTACTGTGCCATCTCAAAGAAATAAAACATCATTTTATGAAGTAATAAACAAGCAATAACAGTAAGTCGATACTGAAAAGCCTCAGTTAGCTCGTATGTAATACGATATATCTATAACAATTTTACCTTATATCCGACAAAAAGACAGAACCATTGTTTCAAAGAAAAATAATTATATTAGACTCTTGGAGCCGAAAAGGATATACAGTTACCAATGATGCAAAACACAGTTGCGGAGAAAATGTCTTACACTCATACAGAATTGGGTTAATTTAATAAATGCGAAACATTCAAGTTGTTAAAAAAAGGCAGAAATTGGTGAAATTATGAAATTACATTATTTATACGTTTTCAGGCCCAAAAAACTGAACTCTCTCACTACTGCGATGTCTACGTCATTGTGTTTCCAGTATTAAAAAAAATAGATACACTAGCGAAACACAATGCTCCACTGTATGTGCTATGCTTGGAAGAACATTACGATTCCGAAAATTAAATGAACATACGAGAAAGATTACAAAGTTGCAGGACGTAACAAAAAAAATAATTCAATAAAAATAATAGGAATGGGCGGATGACAATGAGAGGTACCCTGACGAAATATTGAACATTATTTATATAAGGAGATTAAATACCAGAAAGAAAACTTAGAGACGTCCGTGGTTTAGATGCGTACGTAATTTCAAAAAAAAAGAGCAGAAAATAGACACATATAGAGAAGTTTGTAGGAGGCATACGTTCACTATTGAACAAATTGACTGTAAAGAAGAAATGTTTGGTCATAATTTATTCCGTAGTTTGCATTTATAAGTGCAATGTTTGTATCGTCATTTTGGGTCAAAACTACGTTAACTACGAACTAACATTAAGTCCTGTGAAATATTAGGGAGATATTTTACCGTAAAATGCTGATTTAATCATTCAAATTTAATCTGTAGCCTTCAAAATTGGCCTCATTTAATTGTAATAGGGTTATGCCAGCGAAAAATTCAGATGTTGAAATACTTCTCATAAGTATTTTCCGGTATGACCTTCAATTTTGTCTGGGAATATTGTTTTATAGAGCCAATGGACTCAACACTTCTTCCATGAAGCGGTAATATGAGTTTAGAGAACAAATATAAGTCGCATGGTGCCATATTAGTTAATTACCGTTCTTGTGTATAATCGATGTGTTGAACGATGTATAATCGTAGTGTAAAATTCAGGGATTGTTCTTCCACAAATCTGCTCCTTTTTGCCAGTATTCCATGTGCTTCCAATTCCTCTGTTAGAACCTTCGATGTGAAACGCAATATGATAACCCTATCTAATGAACCGTGTAAAAAACATGAACCGTGAAGTATTCTGAGCCTTACATTAATAACTGAAAAAGTGGACTGAACCGAATAGGTCTTTTATCCCGGTTCATTATTTTCTTACCTTTTTCTATTTGAATGTTTTCACATACATCCAAAGCCCTATTCTTATTTACACTTTTAACCAATCTTAAATTACTGATATCTATATTGTGGTCATGCTCGATTGCATGTTGGGCAACATAAGATTTTTCATTTTTCCTATATATAATATGGACAATGTGTTCTTTATATTTTGTTAAAATGGATTTTTTTTGTTTGCCCAATATACCTTCGATCACAATCTTGACAACTAATTTCGTAAATCCCCGACTTTTCATGTTGATGCACTTTTGTCCTTTGGATTACCCAGGACTACTTTCAATTTATTATATGGTTTATATTACAACGGTATTCCCATTCGAATCGAAAATTGCAAAAACGTCATCGACATGTTTTAACCATACGTTTGGAAAGAAAATAAATTCATCTTTCGCCTCAGATTCAAATTTAATCATGAATAAGTTTACTAAGAACGGTGACAGAAGATTGTCCATTGCCGTTCCTTCTTGTCGTTCGTAAAATCTGACCTGTTATTAAACTAAAAATAATTTTGCTTCACACATAATCTTGTTAAGGAGATGTACTCAGAAATAATAATAATAATAAGTTATTAAAACCGTTGAATTTGAGCAACTCCGTCAGGAATTTCAAGGTATGTGGAATCGGGACACTCGAAAACAACAATGATACGTCAATGGAAACCAAGACCTCACCTTATTGTAGATGTGCGTTTTTGATTTTTTCTATGAATTTTGTTGAGTTTATCACAGAACAGGAAGGTAGTTGGTTGGTAGTTAACCATTTTGCCAAATTGTATGTTGGAGAATCAATGGCTGATACAATTGGTTTCATTGCTTTTCCTGGTTTGTGCCAGTCGCGTTGGTGCGGATGGTGAGAGCAGTGGTCTGTCGCTGCTGTGCCGAAACTGTATCGGAGCGGTAGTTGGTTCGATTCCAGTGCTCGGATGGTTGTTTTTCTTTCTTTTTTCTGTCTGTTTACTTCCTAAATGTTTGTGATTGTTTCTAGACAAGAGTGTAAAATCCGACAACGAATTACCCCTCAGTTACGCCAGATAAAGGCTCGGTAAGGCCGGATGTCTTCTGAGAAGTTTTCTACGTTAGTCACTCGCCAGTCGGTAGGTTTCCTGATAGACTTATGAGTGGCCTGGGTTTGTCGGAAGCTGATGACCGTGGTTCGGAACCACGTACCTTTATCCTGCTTTGTGAATTTTTTGTAGAGCATACAATCTTGGCATTTTTGGATTAAAGATAAGTAGATACTTTTCAGAGAAGGTGAAATCATGCTGCTACAATGTTTTAATATATATATGTCTGACTTTGTTAACCATTTTTGACAATAGATTTCTAGTTAATCATTTATATAAACCGTCTTGAATAAATTTTTCAACGCGTTCAAAATAATCAAATTGGCCAATTACCTTATCAGTTTTTGAATAAAAAAAATCCTTTTCTCGCAGACGCTTGACAATTTTAGAAATATTTGATATATTTTAACTTTTATTTAAAATATTTATTGCAATTTTGCCTTTACATGATTCTCTGATGAAAACTTTGGAAGACTGCGGTAAGTGTTTAATTGGTTTCAATACAGGCTACCATATCCTCCAAAGTATTACGGGATACTGGCAAAGCAAAATTGAGACAAAAATTGAAGCCTTTATTTAAGATATCTAGTTCTTGATTGTCGAACGTCTGTATTAAATGATTTTCTACTATGTGAAAAATGTCCGTGGTCTGGAGATTTGTAACTGCTGCGTCTAGATGATACATGGCTAACTGCTGTAACTGCTGATCTAGATGATACATGGGTGATATAAAATTTGTAGGTTAAGTCGCGGAAAATCGGCGCTAAATTTAAATTCCGAAGTACCTATTGGGATACCCTTTAGAATGTATGGTAAATATTACATTATTTAATTTGTAGTTCAACATTTTACTTATAAATAAATAACGATAAACACGAACATAGTAAATCTTTTCATCCAAAATTAGCAGCTACTTTTACGCCCTCAATATTTAAATCGTAATTTTCGCAAGAGCGCTTCCTTCGCTCTCGCATGAAGCGAAAAAGCTGTTTTCGAGGGCGTTGTTTCCTCCGTCGTCTTATTGCATTTTTCCGGCGAGAATATCAGGTCATCTCCTTCCGGAGCGGAGTAATGAGACCTGATCGCCACAGAAGACAAAAGAGGGGATATTGCATTTTTCCTTGACGAGAAAATGCAGACTAGACAAAAGCCGGACGAGAACGTGTGTAATTTTGGATAATTTGACGGCTCTTTCGTCGTAGACGAAAAGTGATTAAAGTGCTTCAAAATGACATAGTGAAATTGCTTGTTATTAAGGACATGTTTTGAACCATATTTCCTCCCTGCTGTGGAATTTTTTCCGGTGTACATGTGTTGATGTATTTTTTTGCTATTAAATTTTTTTAACTGCTGAGAAGTTGACTTGAGTTTTTACGGCGTTTTGACGATATCGTACTCATCAGATTTAAGTCATCATCAGATTTAAGTCATCATCATAATTAACAATACAGAAAAAGAATCTTCTCACCAAAAGAACCACTTCATCAATGGAAGATATACATATTTGTCTTTCGTATTTTTTTCTAAGGGAAATCCGTTATGACATACGGAAGGAAAACCTGGACACTTACATCGCAATCAATTTAAAAACTTAGGATAGCATAGAGGGGAATGGAAATATCTATGTTTGGCATTACAAGACGAGACAGAAAGCCCTGCGTATGGATCAGGAAATAAACAAACGTGTGTGACATCATTAGAAGGCTGAAGCAATTGAAATGGAGGTGGCCAGGCAATGTAGCGAGGCAATGGGACAACAGATGGGCCAGGGCAATCATGGCGTGGATACCACTTGAACGCAAACGTCCGCGAAAAAGTCCGAAGGCTCGATGGACTTATAACATCGTTAACTATATAGGACCTGAGCGGCAGAGGAAAGCCCAGGACCGTGAAAGTTGGAAGCATGCTGAAGAGGCCTTTATCACGGGCTGATGTTGATGATGATGGTGTCTATACTATATATATATGTATATATATATATATATATATATATATATATATATATATATATATATATATATATATATATATATATATATATATACATATATATATATATATATATATATATATATATATATATATATATATATATATATATATATATATATATATTTATATGTATATATTGGGACACCCCATCCACAACCAACAACCCATGTTTTTGCCGACTTCCCGTCGGATGGCGTATATATGTAATGTTAGAGTTTCTTGGGCGGCGTCCAATGAGACAACAGTAGCTGAGGGTCATCATACACCCCCAGTCCCGGTCAAGCAACCAAGAAAAATGTTCATTTAGGCGGAGACGCAGGTGTTGTGTGTTCCACATGAGATTGTGGAACTACCTTGTACGTGGGCTTGGATCATTTTCAACAATGTCAAGGAATCCCTCTTCTTGTTCAATATCAAGTTTCAATTGCCGTTCAGATACAATTCTCGCACTTGGAAACATCAGATTATCCAGCAGTGATAAAAACTTGTTCAAATACTCTTCTATCTGGCAGTCTCCGATTCGGGAAATGACGTTGATATTCAGAGACTGCGCGATCTGAGCTTCCGTTATACAACAAATAATATACCAGATATTTTAATCGAAAAAATAATTTAAAAAAAAATTGCTAATGACAAATTAATAATTAACTGGTATAAACAATGGTTTCACAATGGTAAAAAAAGTGAAGGTACAATTTCTCACTCTCTATTTACATTTGCCATCCATAAATACGTTTACCCCTGTATCTCCCTGTATGTTTATAGAAACTTTTATATTAATTTGACTGACACCAGATAGCTGTCAAAGTCTCAGTTATATTTATCACATGGTATTATTTTTATTGTCGATTGAAGCAAGGAACATTTGATTATTTAGAAAAATGGAAAATTGTGAGTCTCGAGTGGTTATTAAACATTTATATTTAAAAGGCTTAATACCGAAAAAGATCATAGCTGAGTTAGATCAAGTTCATGGCACTTCTGCTCCTGTGTTTGCAACTGTCTATAATTGGGTAAATGAGTTTAAACGTGGCCTTACATCCTCAAAAGATTAACATCGTTCGGAACGTGCAGTGGAAGTGACTACTGCCGAAATAATTTTAAGAAATCAACGAATCAAAGTACACGAAATAGTTGAGGAAACTGGCTTACCGCCAGTATATAATTATATTGATAATATTTTCAATTTTGCATGAAAAATTGGAGGATACATAACTGTAGACAAAACATGGATACACTACTACACTCTAGGGATAAAGGAACAGTTAAAACAGTGGGTTTTTGAAGGTGAATGTGCTCTGAAGAAGGCATATATATATATATATATATATATATATATATATATATATATATATATATATATATATATATATATATATATATATATATATATATATATAGGTATATATATATATATATAAATATGAGGGCGTGTTCAAAAAAACGCTCGGACACGTCGATTGGTATTTTTTGATGCGCATTTTTTTCAACAAAATTTTTTTATACAGGGTGTATCATGTAACAGTGGCCAATACCAACTTTCTTATTTTAAATACAACACCCTGTATATTATGTAATTTTTGGATTCTTCAGGAAATTCTAGACATATTTCATGTAAAATATCCTAGACATCTTCAACTGTTTCGGAAATATTAAGTAATTATCAGCAAATAGGCAAAGATAAAAAATCAGGTTTTCAAAAGTAGGTATTTGTTGTATGAAACGTCAATAAAATCAACGTGCCTTTAAATTAGTTTTCTTTGACGTGTGTGATTCATTTGATTTAAATATGGTGTATTTATCAGAGTGTCATAAAAGAACTATCTTAATGATGATAGGTTATGGAGATAGGACACGAACTCAAGCCGAAGTTATTCGTCTCTTTAGGGAAATATATCCTGACTTACCACCCATATCCCAAGGTACAGTAAGTAAAGTTGAAAAACAATTTAGAGAACTGGAACACGTGAGACAAATTAAGAAGAAAGCAGTGTCGTTGACCGATAACAAAAAATTGGATGTAATGCTTGCATTCCAAGACAATGCGCATACCTCAACTCGACAAGTTGCCTTGGAAAACAATGTTTGTCGCTTTTCGGTTGCCAGAATATTGAAAGAGAACACAATGCATCCGTATAAGCTACAGCCTACTCAAGAGCTTAGTGAAGACGACTTCGACAGGAGAATGGAGTTTTGCGAACAAATGATGCACATAATAGACAACAACCTTCTGAGAGTGGAAAACGTTTTATTTTCTGATGAATCTACTTTTACTATTCATGCATGGCATGTCAATCGCCAGAACTGTCGTTATTGGTCGAGAGAAAATCCTCACCGGATGCGGGAAATTCACACACAAAGACCTGAAAAGATTAATGTCTGGGCAGGTATTATAGGAGATCAAATAATTGGTCCAATATTTTTCGATCAAAATTTAAATGGGGTAAAATACTTACCAGCCCCCCAGTATCAAGTTAATGTGCGGCAGAACCTCGATAATATGTTTCCAAATCGATGGATTGGAAGGAGAGGGCCACTAGAATGGCCACCAAGGTCCCCGGACCTCACTCCGTTGGATTTTTTTTATGGGGATATCTCAAAAGCATCGTATACAAAACCAAGCCACAAGATCTGAATGATTTAAGAGGACGCATTACCGACAACATTAGGTCAATTACGCCACAAACATTAAATAATGTCAGGAATCAGTTTTACTTGAGGTTGGGGTGTTGCCAGGACGTCCAGGGTTCACAATTCGAGCATTTGTTACATTAAATGTTTTAAATAAAAAATGTATACAACAACTAAATAGTCTTGAAATTTCCACAATTTTGTTTACATATCTTCCCCTTGGCTACGCGGTGCGTCCATTATTGCATGCTTTGAGATGGAGTCAAATGCTTTTTCGTAGTCGATAAAAGCCAAGCACAGTGGTATGGTACAACCTGGATGTGATCCATTGTACTGAATCCTGGTTGTTCTCTTGGTTGTGCGTCATTCAGTTTTTTAATATTCTTTTAGAAATTATCTAAGTGAAAACTTTGTACATTACTGATAGAACGCTTATTGGAGGGTAGTTCTTTAAATCTTCCTGTGCTCCCTTTTTATGTAAAAGCATCGCTTCGGCATTTTTCCATAAGTCAGGTATTTTTTGTTCTCTGGGGCATTTTGAATATAATTTGCCAGTGTTTTATGTAACGTCCGACCACCAGCTTTTAGCATTTCGACAGATTGTCCTTGTCGTTTTTCATCGATTCTATTGCATTTGTTACTTCCTTCACTAGGATATTTGGCATTTGTTCTTCCGTGGGTATTGTTGTCTTTGATTGATTCTGATCTTCATATAACTGGGAATAAAATTTTCTAACAATCTCTAACATTTGCGTACGCGCCCTGCATACTGTGCCATCCTCACGCCTTAAGGCATATATTTGCGTTCTTTTATTTCTCAGCTTCTGTTTAGCCTTGTTAATTCCTTTGTTTTCTTCCAGGTTTTTTGCACTAGCTACATGTTGAATCGGCGCGTGTCCTCTCTGATACGTTTCCTTATAGTTTTGCAGAGCTCAGTGTACTCGACCCTGCCAAAAGAACTACCTGCATTTCTCATTGCCCGCCGTTACTTCATTAAAGCAATGGTTTCAGTGTACATAAAACATAGTAAGTATACATTTACTCTAATCTCTCTCACTATAATACATAGTGAGAGATAAATAAAACTAAACTTAAACGGAACTTTTAATTTTTAAAATTTTAACTTTAACTTTAACTTTAACTTTAACTTTTTTTTAACTTTAAACGGAACTTAAAAATTTTAAAAGTCACCTAACTTTTTGAACATAGCTTCTGAACTAGCCCGCATGTTAAAATAGACAGGGTGATTCACGGTGGATGGTACATTAGACGTTAACGGAGAACTACTTGGCGTAATGATTTTAAATTTTAGATGTTTATATAAATCAATATGAACTCTCTATTTAAAATATGTTCTGTGCTGCAGCGTTGCCAGATCTACTCCAAACTGACTCTAACTTCGTTTTTTTAAATGGAATATCCTATATGTTATTCCATATCTAGATTATGTGAACCATTTTGATTTTTTTATATAACATATACTATACCTATCCTGAGCTATTTCGGAAATAAAAAATATTTTTTAAGAAATTTGGCAACAAATATTCCTGAATAAATTTTTTTTACAACCAACATAGCTAGATACCTGAATTTTTGAATAGGGTTCATTAATAGGTTGCTTTATAGCAATATGACATGAGAATTGATTTATCACATACAGGGTGTTTAGAAAATAGTGACCTTCCGATAGGACTTAAAAATGCAAGTTATGTAGCAATTTTCAATGAAACACCCTGTATTTTATAGTAGAGCTCAAAAGAGCAATTAATTCTGTAACTAAAAGTATTAAGTAATGATATACCTAGTTTTAAACAGTTTACAAAATAACGCAATTAAAGCAAAGATAACGGTTTATTTACCATCAAACAGTTCAACATTCTAACATCGACCCTTTCCGTGATGGCTCTTCTTATCTCAATAGGATCCCAGGCTGTGAATGCTTCATTCATCCGATGTTTTAACTCATCTATAGTATCTTACTGGCGTTTTGTAGATATTGTATTTTACATTACTCCAAAAAAAGAAATCAAGGGGAGTTAAATCGGGTGATCTAGGCGGCCAATTCCACGGACCCAAACGCCTAAACCACCGGTCTTGGAATAGTTGCCTGCTTACTTCTTCTCTACTATGTACCAGCTGATTCGATACACTGCCAATGGAAGGTTTTTGGTTAAATCCTCTACCACTGTTGTTATTATTTTTCTTTTTAGAAAATTTGTAAGTCGCATGCCGTGTTTTTTCAGTGATCTTTAATGTAAATCCAGCTCGTCTTTAGCTCCTCTAATTGAAGATTATGGTTCCAACCACAGCCAGGATGTTCATCTCTTTATTCTCATCAGATGTTACTGGTTTGGTCAAATTCCGGGGTGCTTTCGAAAAACCAAAATTCATAAAATTTGTTTGAATCCGTTTATTCATTTGGGCTAAATTAGGATACATTGCGTCTGTTGGTGCGGTCGATAGTTTTGTCACACTGTAAAATAAATAAATTTATGATCACTGCATTTGAATAGTTAAATCCTTCCATTCTTTACTGAGACAATTACTTACTTAAATACGCTAATTATTAATTATCAAACTAATAATGTCAACTACAACCATTTTCATAATATTTGTTTAGAAGTAATGTCACCCTAGCCAGCCATGGCTTACTACTAAAACAAAAATTAACTGCGTTATTTTGGTTTTTTGTTTATAAGTCGAAAACTGTTTAAAAATAGGTATATCATCACTTAATTCTTTTAGTTACAGAATTTATTGCTCTTTTGAGCTCCACTATAAAATACAGGGGGTCCTATTTAAAATTTTTATATAACATGAATTTTTAAGTTCTATCAAAAACGCACTATTTTGTAAACTCCCTGTATTCGATAAATTAATTCTCATGTCATATTATCATAAAGCAACCGATTGAGGAACCGTGTTCAAAAATTCTAATGTCTAATGTATCAGTCACCGTGAATTACCCTGTATATCAAAAACATCAACACTGTTATGTTACCGTTAAAACTAAATTTTATATTTCTAAACAATAACTAATGAAATAACCGTTTTGTTATGAAATTATGCTTTTATAATATCCGGTTTCTATCAAACTAGGTCGTGAACTTATCGATACTGTCTTGTAAAGTTAAAAAGTCTTATAGCTTAGCTGTCTTCCCGTGTTTGCCGTCGTGCCGTCTAATCTGTTTACCTATCTTGGTAAATGCGTCTAACGCATTGGGATTTTACGCGATTCGAAAGGGCGTAAAGGGAAAATAAGGAAGTTTTTGCGCAAACTAAAGGAATATACGTTACCTTAAAATATATATTTTGTAATTTTTAATAAATATAGTAATATTAATAACCTATGTCATTATAACACATCAGCCAATAAGTACCCGGTGTCGCAAATAGATGGTGCCAACCTTCAAACGTTACGTGTCAAAATTTCATGACAATAGGTCTACTAGTTTCTGAGCTATTGTGCTCTAAATGACGCTACTTTTGTTATTTTCAAAACAATGAAAAAACATAATCTCGTGTGTTGATTAAGCATTGTTTTCTTATGAAGACAAAATACAGTTGAAACAAAATAATGGCTTGATAAACATTACCTGGAGTCAGATCCGGAAAAATTAATTATAACTGATTGGTATGCTGAATTCAAATGTGATGACCAACACTCTAGACGTCTAAATGAGATGGCCACCCGACAACATCAGAAAAATTCCTAAAATTATTTCTGAAAACCCTAAAATAAAGCTGCAGGAGATATATCATTGAGATATTAGAAGGAAGAGTTTACACCAGTTTGCATGAACGGCGGACCGAAAACAACAAGGTATTGATGAATCTGAGCTGAGTATTTGGAGCTGTTTAAGCGAAATAAAAAAAAATCTTGAGGTATGTGACAATGCATTGAAATATGGATCTATCACTATACTCCGGAGTCAAATCGGCAGGAAGCTGAGTGGACAGAAGACGGTGAAAGCCGTCCAAAGCAACTAAAAACACAAGTATCGGTAGGCAAGATTATGGCTTCTGTATTTTGGGATGCACATATCGATTTCTATTCCATCGATTCTTCATCTATTATCCTGAGAAAGGTACAACCATCAATAACGAATATTGCATAGCGTTGTTGGTGCCTTTGAAGGACGAGATTGCAAGGAAAATGCTCCAAAATAAACAAAAAAAGTGCTATTTCACCAATACAATACACCATGTCACAAAATGGCTAATGGCTAAGTCCATGAATTGTATTTCGAATTGCTTTCTCATCTACTGTGTTCTTCAGATATAGCCCCGAAAGACTATTCCCTGTTCTCAGACCTCAAAAAAATGCCCGCTGAAAAAAAAAATTGCACCAATGAAGAGGTAATTGCCGAAACTGAAGGATATTTTGAAGGCAAAGAAAAATCATTCTGTGGAAAAGGGGGTCGGTGGTACTGGGGGTCAGTGGTGGGAAAAAAAGGAGATAATGGTGATGGTGAAACCTCTCTCCTTGTTCGTCTCTTACTGCACCCAAATTTTCCGGAAACAATCCAGATAGGAGTGAGACAAATACATTTTTTAGGACATGCGACACACTAGTTTTTTCATGCGTTTCAAAAGTTCATCTATGAAGTTTTTATACTTTTTATCTTTCTTGTTGCCCAGAAATCCTTTCACTACACTTCGAAGCTACCAATTCCTTTTCATTTAATTTTTCTTGAAAACGGAAAACATCTAAAAGCTTCTTTATTTGAAGTCCAATAAAAATGTTTTCTTTTAGTTTTGCTATTACTTAAATGAGGATTTTTTTTTCAGGTAAATATCATCATCATCATCATCATCATCATCATCATCATCATCATCATCAGCCCGTGTTGATCCACTGTAGGATGAAGGCCTCTTTAGCTTGCTTCCAACTTTTACGGTCCTGGGCTTTACTCTGCCACTCTGGTCCAATATACTTAACGATGTCATCAATCCATCGTGCTTTCGGTCTTCTTCGTGGACATTTGCGATCAAGCGGTATCCACTCCAGGATTGCCTTGGTCCATCTGTCATCCCATCGCCTTGCTATATGGCCTGCCTATCTCCATTTCAATCGCTTTACTTTTCCAATGATGTCACAGACTTTTGTTTGTTCCCTGATCCATGCACAGGACTTTCTGTCTCGTCTTGCAATGCCAAGCATACATCTTTCCATTCCCCTCTGTGCCACCCGAAGTTTTTGAATTGATTGCGTTGTGAGTTTTCAGGTTTCAATTCCGTATGTCATAACGGGTAGAACGCACTAATCGAAGACTTTTCTTTTCAGGCAAAGTGGAAGTCTGTTCTTAAACACAATGTTGAGCCTGCCAAATGTCTGCCAACCACATTTAAGACGTCGTTCCACTTCCTGGGCGGTATTCCCCTAAATTGAAATCCTCTGCCCAAGATATTTAAAGCTGTCCACAATCTCCAAATCCCTTCCTAAAACTGAAATTCCTCTGTCCTGTGCGAAGTTATTGAATATAACCTGACTCTCTTTTAGGTTTATTTTCAAGCCAAATGGTTCTCCAGCCCTGTGCAGTTTTTGTATGCGTCTTTGCAGCTCCTCTGGGTCTTGTGAAAGGAGAACGATATCATCTGCAAATCTAAGATGGTTTAAGTTTGCACCATTGATCTTTACACCATCCTGTTCCCAATCCAGTTTACGGAATACTTCTTCAAGGCCAGCCGAGAAAAGAATAGGCGATATTGCGCCACCCTGCCGTACACCTCGTTCTACATTAACTCCGACTTCAAGATCATCAGGGTGAATTGTAGCTGTAGCTCCATCATATATCAATCCTAATAAATTTACATATGCTTTATCTACCCTTTGGCTAAGAAGTGCATCCATTATTGCATGCTTTGAGATGGAGTCAAATGCTTTTTCGTAGTCGATAAAAGCCAAGTACAGTGGCATGGTGTATTCGTTGTGCCTTTCTATGGCCTGCTGTACAGCCTGGATGTGATCCATTGTACTGAATCCACTTCTGAATCCTGCTTGTTCCAATGGTTGTGCGTCATTCAGTTTCCTTAAAATTCTTTTAGAAATTATCTTAGTGAAAACCTTGTAAATTACTGATAGAAGGCTTAATGGACGGTAGTTCTTTAAATCTTCCTGTGCTCCCTTTTGATGTAAAAGGATCACTTCAGCAGTTTTCCATAAGTCAGGTACATTTTGTTTTTTTAGGCATTTTGGGTATAATTTTGCCAGTGTTTTATGTTACGTCCGTCTACCAGCTTTTAGCATTTCGACAGTTACACTGTCCTTTCCTGGAGCCTTGCCGTTTTTCATCGATTCTATAGCATTTATTACTTCCTCCACTAGAATATCTGGCATTTGTTTTTCCGTGGGTATTGTTGTCTTTGATTGATTCTGATCTGCATATAACCCGAAATAAAATTTTCTGACAACCTCTAACATTTGCGTACGCGCTCTGCACATTATGCCATCCTCATGCCTTAAGGCATATATTTGCATTATTTTGTTTCTCATCTTCTGTTTAGCCTTGTTAATTACTTTGTTTTCTTCCAGGGTTTTTTTCACTAGCTGCATGTTGAATCGGCGCGTGTGCTCTCTGATATGTTTTGTTATAGTTTTGCAGAGCCCAGTGTGCCCAAGGACTACCTGCATTTCTCATTGTCCGCCGTTTCTTCATTAAATCAATGGTCTCACTAGAGATTTTTGTCTGTTTGGGACATTTTTCTTCTGGTGCTATTTAAGCAGCCGTTTGAAGCACATTGTTGGCGATTTCTTTATACTGAACTGATAGTTCCACTTCCTCCGGATCTTGTAACACAGCAAACCGGTTTGACAAAACAATCCCAAAATCGCTTCCTCTCTCTAGCAGTTTCCCAGAATCTACTTTGCCCTTCTTTAATCTTACCATTCTTTCCCGTTCTCTTCGACAGTTAATCCTAACTTTTGCTCGTACCATTCGGTGGTCACTTCCAGCATTAAAATTGTTAAACACGGTACAATTGGTAAATATTGTTTTATCGTTGGTCATGATGTAGTCACTTTCACTTGTGAGCTCAGATGGACTTTTCCATGTCCATTTTCTAATGATATTTTTCTTATAGAATGAATTCGTAATTTATAGTTCTTGTCCTTCAGCAAAATCAACCAATCTGTGACCTCTGTTGTCTCGCTCACCAGTAACATATGGGCCAGTTGCATTTTCGTCAGTTTTTGTTGTTCCAATTCTGACATTAAAATCACCCATCAGGATTTTGTACTTACATTTCTCCTTGTATAGAAGCTGGGCCACATCATCATAAAATTCTTCAATTTCCTCATCCCTATGGGTTACTGTTGGAGCATAAGCTTGGGCGAATTGAAGCCTAAACTTTTTATTCAGCTGAATGACGCATTGGACTAGTCGGTCTGATGTACTTTTAAATATTACTACACTGTCCTTCAACTTTCGATTGATGAGGAATCCAATTCTGCCACATCGGCCATTTTCCGTACCTCGAGTGTAGAGTACGTGTCCAGTTGGTTCCAGTTTGATTAACTCTTTGCCCTTTCTTCGTGTTTTACAGAGCCCAATAATATCCCAATGTATGTTGTCAAGTTCGATTAACAATTCTTGCAATCGGGCCTCCGTTTTCATGGTCCGTATATTTAGCGTTGCAATGTCAAAAGTCCAATGGCAGTCTGATCTAACCCGGTGATTCTTAACACCCTCTGCCTTGGGGCATGTCTTCTCGCTGCAGCAGGTTGTTGCCCCTTGGCCACCGGGGAATAAGGGCCTTGTTTGAGGTTGTACTGTCATATTGAAACATATTGAAATATCATGTTGAAGGTATGGACCATAATCTGCCACGCTGATCCAATGCGGGTTGGCAGATTTTGGATCATGTTTGTCTGAGGCCTCTGCCTTGACCTGTCCGCCAGGGGTGACCCTTCCAGGAGCATAGACACCAGACGTCATAGCTCAAAACTTTATTGCCCTACTCAAACCCCTTTACCACGTCAAGGTGTGATCAACAAAGGAGATATGTGGGCATAGGTTGGCCGTGCCCAGCGGTGTATTGATGCGGAAGGGATGTATTTTGAATAAAAATACATAATTTTGTCAAAATAGCTAATTGATTTTTTTTTAATTTAAAAAGTTTCGTTATTTTCCAACTTAGTGTATTATCTGAAGCCTGATATAAATGTTTTCCCTAGAAGAAAACTTATCTGTATTTCTATTTCTATTGTTTTAATAATGAAAGTTGCCTTAAGATGAAAATTAAATCATCTTTGTATAAGCAAAACAAACCGTTGCGCGGAAGAAACCGTAATGTTTTCCTAACAACAATCTCCTTTTTCATTATTATGATGGCGTTGGCCCTTTTCCCGTTATTATCGCTCGCGCCACAAGCTATAAAATTCGCGATAATAATAGAGGAACAATACGTTCTCGTAACGTTAAGTCGAATATGTCGAGAATTCTCCAGCAACACTAACTGAAATCATTAACGCTAACGTTTACAATAATCTCCAGCTCCTCCTCAATTATCTCAACATATTTCCTATAATATTCCTTTAGGGCGATGCCAAAACTCAAAGGGCTTAGATATATTCTCCCGAATGGGAAAGGGGGGAACTTGAGCCGGCGGATTCAAAAGCCTACTGCTATTTTTTTTCCTCTTCGCTAACAGGATGTGTGTGGGGTAAACACATAGTGAAATTATTGATTAAATAAATGAGATTGTAATATAGGAAAATAATCTAATGAAATGCTAATATGATCAAAAAGTAGGGGTGTTTAAAGAGAGAACTTTAAAATTAAAGTCGCATCGGCACCTGCCATTCAGCGATAAAAAATGAAGTTATATTTAATAATAAGACAAAACAGATATAAGACAATACATGGTAGATGGTAGATAAATAAAATGTTAAATTAGTATGTGATAATAAAATAAATATAAATCTTATACCAATAAAATTGTAGCTTGGTGAAATTTAAGTAAACTAATAAAGGACTACGAAGGTTGCTATTTATGTATCCGTAATATTAAATAAAAACAAATATTTATAATTGAAAATAGTTTTATTGTTTTTAAAAATTTTTGAACCAATTTTCGTAGAACTTTTTTTATTCCGATTGACGTATCTCCAAAACATGTATTTTGAACACAGCAGCCGCTCCTTCTGGCGTCGAAATTGGTGGTTACATAGTTTATTCTTCACGGACGGGAACAAAAAGAAATCATTGGGTGCCAAATGAAGACAGTACGGCGGATGATCCATCATTTCGATGTTTTAACAGGTCAAATATTAAGTTGCTCGGTCTGATGTGTGAGAGCTCGCGTTGTCATGGTGAAGAATAATTCTGTGTCGCTGGATTTCTGGCAAACAAATGGTTGTGTATCATCCACAATTGACCGCTGTACGATTCTCTAGATTCTCCCAAATCCCAAAAAACAGGCGACTATTTGCTTCGAAGTGCTTCTCGTGAAACACCCACACAGTCGATTGCTACTTACTTTCGAGCTCATATGCACAGATTCAAGATTCGCCAGCTGTATAGATGTTATAGACAGCAGTTTGTCGCACCGCAATTGTATTTTTTGAGCATTTCTTTGCACTAATTGGCACGACCATTTTTTGAGGGATTGTCAAATTATGCGGAATACAACGCACACAAATATTTTTCCCAGCTAGATGTTCATGAAAAATATTGTGTATACTTGTTATACTAATGCCCAGGGCTGCCTCAATCTCACGATATATCACCCACATGCCACATGGTATGCCACATGGCATGTCACATGGCATACCACATGGTATGCCACATGGTATGCCACATGGTATGCCACATGGTATGCAACATGGTATGCCACATGGTATGCCACATGGTATGCCACATGGTATGCCACATGGTATGCCACATGGTATGCCACATGGCATGCCACAATTGAATTCGCCCAACCAGTGATATATAATGGTTTTAGATGGTATTTCATCGACAAAAGTCGAAGTGAGTTGATTGATGCATTGTTTTTGAGATAATCTACGTCGAAAGTAGTAGTAAATCATCCTACAGAAATTCTCACCAGTTAAATGAAATTTTTGACTGAGATGACATTTTTAGGTCACTAAACAACACAAATAGTATCCGTATGACAAAACGTTCTGAGTACGTATATAGTCAACAATGTCAAACTTTTCGATGTATATGCCAGATAGCGCCTAGCAACACCATTGTTGCCATTTCAGAATACATAAATAGCATTCTTCGTATACCAACAATAATAGTGTCGTAAGAGTTCATAGGTTATGTATAAGGATAGATGATTTAAATATTTATATCCCATTTCTCTTAAGAAAGAGAAAGTTTTCCCGAAATCAAGATTGGTTTTTAGATAATTATTTAACTCAAAACGATGCCTTTCAGGAATAAGAGAAGGACATTCGGCAATAAGATGTTTATCAGTTAAAAGGGCGTTGCAAAAGTCGCATTTGTGAGCATCAGTCTTTTTGGGTATGTACTGATGGGAAAATCTACAGTGGCTTATTTTAAGATTATACCACCTTACGGAGGAACTTCTACCAGACAAGGTATCTATCGGGGACTCATAGAATAGCGGCTTTTGTATCTCTTAACTTATTGGAACAACCTTGGTTCCAATAGTTCTGAGTGTAATTTGTTTTGAGAGTAATTATATGTGGATGAAAGCAGAGTCCTCGGTCACAGAGCTTTTTTCCGTTTATGCCTTTGTGATCCGGGCACCAGACAAATCCCACAGAAATGCCTCTTGCGATAATAATTTCAGTTAAATCCAGGATCTTTATTACAACTGCCTGGCCCATATTGATCTTCTATTAACTGGAGTGCATTCTGAGAATCGCTAAATTTTTTCCAGGATAAATAGGAGCAAGAGGTGATATATTCAAGTGCATAATTGATGAGTTTTTAAAGAAAACACAAAGTAGACACACGTACGTGTTTTCTCTCCTTAATCTCTTCTCTTCAATTTCTCTTTCTTCAATTCTATTTATTTATTTTCTTTCTTTAAAATAATCCCTTCTCGCTGCAATATACTTATTCCAAGAAATGGCGAATAACATGTAATGAAAGACAGATTCGAGGACGTTTTGCATGTGATATGTGTTTAATACTGAACAAAATCTAAATCAAAAATCCAAATAGAGAAGGAGAAGAAGTAGGACTTAAAACAAATTTGACGAAAACAGGAACATAAGAGGATCAATTCTTCATCTGCAATCCTCTGTTACCGTTCTGAGCCAACTTATTTATGAGTAAATTTGCAACCGAGGCAAAAGATGAATTCGGTTACTTTTCGAATAGATATGTGGATGACATTTTTGCCATTTTCGATTCGAAAAATGAAAATTTAGATGATTTTATTAAGAACTTAAATAGTAAATCCCAAAATATAATATTCACGCATGAACTCGAAAACAACGATAGTTTACAATTTCTGGATGTTTTAGTCAGTAGAAACAATAAAAATAGGTTAGATATTGATATTTTCAGAAAAAACACCACCATTTCGAGATACATTACAAACGATTCAAATCATAGCTTCCAAAATAAGATGGTCAGTTTAAATTTTATGGTAAATAGATTAATTAATTTTGCTTTAAATAAAGATAATTATAATCAAGAATTAAAATTAATTAGGGAGGTATCTAAAGTGAATGGTTATAATAAGAACATTGTAGATAAATTAATTAGAAAACATAAGTTCAGAAAATTATTGAAAGAATCTTCGACTTTTCAAAAGGATCAGAACACAAAGAAATTCATGGTAATACCATTTGATGCCCAATTAACAAGAGGACTAGACAAAATTTTGAAAAATGTGGACATTAAGGTTGTGTACAAACCATATAATAAATTAAGAGAAGTTCGGGGTAATCTAAAGAATAAAGTAAAGCAACATGAAAAGTCGGGGATTTACGAAATTAGTTGTCAAGACTGTGATCTAAGGTATATTGGGCAAACAAAAAGATCCATATTAACAAGATATAAAGAACATATTGCCCACATTAGATGTGGGAGAAATCAAAAATCTTGTTTTACCCAACATGCAATCAAACATGACCACAGTACAGATATTAGTAATTTAAGACTAATTAAAAGCGTTAATAATAACAGGTCTTTGGATGCATATGAAGGCATTCAAATAGAAAAATGTAAGAAAATCATAAACCGAGATAAAGGGCCTATCTCGTTCAGTCAACTTTTTCAATTATTAATGTAAGACTTAGTAAACTTCACGGTTCATGATTTTTACACGCTTCGTTAGGTAGGGTTTTTCATATAAATAGACCATAGCGAAACATGGTTGGCGAAACGTGCGTCGAGCAGTTCAAAAAAGTGATTTGGTGTTTAGTGGTAAATCTCCTCAAGTTTAACATCACAGGAGTTATCTGAAATAGTATTATGAAAGGTAACAAAGTTGCTGAGTTCCCTGAATTCTGTCCTAAAATCTAGACTTATTCAAGTTGGGATTTATAGAACAATCATTTGGCCACTAATCATTTATGAATGCGAAACGTTGGACCCTCAAAAACAAAATATAAAATATTCTTGCAGAATGTAAAAGAAGAGTACTCAGAAGTATTTTTGGTGCTGTAACTAACAATTGAATTTGAAGGGCCAGGTATAACTTCGCACTCCAGCAATTGAACACAGATCCAGATATTGAAGATTCTGTGATGGTTCAGCAGCACTATGCACTATGTTTTGTTGACAAGTGTCGCTCTAGATGAAAAGATCGCATAACTTCATTATTCAATACCTCGTAACAAATAACACACTGGGAATGATAGCCGTTATTTTTTTTTGTATAGCTACAATACCGTATTTAATATATTCATAATTATATTTGCGTTTTTTAACCGAGCTCGTGATGAAATAAATTATTTTTTATTAAGTTTTTTATAAGGTATAGGTTATATTTGCATGTAAGAGCGCGACAAGCCACTAGAGTTGACCCATCGTAAGAGTGCCGATTTGACAATTCTTTATATCCACTAAATAAACTTCATGTTCGGTAAATTCTTCTACTGGAACCTTAGGTGTGAAACACAATACTCGATAAAATTTACCAGTAAACACCAAATCAGTTTTTTAAACTTCTCGACGCACGTTTTGCTAATAATGTTAGCATCACCAGGAGATGATTTAATCTAGTTCTAAATTTAAACTATGTTCTATTTATATGATAACCCTACCTAATGAAGCGTGTCAAAATCATGAACTGTGAAGTTTACTAAGCCTTACATTAATAACTGAAAAAGTTAACTGAACGGAATAGGTCCTTTATCTCGGTGATTTTCTTACATTTTTTTATTTAAATGCTTTTATAGGCATTCAAAATTCTATTATTATTTACAGTTTTAGCCAATCTTAAATTACAAATGTCTATATTGTGGCCATGTTCGATTGCATGTTGGGCAACACAAGATTTTTCATTGCTCCCATATCTAATGTGGGTAATGTGTTTTTTATATCTCGTTAGCATGGATTTTTTGTTTACCCAATACACCTTCGATCCCAATCTTGACAACTAATTTTGTAAATCCTCGACTTTTCATGTTGATCAACTTTATCCGTTGGATTGCCCAGGACATACATCTCTTAGTTTATTATATAGTTTGTACACGACCTTAATGTCCCCTTTTGTCAAGATTTTGTCTAGCCTTCGTGTTAATTGGATATCAAACGATATTACCATACATTTCATCCAGTTCCTTTTGCAAAGTCGAAAATAATTTTAATAACTTTCTAAACTTATGTTTTCTCATTAATTTATTTGCAATATTTTTGTTATAACCGTTCACTTCGGATACCTCCCTAATTAATTTTAATTTTTGTTATAATTATCGTTGTTTAAAGGAAAATTGATTATTTTATACTATTCCTCAAAAATATTGAAAATGGGTAAAATCCCGAAAAAAGAAAAAAAAAATTGTTTCAAACTCGGCAAAACTTTTATTGAAACATTTGAATTGATGAAAAAAAATGGTTTATCGCTTATCCCTTAGATGTGTGTTCTAGTAGTATAAGCGATTCCAGGATGCTCGAGATGCTTTGGAAAACCGCCCAAAAAACAAAAATTAGGTTGACTTTGATGCGAATTTCACCGTGAGATGGATAGCGGAAATTTTGACAAACGATTTAAACAAACGGCAAATCTGTGCTCGATGTATTCCTCACACCTTAAACGAGGACCAAGAAATTGCTGGCATTGTGCATTGCAAGGGCCTTATTAAACCAACCAGGCGAAACTGCGCATTTTTGGAATCGATTGCAACTGGTAATGAGCCTTGGTGATTCAAGGACGATCTTCAAACAAAACCCCACAGTACTACGAGGAAGTCCTCAGGCTCCCCGAAATCGAAAAAATTGCGAGAGATCCAAGACACGAGAGAGGACAATGTAGTACTTTAAAAATATTATACTTCAGAAATTCGTTCTACAGAGTCCAAATGTCACTGCTGAATATTATCTGGGTATTATGGAGCCTTTGTGGAAGAGAATCGTTCCAGTGAAGACCGAAGATTGAGTGCCAGAGAGGTGGTTTTTGTTTCACGATAATCCACTATCTCATAGGACCGTTCCTGTTCGTAATTTTTTGGTGAAAAACAAAACTGGAAACTTTAACATATCCCGTATTTACCCGATTTATCCCCGTGTGACATTGTTCTTGAAACGGAAACTGACGATTCCGAAAAACGACATTTAAAGTCTATGCTACTGCTGGTAGTGCTAGTAGTGCTAGGACGCAGCGGTGTATTGATGCGAAGCTATGTATTTCGAATAAAGAGAAACAATTTTAGTAAAATAACTGATTGTTTTTTCGGACATTCTGTGTATGTATTAAGAACCAAGTACATCATTATTATAAATATGAGATTAAACAGTTCCGTTTGGTTACTACTGAAACAAACACCGTTCCAACATCACAACATATATCCAATTTACCGGCATGACGGACAGAACATCAGGAAATTGCGTGTGCTAACTAAGATAAAGGACGGGAGGTATGGAGAGGGGGACTGTGCGGGACTGGTGTCACCATAAACGACAAATAATTACACCTTCCCCTCAGGTCAAAAGTCAGCCCCCGTCATGACACCCGCAAATTTTTCGACGTTTCCAAATTTCGTCGTCGACAAGAAAAGGAAAACCCACCTCCCGGAACATCCTTTTGATGTCGGCAGCGAGAAAGACAATGGCGAAACGGGAAATAACAAGAATTCTGATCCCTTTTTGTCCCTTGGTCCTTTTATGAATCAGAATTATACAAAACGAAACTGGGCATTCGGAAAATCTGTTGTGTTCGTACAATATACAGGTTGTATGGCGAAAATTGTCCAAATCGATTAACCTTCTATTTTAACAATTTACTCAAAATAGATTATGTAAAATTAGTGGTGGGAAGAGGTGGAAAATAGTAATATTCCAATAATTTTAGAAGGTCTTTCGGGTAGGATTTTTTTTTTATATTTAATTAATTAATTTAATTAAGAAGGTATCGACGAGAGATGATTTAATCATCCCCTGATGATGCTAACATGGTTAGCGGAACGTGCGTCGAACAGTTCAAAAAAGTGTTTTGGTGTTTAGCGGTAAATCTCTTTACCGCTACCGGTAAGTTTAGTGTTTCACACCAGAGGTTCCAATAGAAGAATTGATACATGTTTTTAACAATTTGTTTAGCATAGGCCGATAAATGTTTTCTCTTATAATTAGTACTATCGGAGGCACAATGATCATTATCTTGCCAAGAAAGCCCTATTTTTTGTACGTTTGGAATAAGAAAAAATACGATCAAAATCGAAAAAAGGAGTTATTAATAGTTTATTTTCGAGCCAATCGCTTAACGATATATCTTGAAGCGCACTATACCTTCCTTTTTAGTAACACTTCATGAATTACAAGCCGATATCACACTTAGTATTAGTTTGACAATCCTCGAAAGTAGATAAGCTTCATAGTTTTACTATGAGGGTTGCTATTTATGTATCCCGAATAACACATAAAAATAAATATGTATCATCGAGAATGGTTTCGTTTGTCGTTTTTCTTCTAGCTCTACGGATTTCGTGAACCTGTTGTCTTCTTAAGATATTTTTCACAATTCTTGCAATTTCCCCCTAGTGATTTTGGTTCTTTTCGCTGTGCTAAAATCTCCACTCTTTCAGCTGCTGTACAATGGCCGCTACGACTCATTTCTTACAATATTATTATTCGGCCAAGTTTGTTTTAATTCTTTTTTAAGTTTAACGCTTGAAATAAACAAAACGTGTCAATAAATTATCAGCCAAACATGAAGAAACAATATCTACTGCTTTATTCATTTTATGGCTCTATTTTTATGACCAGATTTGTATTTTATTTTTTCTAAATTTTTGTTAAATATTATGTTTAAGATTTTTTTTTAAGCTAAGTTTGATATTATGTTTTTCCTTTGTTGCAGAAAGAGCAGATGGTAAAAGGGTTAAGAAATGATTCTAAAAGTTGACAGTAAATGAACAGGAACGGAAGTGGGACAAGAATGAAAATGGATTCGCTATGACAAACAGAACTAAGTAACAACAAGGCCAATTGATACGGATATGAATAGTTTTAATTCTAACAGTGAAAATCTTTTAGATTGTTGGGACATGGAATGTGCAAAGTTTGAATTGTAAGAAGGAGGAATTGATAAGCGAATTTGAAGTCAAACTTTAGGTTACTGACAATTACAGAAACAAAAATGAGTGGAGAAGGCATAAATATGTGGAACGGCCACATGTTAAGTTATTGTGGTGTAAAGATGAAAGAAAAAGCTAAAGAAGGCGAAGCAGTGATAATATATAAAGAATAAAGGCAAAAGATAGTGAACTTGGAATATATAGGCTCTAGAAAACTAAAGATACAAATACAAGCAAATAAACTGGACAAAATAAACTTCATTATAGCTTATGGTCCAAATGAAGATGAACGAGTGAGATAGGTAATGCAGTTGTATTATTGGGAGACACAAATGCAAGAGTGGGTACGGAGGTAAATAGATATAAGTCAATAATAGGGAAGAATGGAGAGGGAGTTATCATGAGAAATTGACTTTCAGCTTCTGTACAATGGACGCTTTGACTCATTTCTTAGAAAATTATTATTCGGCCAAGTTTGTTTTAATTTTTTTTTAAGTTTAACGCTTGAAATAAACAAAACGTATCAATAAATTATCAGCCAAACATGAAGAAACAATATCTACTGCTTTATACATTTTATGGCTCTATTTTTATGACCTTATTTGCATTATATTTTTTCTAAATTTTTGTTAAATATTATGTTTAAAGATTTTTTTAAAGCTAAGTTTGATATTATGTTTTCCCTTTGTTTGTTATACATTTATATTATGCAGTTATTGTACTAATTACGTATGCAATTACAACTTTATATACCAAACAGTGTTTTATCGTAACGACTTCATTACTGTGGCCACCACTAAAAAAAAGATATATATATATATATATATATATATATATATATATATATATATATATATATATATATATATATATATATATATATATATATATATATATATCTAGGAGTTTATCTTGAATCAAAAATAATGAGTGAGTCAGTCTTGAAATTTTTTTGAACATGTTATTTAACTAAATTAATTTTATTTTAAATTTTCTTGTTAAACCATTTAATTATTTGTATCTAACTTGAAATAATAGTAAAGCAAAACACGGAGCATTTTTCCTCAAACCAATAGAAAGCGTTTCTCTCTTTTCTCGCGAATTAATGGAAACAATGGAGATGGATTTTCCGTTACATTCTGGCCAAACAAAGGAAAACATTGTCGCTTTTAGTCGTGACATTCGTAGCGAATACCCGGTTAGACGTTCGGCACGATAGTGTCAATGTTTGTTCTCGGTGCTTTCGGGATTGCTAAGACGCTATTTTGTCCCCATTTAGTTTCCTCATTGATTTTCGGAAGGCGTTTGATGTGTTGCTGCATGATTGACGCACGATAAGGTGTAGTTAATACATATATGATTACGTACAATATTGGTGTAGTCGTAATGTTAGGGTTGATTTCTATGCTTTAACCTACATTCCTCCCCGACGAAGGGAGGTGTTTTATACCTCGTAGGGTATAAGAAATTGATTCAAGAAAATCCAAATTATAAATTATCTGTTTGTAAAAATCAGCTTCAAATACAGTACTAAACATTTTCCTTTTTATTCGATGTATTGACTTAGACACTGTGAAAATTACACATCAGGTTTTAAAATAAATGTAAAGTTTTAGGGTTAGGGACGCATCAGCAACTGAGAAGGTTATTTAGCAACTGGATCTACAGCTTAACGTGGGTTTTAAATCAGGGTCATCGGCTACCGAAAAACACGTTCAGCACGCACCCCCCCCCCCCCCCGCCCCCCGGGCTATCAACTCTTAGTTTTGCGGCTTAACCATAAGTATCTCGAGAAGCCTACCGACTGGCCAGTGACCAACGTAACTGGTGAACTGGCGAGACTGAGGGGTGAATTCCTTGCCATATTTTACACTCTTACCTAGAAATATTTATAAGAATTTAAGAAAATGTCTAAAGTTCTCTCTCTTACCTAGTACGGCATTCGAACCCGCTCCACAATAACTGCCGTATCGTAAGGTTGTCGCATTAGACAGTACAGCCAATGTGGTTCCGTTTTGGGATGAGCTACATGGAAACAGATTAAAATAGGTTTTTTAAAATGATACCAATTTTTCTTCAATTTCCAAGGCTTACTATTGCTATATTAGCTTCTTTTAGTTCCTACTATCGCCGACTTCCCGTATGGGTGTACTTAAAGTATGGATCGTCCCCAGTCAAGCACCTAACAAAATGTTCATTTGGGCGGAGACGCAGGTTGATGTGTGTTCCACATGAGATTGTGGAACCCAGCCGTTGGGTGTATGTGACACTCAACTACTGTTGTCTCCTTGGACGCTGTCCAAAGAAGTCTTACATTACATATATACGCCATCCAACGGGAAGTCGGCGAAAGTATGGGTGGTTGATTGTGGATAGGGTCTCCCTATTCTTGACAAGAGAGCATATGTCGGTACCCTGAAGAGCCTAAACATAGAGAGGCGAAACATATGCCCTCTAAATGAAGGGATGGGTGGAGCTCGTCCCTAGTCAAGCACCTAACAAAATGTTCATTTGGGCTGTGACGCAGGTTGTTGTGTGTTCCACATGAGATTGTAGAACCCGGCGGGTGGGTGTATGTGACACTCAATACTGTTGTCTCCTTGGACGCTGTCCAAAGAAGTCTTATTATATATATATATATATATATATATATATATATATATATATATATATATATATATATATATATATATATATATATATATATATATATATATATATATATGCACAATGGTACAGAGTATTTTGTTTTTTAATTTAAACTTTTCGGATCCGCCACTGACCGATAAGTCTTGACCCCCTTCCTCCTCCCACATCGACCTTAATCCGATTCGACACGCGGGGTCGCATTTTTCCCATACAATTAATTCAAATCCGAGATTCCCGAGGGCACGTCATTCTGATCGAGATTTTCCGAGTTTTCCAGACCAATCTCCATCGCCCCTCTCCCGCCCCTAACAGTCTAATTTCTTTTCTCCGCGAGTTTTTCCACCGCACGTTCAACAAATTAAATATAAAAAACTATTCCGTTTCCGGATTTTTATCGGTTTAATTCTTCTGTTTCGGTTTGCTGATCTATCGACGATTTTTACCACTTGATTTTGGAAATATCGAACTCAGCAAAACGGTGGTAACATAAAGAAGAGTAATTATTGAAGAGATTGATGATGAAAAGGATTGTCAACTGTGATGCACTGTAGATTGAAAGTTTATGATTACGCAGCGAAAAAAATTCTTTTATGCTGCTTTTGTGTGGCGTGAAATATTGACGAAGCCACAAAGCACCAACAATAAGTTCTGTACCTGTGCCTAAATGACATTCACACTACAAATATCATGTTCTATGTTGCCTGTGTGTCTTGTTTGATAAAGCGAAAGCAAAAAGAGCAGAAGGTAAAAGGGTTAAGAAATGATTCTAAAAGTTAACAGTAAATGAACAGGAATGGAAGTGGGACAAGAATGAAAATGGATTCGCTATGACAAACAGAACTAAGGAACGACAAGGGCAATTGATACGAATATGAATAGTTTTAATTCTAACAGTGAAAATCTTTTAGATTGTTGGGACCTGGAATGTGCAAAGTTTGAATTGTAAGAAGGAGGAATTGAGAAGCGAATTTGAAGTCAAACTTTAGGTTACTGACAATTACAGAAACAAAAATGAGTGGAGAAGGCATAAATATGTGGAACGGCCACATGTTAAGTTATTGTGGTGTAAAGATGAAAGAAAAAGCTAAAGAAGGCGTGGCAGTGATAATATATAAAGAATAAAGGCAAAAGATAGTGAACTTGGAATAGCTAGGCTCTAGAAAAGTAAATATACAAATACAAGCAATTAAACTGGAGAAAATAAACTTCATTATAGCTTATGGTCCAAATGGAGATGAACGAGTGAGATAGGTAATGCAGTTGTACTATTGGAGACCTAAATGCAAGAGTGGGTATGGAGGTAAATAGATATAAGTCAATAATAGGGAAGAATGGAGAGAGAGTTAACACGAGAAATTGAAGAAAACTTCCAGAATTCTGCATGGAAAATGAATTAGTTATTACAAATATAAGATTTAAACACAGAGATGAAAACAAATTTACTGCGATAATGCCGAATAGAAAAGAAAAGTCTATAATAGACCACGCTATAGTGTCAAAAATGCTATTTGGAATAATAATTAACACAAGAGTTAAGAGAGGATATGAAAAGGGAAGTGATCACTACCTGATCTAGACAAGAATGGTTATTTAAGAAACAGAAAAAGATAGCAAAAAGAATAAAGGAAAATTAGTGAAAAAAAATAAGAGTGTCTAGATTGAGAGAATGTGGGATTTAACAAAGATATAGAGAAAAGTTAGAACTGAAGTTAGGAAGCCTTGTGACTGATGAAGAGGAGCATGATGTTGAAGCATTGTGGCAAATACTTAAGAATACTGTTTTAGACAGTGTAAAGGAGGTATCACTACCGCCTTTAGGAACATCAACAATGAGAAATGATATAAAGCAAACTCTACACTGGCAATGGCCGGTAAATGAGTATACATCATGATAATGATGATTGTTTCAACATTTCAAAAGCTCTTACCCACCTTTAAAGCGATTTTATGAATAGTGAGTCGCCTGTCACCTTCGATAAGGTTGCGAACTGCATCAATGTTGTCAGCAGTGGTACTAGACCTGGGACGTCGATTACAACTTACATTTACCACACTTTCTCGTCCATTCGTAAACTTTTTGGCCCAATCAAAAACTTTGTTATATATATTATACCCCGACCGAACCTTCCACCAAGTTAATATTTCGTATGCTTTAACGCCTTCCTTAGTTAAAAACTGTATTATAACCCGTTGCGCAACGGATGGTGGAACCTGTTACTCATTCATAGCTGCGCTGACAAAAGAACTGAGCGTTTTCCTCACTCCTAATGCAACGACCTACACTGACATCCCGCTCATGATTAGATCAGGAAAGTAATTATAACATTCTAGTTATATTTAATTCGCACAATATCCTTTATATCTGGTTAAGGTGGATCTTTTTGTTTGCCCACAATCTACCGTCGATCACAATCTTGACAACTAATTTAGTAAATCATCGATTTTTTATGTTGCTTTACATTTTTCTTTGGGTTACTCAGGCCTTTCTTTAACTTATTATATTGTTTGTATACTGCTTTAATGGCTAGTTTTTTCAATATCTTGTTTAACCCTTGGGTTAATTGGGCATCAAACGGTAGTACCATGTTTTTGTTCTGTTCCTTTGAAAAAGTCATAGATTCTATCAATAACTTCCAAAACTTATGTTTTCTAATCAGTCTATCTAGAATGTTCTTTTTACAGTCATTCACTTCATCCATCTCCTTATTCCATTTTAATTCTTAGTTATAACTATCTTGGTTTAAATAAAAATTAATTCATCCACCCACCATAGTGATTAAACTAACCATTTTATTATTGAAGCAGTGGTTTGAATCGTGAGGGGTGTATATATAAACAGTTTTCGATTTCATGGGACATTTCATAGGAAATTTTATAATTTGGAATTTATTATTGAAGTTCTTAACAAAATTCTTCTACATGTTCATGCGTTCTGTAGAAAACTGCAAAACGGTCATCCACATACCTTATTCATACCGTCAGAAAGTAGATGAATTCATCCCAGATCTCAGTTTGAAATTTGCACATGAATAAGTTGACAAAGAAAGGTGACAGAGGTTGCCCATTAACCTTCCTTCTTGTTACTCATAGAATTTATTATACAAAAATTATTATATTAAGTTGAAAACAATTTTCTTTCATGCATAATCTTGTTAGAAAGATATTCTTTGAAACAATCTTATTATCAAGAATTTAACTAAAGTAACTCTCTCAGGCTCTCAGATATCCCAAGGTATATGGAAGAGGTACAATAGGTTTTTTTTCTGAAACAGTTTTTTCTTTGAAAAACAATGAAGTATCAAAGAAATTGTCGTTAAATAATATGTCTGATTCTCTTTTTTATTCTTTTTCTTGTTCATTTTTATTTATTTTACGAAAGAATAATAATTTGTGCAACTTTTGCTGAAGCTTATGAAATGAAAAAGGAAGCAAATATTGATAAAACATCAACAAAGTAGAATCAAATTTATTACGACTTTCCGCAATGACCCTTTTGTGTCCCATGTTATTCATCAACTCCCTCTAAAAAAAAAAGGTCGTCTGAGTCCATATTTCGAAAAAAATCACTCCTAATCTCTTCAAGTTCCGTTTTTAATTAGCCCGCGTGTCCGCTTTTTAATTCGGATCTCCCTTGCGACTTTTAATTAAATTATAGAGCACGTTCATCAAAGTGTCCCTCTTTTTCACTCCCCCTTTCTCTGTCCCCTATTTCTCCACCATGTTCTGTCGTTGATGCCACTTTCCGCCACGTTCCAGTCGACCTGTTTGGAGAATTTAAAATATTTTCCCTGATTATTCGTAAATATGTCTTTTGATTGAGGGTTCGTTATTTAGCAGAAGTGTGATAATTAATTTGTTTATACTGAATATAATTTTCTTGCTCTTCATTTTTTTTATTTCAAATTTTCTTCATTGATATAGATAAATAATTAATGCCAGAGAAATCTATCTATCGAACAATCTTCTAAATGAAGAGTTCGCGGAGCGGAAGTGATTTAAAAGGTTTATAGTTGAAAAAAAAAATACATTTTTATTCCGTATATTCTCCCTTAAGCTCAATACATTTTTTCCAGTAGTTTCCCAATTCATTTATTCCATCTCTGAAGTGAATTTCTGGAAGATTTCAAAATATTCATCTACGACTACTATAACTTTTTTATTTGATGAAAAATGCTTGCTACGTAGAAATTTTTTGAGGTTTGGGTAGAGATGAAAATCAGAGTGGGCTAGATCTGGAGAATATAGTGGATGCTCCAACAATTTGTAGTGTAACACCTTCAATTTGGTCATTACAAGAACGCCTCTGAGAGCGGGTGCATTGTCTTGATGAAAAATAATTTTTTTCTTCGCTAAACCAAGACTTTTTTCACGAATTTTTGCATCCAGTTGATCTAAAAGGTTTGATTAATAGTGTTCTGTTATTGTTTTACCGGTTTGATTGATGCCATAACCTTTTTGGTTGATTTTGACCATTTTATATGCTTCGGAGCTGAACAATCGGGCTCATTCCACTCTGAGGTTTGTTGTCGCAGTTCAAGATCATAGTGGTAAATTCAAGTCTCATCCATAGTTAAAAAACAAAAGTTTAAATTATATTTTATTCTTTCGCCAAAGATCCATATATGGGTTAGAAAGTTTTATTCGAAGTAGTTTTTGATCAGAATTTAACGAATGCGGCACCCATCCTGTGCATAACTTTCTCAAGCCCAATTCCTTTTTCAATATATGAAACAGCCGTTCAGTTGAGATGTCTATGGCCTTAGCAATTTCACTCAAAGTTAGTTGCCTGTCACCCATAACAATATCAGGTATTGAATGAATTACTTGTTCAGTAGTTACAGTTATTGGACGTCCAGAATGAAGATCACCTTCTAGGCTTGTACGATCACGTTGAAACCACGATGGTTCCGTTATAACATGGTTTTTGAAGGAGCATACTCCCCTAATACAGTTACCGTTTCACTATGAATTCCATTGCCTTTGAACATTTTTTATAAAGATTTAATTACTTTAAAAAAAAATAACACTAATACGTTTCAATTCTTTTATTGGAACCTTTGGTGTGAAACACTAATCTTGAAGAGGTTTACCACTAAACACCAAATCACTTTTTTTGAACTGCTCAACGCACGTTTTGCTAACCATGTTAGCATAATCAGGAGATGATTTAATCTAATTCTAAAACTAAACTATGTTCTATTTATATGAAAAATCATATCTAACAAAGCGTGTAAAAATCATGAACCGTGAAGTTTACTAAGCCTTATATTAATAATTGAAAACGTTGACTGAACGGGATAGGTACTTTATCTCGGTTCATGATTTTCTTACATTTTTCTATTTGAACGCTTTCATGTGCATCCAAAGCCATATTATTATTAACACTTTTAATTAGCCTTAAATTACTAATATCTATACTGTGGTCGTGTTCGATTGCATGTTGGGCAACACAAATTTTTTTTATTTCTTCCATATCTAATGTGGGCAATAAGTTCTTTATATCTTGTCAATATGGATCTTTTTGTTTGCCCAATATACCTTCGATCACAGTCTTGACAACTAATTTCGTAAATCCCCGACTTTTCATGTTGCTCTACTTTATTCTTTAGATTACCCAGAACTTCTCTGAATATATTATATGGTTTGTACACAACCTTAATGTCCAAAATTTTGTTTAGCTCTCTTGTTAACTGGGCATCAAATGGTATTACCATGAATTTCTTTGTGTTCTGATTCTTTTGAAAAGTCGATTCTTTCAATTTTCTAAACTTTCTTTCAAAACAATTTTCTGAACTTATGTTCTCTAATTAATTTATCTACAATGTTTTTATTATACCCATTCACTTCAGATACCTCCCTAATTAATTTTAATTCTTTGCAACAATTATCTTTATTTAAAGGAATATTAATTAATCTATTTACCATAAAATTTAAACAAGCCATCTTATTTAGGCAGCTATGATTTGAATCGTTAAGAATATATCTCGAAGAGATGGTGTTTTTTCTGAAAATATCAAAATCTAACCTATTTTTATTGTTTCTACTGACTAAAACATCCAGAAATGGTAGACTATCGTTGTTTTCGAGTTCATGCGTGAATATTATATTTTCTTATATTTATATAAAAATTATATTTTTAATATTAATAAATTCATCTAAATCTTAATTTTCCGAATCGAAAATGGCAAAAACGTCATCCACTTAACCATACCTTTGCAAAGTAACTGAATTCATCTTTTGCATCGTTTTCAAATTTACTCATAAATAAGTTGAATAGGAACGGTGAAAGACGATTGCCCATTGCTGTTCCTTCTTATTGCTCATAACTTATATAATCTTGTTAAGGAGATGTACTCAGAAACAATCTTGTTATTAAAACCGTTTAACATGAGTAACTCCCTCAGGTATTTCAAGGTATGTGGAATCGGGACACTCTGAAACAACGATGAAACATCAAAGGAAACCAAAACCTCACCTTCCTGTAGATGTATGTTTTTGACTTTTTCAATGAATTTGGTTGAGTTTATCACAGAATAGGAAGGTAGTTGGTTTGGTAGATTTTCAAATTCCTTTGTTAACCACTTTGTTAAGTTGTATGTTGGAGAATCAATGGCTGATACAATTAGTCTCATTTATTTTCCTGGTTTATGAATTTTTGGTAGAGCATACAATCTTGGCACTTTTGGATTAGAAACATGTATTTTGCTTTTCAGAGAAGGAGAAATAAGGCTGTTACAAGATTTCAATGTATCTCCGACTTCGTTAATCATTTTTGACAATGGATTTCTAGGTAATCGTTTATAAGGACCGTCTTAAATTAACGCGTTCAATGTAATCAGGTTTGTCCATTACTACAACCTTATTTCCCTTATCAGCTTTTAAATAAGAACAGTCTTTCTCTCGCAGACGCTTGACAATCTTAGAATTATTTCGCATTTTTTGATTTTTATTTGAAATATTTTTTTCAATTTTGTTTTTACATGACTCTCTGACGAAAGCTTTGGAAGACTCCGGTAAGTGTTTAATACCAGTTTCAATATCGGCTACAATATCCTCCAAAGCACTGCGGGTTGCCATCAAAGCGAAATTTAGGCCTTTATTTAAAAGATCTAGTTCTGGATGGTCGAACGTCTGAGTTGAAAGATTTTCTACTATGTTGATGCTATTTTCTGGAATATGTTCGTTCGACTGCTCAATTTTGTGTTTTTTAATTTTTTTATTTAAAGATGACATTTGTTTAATAAATTTACTATTTACTGCTGTGAACATATTCCTTTGAAAACACGCTTCCTTTTGTAGGGTTTTTCATATAAATAGAACATAGTTTAGTTATAGAATTAGATTAAATTATCTCCTGATGATGCTAACATGGTTAGCGAAACGTGCGTCGAGCAGTTCAAAAAAGTGATTTGGTGTTTAGTGGTAAATCTCTTCAAGTTTACTAATACGTTACTTTAAGCTATCTTAAAGTGTGTGTGATATGAATTAACATATCGACTTGAAACTTTACATATGTTTATATGAAGCATGGAACTTCAAAATGTAGTAAATTATATAGTTCTTTCACTGTCCTATTGGTGTCGCTCTGCAAACTTTCCAATTAGCTTAGTTCAAGTTTATTTGACACTAAACAATACTTATACTAGGCCAAATGTAAATATACGCCAACATTACTTATGAATGGAAGTTATTAAAGATTACAGTGACATTATTGGGTGAGGCAAATGGTACGCTATTATTTTGTTTTGGTGTCACTGTTTTTCGTGATATATGTGACAGTTTGGATTTGGTTATTACGTAGTGGAGACGTGGAAGTTGTATTATGGCATAAAAATCAATTATCGTATTTTACATATCACTATTTTACATATAATTATAACATGCATATGTGATTTCCATCCTTCACCAGTCCTTCTGCAGCACAGTCTGGACTATCCCTCTCCACTCCTTTCTATTGTTTGCTATATCCTTCCATTCCCCCATCTTTATCGTATCCAAATATTTCGCGATAAATTTTCGCATTCTTCATCGTACCAATCTTTTGTGCTCGTTCTTTCTCTTTCCTTCGGTATGACTAATTGATTTACTATTTCCATTACTGCTTTACTTGGTTCCATTTCTCATCTATTTTTGTCGTATCATTCATTGCTTGTAATCTTTGGTTAATTTCTTCTCTGTATTTGTTGCTAATTATTAAATCTTTTAACCTTTCTATATTATACTGTTTCTTCATTTTCATCTTATGCGTGCTGTTTCTGATTTTTTCTAATTCATTCCTGCATATAATCCTTACCAGGAAGTGGTCAGAATCAGCATTGGCTCCTCTCATACTCCTAACATTTGAAATTGAGTTCATATGCCTTCTCTCTATTAGGACTTGATCAATTTGGTTGATTACCTTCCCATTAGGAGACTTCCAGGTTCCTTTGAATATCTCTTTTCGTTGTAACTGGGTACTTCTTATTACCATATCTCTCTCTGCTGCGAATCCAATTAATCTTTGTACATTATCATTTGATATATCGTGTTTGCCGGGCCTTCCAACTATTGTTCTATACATTTCCTCTTTCCCTATCTTTGCATTATAGTCTTCCAGACACAATTTCACATTATGCTTCTTTGGTATTTCACAAAATTCTTCGACAACCATTTTGAATAACTTTTAAGCAGCTTTTTTATTAAGAGATAAAAGGCTTTTAGAAGATCTTCTGAAGATCTTTTAATTCGGCTTGGTTAATTAAAAGTGGAGTGTTTCCTTGAAGAGAGAGAAATCGTCAGAAACATTAGAAATCAATTCAACTTCAACATTACTTTCATTGTGACCTTCAAGTATATTTTCACTTGGATTACCGGGACAAATTAGATATGGAAGATCTTTTAAATGTAAAATTGCCTTAAAAACAGGAGAAATTTCGGCATATAAGATACTCGCTTTATTTTTTGTATTATATCCCACTGTTTTCGTAGCACAAAAGTAACAGTCATTTTCATTATTACTAGGTCTTCTCTATACCATTGGTGAACCAAATGAAAGGCATACGTTATCTCCTGCTGACCACTGGAGTAAAACGATTCACAGCTTTCACAAAAGACATGACGCATCCACTTTTTATTTTGGTTCGCAACAGGAAATCCAAAATAATGAAGATATGTACTTTTTAATGAATATACAATGGGTGTTTTTTTTTTGAAAAGATAAACAGTCCACTAGCGTAGCAAAAACGATTCGCTTTTTGTTTACACTTTCTATTCGACATTTTAATTCAATTTGCAACAAGATATTTATTGTTTGAATGGAATAAATAAATATTAAACTGAAGTCACCACGTAGGGTAATTGAAAAGAAAATAGATTTGACAGTAGAAAAAAACCTGTGTGACGTCATAAAATATTTTTGCTTACACTTTTAGGTTTAAGGAACGTAGGTTAACATATTTATATACATTTCTTTTGGGGTATATAAAAAAAAGTTAAAATTTGTATTCCCAGTCACATTCATCAAATGCCATTACATCCTGTCCAACTTACTGAACGGAACGGTATTCGTTCTCGAAAGGTCATTGGATCAGATTTTTATTGAAAGCCTATAATGAAGATTTAGTTCTAGTTAATGATGAACGTTGTAGACGCATGGCTGAAAATAGCCCCTCCACCAAAAAGTCCAACCCTCGTCAAATCGCATGATCTAGACGGCCAATTTAGATCACCAAATCTGGAAATTAGGTGGCCTGGAAACTTCTCGCGCAATAAAACCAAAAGTCATCTTGTTGGAATCACTCAGATCGAAATCTTCAATTTTTGGGCAAAAATAATCGCTTATCATTGAATCGGCCCTCAGAATTGGCGTTAACAGTTACCCCTTTTTGATTTTTGAAGAAGTGCGGGCCAATGACATCAACAGTCCCATTTGCGGATGAAAGGGACTCTTCACAATCACTTGTAGGGTTTCAGGGCAATTTTGCTTTTTTACGTATCGGCCGAGCGAGAATTAGCCTTATCGCTGAAGGAGATTTTGTTCGTACCATCAAGTGATTGTTCAAGCAACCAATCGGCGCATGCTCGCCGCATTCCATGGTCGGCGGGTTTCAATTCTTGCGTGAGTTCAACTTTGTGGGGATGAAGATGTAAGCCCAAGCTCACAGACTGTAAGCGCCAAGGAACCGATAACTTTGGGTCTTCAGCCACACTTCTAGAACAGCAGCGTTATTCTCCATCGAGCGAGCGTTGCGAAGATGCACATGTCTTACCACATTCGTAACAGACCCAGACCAGACCCCCCATTTTCAAATTTCTTGAGGGTGTTGGAAATTGTGCCCTCATAAGGACGATTAAGGCACCACATTTAGCTCTTGTAGCTCTCTAAATCACACTGACATTTAGGTTTGACAGTTGTCAAAATATAGGCCTGTATTTTCCGAACCACGAAATGGATAACCCTGTATTAGCTGCAAACATACCTTTCTATTCGCTTTATTAAAAAATCTATTATTCTAGTTTCAAAGGCATTCAAATCTTTTGATACAGTTCAGGAGATATATAAAAAAATCAACATTCCTCAAATCACTTCTTTTTTATTCTAGCTTCAAATACATTCAAAGCTTTTGATACAGTTCAGGAGATATATAAAAAAATCAACATTCCTCAAATCACTTCTTTTTTATTCTAGCTTCAAATACATTCAAAGCTTTTGATACAGTTCAGGAGATATATAAAAAAAATCAATATTCCTCAAATCACTTCTTTTTTGTTCTAGCTTCAAATACATTCAAAGCTTTTGATACAGTTCAGGAGATATATAAAAAAAATCAATATACCTCAAATCACTTCTTTTTTATTCTAGCTTCAAATACATCCAAAGCTTTTGATACAGTTCAGGAGATATATAAAAAAAATCAATATTCCTCAAATCACTTCACACAAGTTTTATTCCCACTGATGTAATTTAATATTCTGTCGTTCGAATTGTGTGGAACAACCTTTATCCAATTTAGCCGTTTCGGCTGCGTTTAAAAACGACAAATAGGGATGGAATGGGGCGAGGACAGGACCCGACGGAACCGTCTTTAAAGGGTTGTCAAAAAAGGACGTCCCGGCGGACGTCGCCCCGAGCGTCGCTGCTTTGAATTCGATAAAGTGAATATAAATGCGAGCAAAACGGAAAACAATGCGAAACTTTTCTGATATAAAGAAATTGAAATGAAGGGAGCCGATTTCAATCTATTCCTTCTTTTTTTAGTTCTTTGTTGACGGTATTTCGGTGTCTCAAATTAGATGTAGTAGTTTTGATGAGTTTTTTGTAATGATAAGGGATCTCCTCCTATTTTCAAATATTTTAAGTGAATGTATAGGATAAACCAAATCATCTCGGCCGCGAGTTTTTGAATATGGAAGAAACCCGCTGTGCACATTTTTGAAAATGTATTAATTTCTGACAAATGAGACAATTTCATATATGTATAATGATGGTAATGTTAAGATAATGTATTTAGAAAACAGATAATGATAAATACCTGTTTTTTGAGCTCTAGGGATTGTTTTGATCAAGGGCCTTTGGAATTTTAAAACTCGCAGTAAATGAGATGAATTGCTCCACAAAAATAGTGCATAGTTTACAATGCTATTAAATTCGGCATAATAGTATGGCTAGTAACCACCCCTTTTCACTCTGTATAAAGCAGGATTTCCGAACTCTAGGTTCGCGAACCTATCCAAATCTCTATAAATAAAAATCAATTGCCACTTGTATGACGGAGCATCACTTGAGAACGGCTCGACCGATTTGGCTGACTTCTTTTTTGTTGTATTTGTAATTGTCAGAGCAAGGTTTGTATGAAAATTTTTGGAAAATCCACGGGAAATTTTTATATGAAAAAAATCTTTAGGTTAAATTTTGACGTTTTGACGTTTTATATGAAATGTGGCACAGTTTGAGGGTTTTGCTGTAACATATTTTCATAACAAAGAAAAAGAGACGTGCATTGCTTAAAGATCTTGTAACCAAGTTATTAAAAACAGAATTGTGACATTTTGCGAAGGGTTTTCATTATATTTTCTTGATTTATCGAAAAAGAATGTTGTGTTCGGTGGTGTGTTGAAAAGATTATTTTGGAGCCTTTGGAAAAATGTCACTAATAAGACATCGAAATACACGGATGATCACAAAATAGTGATCAAAGCAGACAAAATCCCAGTAGGCGAACATAAAAGACGCTTCAATGCACCGGCGTTGAATGAAGTTGCCATTGTGGTTGTTGGCGAGAATTTGGTGTCTCGTTGACGATTGGATCACGCAAAGCCTTCTGAGCTCTGCTGAGATCTGTGAGAATTTGGTGTCTTGTATATATATATATATATATATATATATATATATATATATATATATATATATATATATATATTAATTTATTAAATTATTAAGTGCGTATAGACCCGGTTGGATATAGACCCTGGTTGGCAAAGCATTCTGACTCATTTTCGAGTATTCTTTCTGATCCTCCACACTTCTTTCATTCTTCATTCTCATAATAATATTATAATTGTCCTCTGTAGTTGTTCACATCTGTTCTGTCCCCCTTCTTGTGCAGCGGATGGATAAGAGCACATTTCCAGTTCCTGCAGTTCCTGCAGTGCATTTAGTCCGAAGTTTTTCAATAGTTCCGCGGTGATACCATCTTCATCGGATGACCTGTTTTTCTTTAGTTTGCGTATGTGCCTGTGGATTTCTTCCTGTGTTGGTGGTGGTGATTCTGAGTGGGTATAGATACATTTTTTCTTGGGGAATCTTCGTGTTTGGGGCAATTGAGAAGATCAGAGAAATAGTGTGCCAGCTCCTGACAATTCTCCTGATTGGTTAGCGCTAATCTCCCATTCTGCTTTCTGAAGCAAATATTTCGTGGTGTGTATCCACGAATTTCTCTTCAAAAAGTCCTATAAAAGTCTCTCGTGTTATAATTGCGGAAATTCTCCTCTATAGAGTCTAGTTGTTCCTTCATGCACTTCCTCTTAGTTTGCCTGATAACCTTTGCGGTCACGCCAAAAATCAGTTGACTTTCTAGGGATTTTTTAGTTTTGTACTTCTGAAATGCTCGTTTGCGTCGCTGCAATGGACTTTCGCATTCCGACTCCCACCAAGAGTATTACAAAACACTCTTGGTGGGAGTGAGAGTCACTTTTCAATGGGAGTCACATTTTCGTGAGAGTCACTTTTTCAATGGGATCAGTTCCTGTACTTTTTGTGTAATTTTTTGTGGAATTTTTTCCTTGTATCTGCCTGTTCCTTTTCCCATTCCTCTGTTATGTTGGATTCCTTGATCTTTTTTGTGTCGAATTTCTGTAGATGTGTTTTCTTGTGATGAATTCTCCTTGGGGTGAACTTGACTTTGATTCATATTAGGTAGTGGTCTGAGTCAATGTTCGCGTCCCTGCGGAATTGGACATCTTGGATCTCTCTTTGTTGTGGGTATGAGATCGCAACGTGGCCTATTTAGCATTCTCCAATCTGTTGTATAGGCGATCTCCATGTCTTCTGTTTTTGTGGAGATTTTCTTAAGGATGTTGACATGATCTCATGGTTATTCTGTTGGCATAGTTCGATGAGTCTTGTGCCGCCATTATTGGTAAATTTATGACCGGGGAATTTGCCTAGTGTTTTTTGATGGATTTTTTTCTCTATCGATTTGTGCGTTAAAGTCTCCCAGTAAAATTTTAACGTCATCCTTTGGGACCTTTGCCATTACTTTCTCTAGTGTTGCCCAGAATTTCACTGTAGACTTGGGGTTTTCTTGTTATCTCTATTTGTGGGGCATGTACGTTAATCATTGTGTATTTTTTATTGCAGCATTGTCATTAGTCTATTGTTTATGGGTGTGATTTCCTTAATAAAGTTAGCTATCCCTTTATGTACCACAAAGGCCATGCCCAGAAGCGGAGCGCCCCTGGCTACTCGTTTGTCTATTCTACTTTTGAATATGCGATAGTTCCCATAGTCTACCGTGTCCTCATCCGTGATGTGTGTTTCTTGTAGGGCAAGCACAAGTATCAGCGTGTTGATGTTGAAGGTGCCAATATAAGTAGGCGGTTTATGTGGAAACTTGCCGAAAAGCATCGACTTTTTTTGTGATCGTGAAAGTCCAGGTTCCCCAGTATCCGAACACCCGATTGCCGTCTGTCGACGGGTGGATTGGTACCATCTGCGGTATCATTGTTATTACTTGCACGAGTCATGGTTGCTTATACGCTTATAGATCCAGTGTTTCCACTGGGAGATTAGAACCAGGGATTGTTAGTTCCTCGAGCGTGGTCTCGAGCGTAGTTAGTTCCTCGAGCCGCACCCTCTGGGTGAACAGACGCCAACCAGGTTTCCGGTGGTTGCCACTGCAGGCGCGACCTGAGTTTTTTTCTGCCAGAGCCCTGTTAGCCCTCTGTTCCTGAAATAAACGTTCGGGTTCAGCCGTTGTCCGCTTCCTGCAACGTGGACGAAGGGTTGGAGCTTTAGGAAGCCTCGTATATATATATATATATATATATATATATATATATATATATATATATATATATACGCCCTACGTGACGTTTTAAAAAAATGGAGGGTGGCGTTTTAAAAACTTTATCTCCAGTCTCGTCCCGCATTTTACAAGGTGAATCAAAGCGATTTTCAATTTTATTAGCTGCAGCATACTCATAAGCAACCCGTCGCAAATGGGTTCGTCTATTTGCTTACAATGATTCACAAATTCTGCTTCTTGTTCTTCATTAAACGTTTTCTTCCACCACTTGAAGAAGCAGTTGCATCAGGTTTAAGTCTCTTTCGTAGACAAGACTCACTGGCACCGATCTCACTTGCAGCAGCTCTTTTACTTTTTCCACTAGCTATAAGTTCTTTTGCTCGAGAAATTTGCAGTTCAGTAACAGGAGCTCGTTCAGGTTTTTCTTTAAGAATTTCGTGGCAATTTGATTCAAATCTGTAATAAAATAAACAGTATTAATATATTTTTTTTATAATAAATTTATTGTTTCTTCATAAAAAAACAATGGGGATAAGTGTGCGAATGTATACACTTGCCCCAGGCCGACATTTTATATATATACGCATATAACTTTACCCATACCAAACATAACCTAAAATATTATGCTGAACAGTAAACTTGAATAAATTACTAATATAAAAAAATTGCCTTACCTTGGATACGATCTGCAGTACGTTGTGACAATCTTTGTCGTAATAGCAAAAGTTATAGTTGCAGCGTCGAATTCTTAATATTTTTTTTTACAAGCAAGTGGATAACGCCCTGTCACGATCTTGCCATGTTACCGTACCTTTAAGTTGCCTACGTTTATCATGACTCTCCTCTCCCCCCTTCGTAGATAAACGTGGTGCGCACACTTACCCACTGCGCACGGTTACCCCGAATGACTCTATATATGAGACCGATACACTCTGACATCGTTTGACCGATCACCATGAAAGTTGGCATATCTAAGTGTTTTTTTCATGGCGAAGATTTTTATGCTATCCAATTTGTTGTAACTCGCTAGGACATCAACTTCTACACCGTATAATCGATCGCTATAAAAATTGATTACATATTTGAACACGGTCAATATTTTTGCGCTATCCACTTTATTCTACCTCGCCACTAGATGGCGCTATTGCGCATCAATTTTTACACCTTAATCTTTCTCTGCTTACAGTATTTAAATTTAAAATTGGTTCAATGAAGATAGATAACACTGAAAGGAAATTTGTATAGGGCGGGTAGCTTAACTGGACAAAGTTCTCGACATGTAATCGCACGATCTGGATGCGTTGACCATCGAAAAGTCAACTGTATGTTGCTTGCTCCAGAGCAGGAACTCCAAAAATTCTGTACATCTATACACTGAATCAGAAAACCAAAATTATTGTTTCTCCACTTGCGTTACGCTAGATGTTAGTATTAGTTTGAATTACTTTAAATTGGTTTGATTGTATTGCGAATGGAATAGTTAAAAATATTGTTCGTTGGCGTAAATTATTAATAAAAAAATGTATATAATTTATCATTAATTTATACTAATAAAAACAATAAAATCTTATTAATATGAGTAACCTTTCATTTTGCCACAATTTTCTACAACGCTTTATAGATTTACATTGCATTATATAGAGACCATTTAGATATATAGAGGTAAATACATAAAGATTGGCAGGACGTCTGGCGGGTTCTGCTAGTATACTAATAAAAATAAAAGTAAAAATTGCGAAAATATAGATAAACACTTGGAAAGCTTAGATAGAGGCGTGTTCGAGTCATTGTTTTTGTTTTTATTATTAAGGAATCCGTGCCGATCATAGTAGACTCGCTTAGGGGTCCGGCATTAAAAAAGTGGGGAAAGGCTAATATAAAGTATTTGGTACAGGGTCAATTTTTTACAAAGCTCATTCACATGTGGAAAAATCTAAGTAAACAAAAAAAACTATTTGAAAAATGTTAAATCGGAGGTCCTACCCGGCCTACTGTATTCACCGGACTTAGCCCCTTCAGACTACCACTTATTTCGATCGAGGCAGCATGGACTTTCAGAACAACAATTATATTCCTAGGAAGAAATGAAAACTTTGCTTGATGAATAGTTGGACTTAAAAAACCAAAAGTTCGTTTGGCGCGGAATCTACTCTTTGACAGAAAGATGGGAAAAAGTAATAGCAAACGATGGTCAATACTGTGATTATTATGGTAATGTATTTTGTTGTGAGATAAACGCTTAAATTTTGCGAATAAATCAACATTATTAACCGAAACGCCTATTATAATATAATGAATGTTTAAATAATGAATACCGTATAATATTTAAGTAAATAACAAAATTTTTTTGTTTTTGTGCTGTAAATCAACTGGTGCCATATACTCACATCTACCGAACGTTTCAGCCCTTTTAATTATGGTGGTGGGCTCGACGGGACGTACGCCAGGAGGCGCGCCTATTACGTTTCCTGAATTTATGACTGGAAATTTGTTGCGAGGTCATTTTGCGGCACTACATATATTTTTTCGCCGTTAGCCGAAAGGGTCCCCCTGCATAGAGAACACCTCATTATTCCTGCAGCTTCGGCGTTAATTCTAGTCGGGCCATGAGAATTATTTATTTTCACGCAAAACTGCTAACACGTGTAGTTATGTTGGTCCGTCTGTCATATGGTAGCGCGCGGAGGCTTGATAAATGTTGATTAGTGTTATCCGGTAACAAAAAAAACACGGAAAACTCGAAATGAACATCTTTAGTAGAAAAATTCAATTTGTAAAATTACGTAACCCATTACGCACATCAATATTTTGATTATTAGATTAGGTCTGTATTGAAGAAAGGTTTGAAAAAAATGGCGCATCTATTATAAACCGTTTTCGAATAAGAGTGTTAGAACGTTGAATCGTAATAGCGGCAACACTGGTTAAAATGTAAATGTCATTCATCGACTGCTATATTCAGTACGCGGTGTCATTTCTCCATGGGATCTACGATTCAACAGCACGTAAAACTTGAAAGTACCCCCCACTTCGGGGAAAAAGTTATTTTTCCGACGAAGAACAGTTCTGCTTTATTGGGTTGTGACAGTGGCGGTTCATGACGGAGGGCGTTGGAGCGCCGCCTTTCCAGGATTTATCACAGTAATCAATTTTTCAGAGCAAAACACCATATTTTATTTCCGTTCAGTTTCTTTCCTTTAACTCATTTTCCTGGTTTACCTCCTGCATAGAGTTTCAATAGCACGAAAAGTAAAAAGGAGGAAGGGGAAAACAAAAAAAATCTTCAGCAGCACTATTTTCTTCTATGCCCTCCCACTTTAAAAACCCACGAGCCACCACTGCTTGTGAGTAAACATAACTGCAAGGTTTGGGTCGATGAAAATTGTCATGTGATTCGGTAGTTACCTCTTTATTTTCAGACAATCACTGTTTGGTGCTGTTTTTGGGTTGAAGGAGTGATATGATCTTCACTGAAACATTTAGGCTACCATTGAAAATATTCTACGTGATATGTGTGAAAGAGTGAGTGAAATTTGGTTCTCCAGGATGTATTCCACCAAATTAAGCTAGGGGGATAATTGAACTACATTATTTTCACCTACACCTAAAGCTATTATTTGTTTTTCAAGATAAAATAAAAAATAGTGTATTATTACCTCTAGTTATATATGCCTCATGTTAAAGTTCAGACACTCTTTTTGGACAACGCTAAATAAAATCATGTAATATGATTATATTTATTAGTATATTTCACACACTATACCGTGCTATAAGAGAGTTATCTCTATACAAGTTGTAACTGTTAAATTGCGAGACTGACGCTGTAAAACATTTTATTTTGATTTCATACATATTTACTTATTATCACCTTCAATATATATATATATATATATATATATATATATATATATATATATATATATATATATATATATATATATATATATCCCTCCTCTATCCCTACAACGATCCATGCGAATTACGGGCGTAGCCAGGATTTAGCTGGGGGGGGGGGGGGGTTAGTTTGAAGTAAATAAAACAACAAAAATATACTTACATGAAATTTAATCTATTTAATCTATGAAATTTTATTTATATATTCATCGGAAAAATTACGACATATTTATAAAGTTCTTAACTTTAAATGAAATGGTTAAATTAATTTTCTTTTTAATATATCCACTACTTCATCTGCATGAATTTCTGTTCCATAGTGAATGTTCATGAGAGTCAAACCATTAAGTCTGTTTTCACTTGTAGTGTTTCGTAAATAGTTTTTCAGTCTCCTTAGGCTCGAGAAAGACATTTCTGGGGTAGCAGTGGATACAGGAATGGTAGCCAAGGTTTGTAGTAATGTGTAAATAGTAGGATAAAGGTTTTTATCGCACATATCCAGGCATTTCAAACTAGATTGCGGGGTAGGCCCGGTTGTCATCACTGTTTTCCATACTACAAGTTCTGCTTTAACCACTGATATGTTGCTTTCGGGAAGCAGTACGGAGTACACGGAAATTGCTTCTTCAAGGTAGGTCAAGGTAGCACACCAGATAATGCTGATACTACTTTATGATGTCTGGTAAACCTTTTAACCAATTGTTGAATTGTATGATCAAGAAATGGAATGACAAATTAATTTTGTAATACGTGCATACACGTAATGCAGGAATGTTCGGTCTATTTAATTGTCTTCCGACGACGCGTGGCATTGGCAGTATACCACCATTTTCTTCCAGTAAAACCTTTGCGTCTTCATAGAGATGAAGATATTCGACGTCAGTGTTGTTTCTCAGGAGTTGTAAGACATTAATAACATCATCTACATGTTTGAATGCCGTGATAAGATCGATGTCAATTGTCTGTAATTGTTTTGATAGCGACAATGTATAGCTCATAACTTTTTGAAGAATCACTAAACACATCACAAAATCCGAAGATCGAGGCGTACATAGCAATTGGGCGGCTTGTTGCGATGTTTCCTTATTGTGATTAAATTGGAGTTCTTCGAGAGCATTCACAATCGCTGAATAAATTTCCCTGAATCTCATAATAGCTTCATGTTTCTGGACCCACCGTATTTCACACATTGAGAGCAAGGTTTTTTGGTTACCGACGGGTAGTAGCTCTTGAATTTTTTCTTTCAGCAAAGCAGTGCATTGAGCAGAATGTCGAAAGTAGGAACCAACAGACTGCACAATCCCAATGCAATTACGAACATTTACTAATGAACATGAATCAGCAATAGCAAGGTTGAGAGAGTGTGCACTACAGTGTACATAAAGAGCAAGAGGACATTCTTGGCGAACATAAGCTTGGGCACCGTGCAAATACCCACTCATAGCTGCAGCCCCATCGTAACCTTGACCCACCACATGAGTGACACAACAACATTCAAGTCCATGCTTTTTCAGAGCTGTAATAATAAGATTTGCGAGACCGGATCCTGAAACATGGACCGTTGGAATGTACTCAAGGAACATCTCTTTAAGTATATGGTATTTATTATTTGTAAAATCAACAAATCGAAGACATAACGAGACTTGTTTTACACGTCCGATGTTGGTGGTTTCGTCAGCCAGAATGGCAAATAGTTTGGCTTTCTTTACTTCTTCAATTATTTTATGTTGAATTAATTCACCACAAATGTCAATTATTTCGTTTTGGATCTGAGGGCTTGTGTACAACGCATTCTTCTGTGAAGTATTTAAATGCTCAGCCAGATCTTTATCTCCAGACTCAGCCGCAACAGGGCTCTAAAATTACCATCATTCTGTAGTTGTTGTTCAGGTTCTGGTGATTCTGGTGAAATTTGTATGCGCCCCGAATCGATGTTACCTCTCAAGCAGATGCCTTGTTTGCCGCAAAAAGTATTGCTTTTACGATAGGGATAAGTTTCTTTCGATTCTCCTCTTGCTGTCTCTTTCTTTCAGAAGACAGCTGTTCAGTGACCGAAAAAGCCTGCGAAGACATTAATTTTAGAAAGTTATCTGTCAGTTCTGAATTTCGCTTGTGGTATCCCGATTTCACATGAGCTTCAAATATTTCTAGGTCATTTTTCCACTTACAAAAAGGTTCGGTTACCAACTGGCCGATTCTTTAATGACCGCCTTTACCTTTATCAAGCGAACGTCCCATTACCACGCAAACTCTGCAATATGCTCCACTTTTATATTTCGAATATGACAACCAGGGGAATCTCTCCAACCATTTCAATTGAAAGCGCAAGTTTTGTGGAAATAGGAAACTTATCTCTGGGTGTGGTCCATGGCGTTTTTAAAATTTGGACTTTAAAATATTCATCCAAGATTTTTTTCTTGATTTGCGTAAAAACCAACATCCAACTTAGCTACAGTTGTAAAAGATGAGGTAACAGGCAAGCTGGCCTGTTGCAGACTAGATGTAGATTCGGCAGTTGAAGGTATCGAATAGGGCATCAGCGACATGATATCGATTTCGACATTCGGTATTGTGATTGAGGTCGAGGGCCCGCTTGTCATCACAGTCTTCTAATCAGCATGCAAGGTAGCTGAAGCTTTGATAGCTAAATCCAAATTTGTTTCGTTATTAGAAACCCCTTGACTACACCACTTTTTCCAGTAGTCCATACCTTTAAGTTTATCATCCTTCCTTTTTTCCCCTCCATTTTTCGACAGTAATAATGATTCACGTATCTATCCTTAACAAGGTCACCGAATAACACTGCACTAAAATTACTCACTTACACGGTACACTCAATTCTCTTCACTATTCGTTCACCACTTTTCACTTATATTCGCTTCGAGTTTGCATGGAACACTACTGTCGTAAGTGCGGTCACGCGCCGCTTATTTAGCAGCCCAGTAGTAGCCGTCCAGAAACTACCACAAACTTCCACAAAGCTCCGCTCATTCCGACCGAGGGGCGTGGCGAATAATCGAGAAACAACGCAAAGTTTCCATACGATACAAAATAGGTCGACTACTCGACAAGAGATGGCGTTACTATGCGCAACGTCCACTAGTTCGGATATATATTCAATTCAAATGTAATAATTTAACTCTCTTCACTCCTCGTATTTTTTCGGTTTAATATTAAGTAATATTTGGTCAACCCAGAAATGCAGCGTCCGCCATCCGGTGGTTCGTAACAGTACTACCGTCTGAAACCGTTGGGACCAAAACCCAGGCTCTATATTCAGGTACCAGATATGCATGAAAATACACAGTGGGCAAGTGGAGGATATTAAAAATATTCAAAAACAAAAACAAATAAATTTTAATAATATTAACGTGCTATCTAAATATCATTTAAAATAAATATTACAAATAAAGTAATAAAAATTTCTTAGATAAAATACAAAATTATTTGAAAATATATCTCAAAGTATAAGAATAAATATAAGAAGACACATTTTATTTTGATTATTATTAAGGTAAAGTATTTAATTATCACAAAAATATAAGAAAACATTAAAACGATAAAATTGTATAGATGAATAATCTTTATATTACTTATTACTTATACGTAATATACTTTCGATTTTATTTTAAACACTTAGGGCCGGTTCTACAATGCAAGAATATATCAGGTATAAGATATACTCCGAATAAAATTTGAAACGCCCGTTCTACAGAACGAGCCGTCTCAAGTTTTATTCCAAGTATAGCTTATATTTGGGCTGATCAGCACTTTAGCTGATCATACAAGCTATGACAAGAGTCAAGAGGAAGTCAAGAGGACTATTTTCTAGAGATCTTCTAAATGTTCAAATTTACTTTTGGTATTTTTTCTTATTAGGCACACTTTTAAAATCTTCATTGGATTGTAATTTATAATGAATTTAATTTGTTTATAATGATTTTAATTTGTTTAATTTTTACCACATGGTCGGATAGATTCATATAATAAGCAATTCATATCAGCCTAGTCTTTAACAAATTCATAATCAAGGGAGGTGACTTCATAAGGAGAAGGTTTTTACTTACCTTGTTTTAAGGGTTATCTCTGCATAATGATCACTGCATATTGAAAAAATTCGTTCATTCTCCGATTGGACTGAATCGACTTCTATTTATGTGTATCCTGTTTTAACAAATTTTTGTGTAATTATAATTTTTTTATCAATTGCAAGACATGCAATTGTGCATTCATCAGTATATGTGACAACTGGCTTGAGATCATTATCAATTAGTTTAGACAAATAACCTACAAAACAAGATGCAAACGTAGTCGTTTTTAGATCCGCTTGAGTTTCGTCAAACCAGTAGCACATGATCGAAAAATTATATATTGCTTGGTCTTAAAGTACAAAGTACTAGCAATCAAAAAATGATATAGTTGAACAGCTTGAACCTCAACCGTCAAAATGTGTATTTTTGGTCAAAAGCCAGCCTACTTCTTATCATTCTCTTTTTCTTTTCTGACTGCATCTTTCAACTCTAGATGAAATTGATAATCTTCTTCTGAATGATTACCTTACTTTATAGGCACAACAAGTATCACATTCGTCTTTCTTTGGTTTGAATAAAGAAATATTCTCTGTGACCAACATATATTCAAATGTATTTCTGCGAGCAACGTCAAGGTCCTTTTCTTCAGCGTAATTTGTATATATTCTGTAAATTTGCATTTTTGTTCATATCACAGGTTCAAGAAATAATTTAGACGATGATGACCTTCAGTAGTGAAAAACCAATTTAGGGAGCATTGCTAAAAATGCTAGCACCTCAGTTATTTCTTTTTCAGAGTTATTTGTTTTGTTCTTTTGTAACAATTATCTAACCGTCCATTCTTTTATTACAAGCATATTTATACATATTTTTTGACAGATTTTATTCTTAACATTACCAATTTTTAGGAAAAAATATCTAGTTTTAGATCTTGAATTTTATTTTTGTGTTCTATTTTTAGCGCGTACATCAATCGAGATATCACGATTTTTTTCCATGTCATTTTCCAAAATGTATCAAATATCTGCTGTCTTATTTCATTGGTAAACTTGTTTGTACTTGCTTGTACTTTTTTGACACAATTTAGAATCGCACGCTGGACCCAATTTTCACTCTCTTTTTTGATAATCTTGAACAGATTTTTCTTCTGTTTTTCTAAAACCTGTATATTTCTGACTCAACATCCTTTGCTTTTCATTTCTTTCACACTTCCAAAGGTTCATATCTGTTGTTTCTGGTAGCTGTACTAAATTCACTGGAAAATAAATTAGTTAATAATTAAATAAATTAGCTAATAAACTATACAAGCTGATTAAGTAATCTCCTGATGATGCTAACATGGTTAGCGAAACGTTCGTCGAGCAGTTCAAAAAAGCGTTTTGGTGTTTAGTGGTAAATCTCTTCAAGTTTAGTATAGAAGAAACGTCTGGAACTAAATTTGCTTGAGTGGTCGGAGATTGTACTGGCCTCCAAAAATATATTGAATTTCAAAATGTTCAAATATTTCATGATCCATTTTGTAATATAATACACATATTTTAGTTATAATAATATTAAAATGTTGACTACAGTTTATAGAACATAACATCATGCTTGAATTAATAGATTACTAAGTTAAATAATTATTAAAAAACATTTTTTTAGTTAACATTAAATTTATGGTAATATAATTAATTTTAGAAACTTTGAATAAATTGTTTAATATACTCACTTTAGAACAGTTATATCAGAAACTATTTCTAACGTTATTTTCTGTTCCAATTCTAATATAACTGATTGAACTGTCATGACTGTAGATGGTATAGGTTATTTGTAGTTACGCGTTATTGCCAGCAAATATTAAGCAAACGCAAGTTACGCGGTATCGTATAAAATTGTTTTTAATATCAAAACATTTTTTTATTAAATTAATAAACATGCCAAAAAATGTAGAAATAAAAATTGTATTCTAAAATTGAAGAGATTTACCACTAAACACTTTTTTGAGCTGCTCGACGCACGTTTCGCTAACCATGTTAGCATCATCAGGAGATGATTTAATCTAATTCTAAAACTAAACTATGTTCTATTTATATGAAAAACGCTACCTAACGAAGCGTGTAAAAATCATGAACCGTGAAGTTTACTAAGTCTTACATTAATAATTGAAAAAGTTGACTGAAGTAGATTAAATAATCTCCTGATGATGCTAACATGGTTAGCAAAACGTGCGTTGAGCAGTTCAAAAAATCGTTTTGGTGTTTAGTGGTAAATCTCTTCAAGTTTAGTATAGAAGAAACGTCTGGAACTAAATTTGCTTGAGTGGTCGGAGATTGTACTGGCCTCCAAAAATATATTGAATTTCAAAATGTTCAAATATTTCATGATCCATTTTGTAATATAATACACATATTTTAGTTATAATAATATTAAAATGTTGACTACAGTTTATAGAACATAACATCATGCTTGAATTAATAGATTACTAAGTTAAATAATTATTAAAAAACATTTTTTTAGTTAACATTAAATTTATGGTAATATAATTAATTTTAGAAACTTTGAATAAATTGTTTAATATACTCACTTTAGAACAGTTATATCAGAAACTATTTCTAACGTTATTTTCTGTTCCAATTCTAATATAACTGATTGAACTGTCATGACTGTAGATGGTATAGGTTATTTGTAGTTACGCGTTATTGCCAGCAAATATTAAGCAAACGCAAGTTACGCGGTATCGTATAAAATTGTTTTTAATATCAAAACATTTTTTTATTAAATTAATAAATATGCCAAAAAATGTAGAAATAAAAATTGTATTCTAAAATTGAAGAGATTTACCACTAAACACTTTTTTGAACTGCTCGACGCACGTTTCGCTAACCATGTTAGCATCATCAGGAGATGATTTAATCTAATTCTAAAACTAAACTATGTTCTATTTATATGAAAAACGCTACCTAACGAAGCGTGAAAAAATCATGAACCGTGAAGTTTACTAAGTCTTACATTAATAATTGAAAAAGTTGACTGAAGTAGATTAAATAATCTCCTGATGATGCTAACATGGTTAGCAAAACGTGCGTTGAGCAGTTCAAAAAATCGTTTTGGTGTTTAGTGGTAAATCTCTTCAAGTTTAGTATAGAAGAAACGTCTGGAACTAAATTTGCTTGAGTGGTCGGAGATTGTACTGGCCTCCAAAAATATATTGAATTTCAAAATGTTCAAATATTTCATGATCCATTTTGTAATATAATACACATATTTTAGTTATAATAATATTAAAATGTTGACTAGAGTTTATAGAACATAACATCATGCTTGAATTAATAGATTACTAAGTTAAATAATTATTAAAAAACATTTTTTTAGTTAACATTAAATTTATGGTACTATAATTAATTTTAGAAACTTTGAATAAATTGTTTAATATACTCACTTTAGAACAGTTATATCAGAAACTATTTCTAACGTTATTTTCTGTTCCAATTCTAATATAACTGATTGAACTGTCATGACTGTAGATGGTATAGGTTATTTGTAGTTACGCGTTATTGCCAGCAAATATTAAGCAAACGCAAGTTACGCGGTATCGTATAAAATTGTTTTTAATATCAAAACATTTTTTTATTAAATTAATAAATATGCCAAAAAATGTAGAAATAAAAATTGTATACTAAAATTGAAGAGATTTACCACTAAACACTTTTTTGAACTGCTCGACGCACGTTTCGCTAACCATGTTAGCATCATCAGGAGATGATTTAATCTAATTCTAAAACTAAACTATGTTCTATTTATATGAAAAACGCTACCTAACGAAGCGTGTAAAAATCATGAACCGTGAAGTTTACTAAGTCTTACATTAATAATTGAAAAAGTTGACTGAAGTAGATTAAATAATCTCCTGATGATGCTAACATGGTTAGCAAAACCTGCGTTGAGCAGTTCAAAAAATCGTTTTGGTGTTTAGTGGTAAATCTCTTCAAGTTTAGTATAGAAGAAACGTCTGGAACTAAATTTGCTTGAGTGGTCGGAGATTGTACTGGCCTCCAAAAATATATTGAATTTCAAAATGTTCAAATATATCATGATCCATTTTGTAATATAATACACATATTTTAGTTATAATAATATTAAAATGTTGACTACAGTTTATAGAACATAACATCATGCTTGAATTAATAGATTACTAAGTTAAATAATTATTAAAAACATTTTTTTAGTTAACATTAAATTTATGGTACTATAATTAATTTTAGAAACTTTGAATAAATTGTTTAATATACTCACTTTAGAACAGTTCTATCAGAAACTATTTCTAACGTTATTTTCTGTTCCAATTCTAATATAACTGATTGAACTGTCATGACTGTAGACGGTATAGGTTATTTGTAGTTACGCGTTATTGCCAGCAAATATTAAGCAAACGCAAGTTACGCGGTATCGTATAAAATTGTTTTTAATATCAAAACATTTTTTTATTAAATTAATAAATATGCCAAAAAATGTAGAAATAAAAATTGTATTCTAAACTTGAAGAGATTTACCACTAAACACTTTTTTGAACTGCTCGACGCACGTTTCGCTAACCATGTTAGCATCACCGGGAGATGATTTAATCTAATTCTAAAACTAAACTATGTTCTATTTATATGAAAAACGCTACCTAACGAAACGTGTAAAAATCATGAACCGTGAAGTTTAGTAAGTCTTACATTAATAATTGAAAAAGTTGACTGAAGTAGATTAAATAATCTCCTGATGATGCTAAAATGGTTAGCGCAACGTGCGTCGAGCAGTTCAAAAAAGTGTTTTGGTGTTTAGTGGTAAATCTCTTCAAGTTTAGTGTTTCACACCAAAGGTTCCAATAATTGAATTTTTTACTTATGCTGTATTGCAGTATCACAGAGGATATCTAATGTACCAAAATAGACAAGCTCGCCCAAAATTATTAATTTTTAATTTACGGTTTCTGATTATACAAGATGTTACATGACTTTAATAGCTATTATGTAATATTAATACACTTTCGGAGTACAATTTCGAAATATGTTTGCCTTGGAGCTTTTGATAGATAACTTTGAAAGAGATAAGAGTCGTATAGTCCAAGGAGATTAACAAGGTCCTTTGCCTGCAGGCCGTATGTAATCTGTCCTTCCCTTGGAGGATATGGACTGCAATTGCTCCTATTAGTTCTGATGAAATATTAGTTGTGATGACATTTTCGCAAACAGGATATTACTTCGATCGCATTTTTTGTTTTACAATATTGCCATCGAATAGAAATCATTTTGTGTGAGACCACATTGACTCAAATACTGAGAAACTTTTCTTTTTATCAAAAATCAGCATATAGAAACTTAATTTTTCTGCGGACTGATCATTTTAAGACAAGGCGAGTTTGAAAAATTTGAAGGTTTTCACGAAAAAAAAGTGTAAATTATCAAACGAATTATAATTTTTAGCAAACACGTGTAAAGGCATATTTTCTTTCGCCAGACAAGCAGGCTTTGGCCATGGTCGCTCATGAATTGAACAAATATTTAACTTAAAAACAGCACTGAAATACAAAGCTATCAAGAACCTACCAATCGTCTGCGCGTTCGTGGACTTTAATAAAGCAGACGACTGCATCGATCGAAAATCTCTGATCAACATCCTAGAAGAACAAGGACTCGACCCCAAAACACTACGATTAATCAAGCAGACACTGACCGACACAATCTCTAAAGTGAAATTTATGGGAGAAATTTCCGAACCCTTCCTTATTAAAACTGGAGTACGCCAAGGAGATGGGCTATCCCCACTCCTCTTCAATCTGGTCCTGGACAAAGTCATAAGGGAATGGGAAAAAGAATTGAAAAATCAAGGATATGGAAACTAATACGACTTGGACGATCCAACAACAACATAGAAATATCGTGCCTAGCCTTTCCATACTTGCAGACAATGAAAAAAGGGCAACCAGGCAGATCGAAGTCCTTGGAAAGGATCTGGGAAAGGCACAAATGGGTCCGACAGAGATTGAGGATAGAAGAACTTACAGAAACAAAATACATAAGTGGAACGTTGTATCAGAGAGCGAAGTTTCGAGGAGATCGGGAACAAAGTGGACGTAGGAGAGAAAGAGAATTCACGGAGAAAGAATGAGAGGTGTGGAGGACCAGAAATAACACTCGAAAATGAGTCAGAATGCTTTGCATGATCCAACCGGGTCTATACAGTTACAGGTGTTACTATACAGTTGAAGGCGTTTGTTGTTGTTAGCCTTACTTTGCGTCCATACTGATTTCATTCTTTAACTATGAGCTTTTTTCTTTCGTCAGACCAAGTTTTTCGGTCTTCCTACATTTTTCTCCCTGGCCAATCTCTCAAACGTTAATCTTGCGTCTGAATATTGTTGTCTGTCCTATTTTCATAAAATTCAACTATTTGTCTAGTTAGCCTACTCGGATTCATCCGTTTTATGTGTCCGTAAAACTGAAGTCTTCTTTTTCTCATTTCATCTTAGTTTTCTCGAAGTCCATATCTTGTGGTATTTGTTTGGGGCTTAAGATTTTTCTTATGGTTTTTTATCTTTCCTTTCAATTTCCCCTTTCTCTCTATTGGAAATGAGCGTTTCTGCGCCATATAGACATTCTGGCTTAATAACTATGTTGCAATGTCTTAGTTTTGTGTTTTTAGATATGCATTTTTGTTATAAATATTATATGTAAGTCTCACTGTAGTTTCCATTTTTTGCATGGCGGCTTTTTCCAACCCGTTTTCCATGATTATTTCACCCAAATATTAAAACTGAGAGACTCGTCTGATGTTACCATATTTTCTTTTTAGAAATGGTGTTCTTAGTCTGTTGCAGGTCATGTATTGTGTTTTTTCAAAGGAAATTTGGAGTCCTATCTTTTCTGCTGTTTCTTTTAGGATTTCAATCTGTTTTTGTGCCGTTAATATATCTTGAGCTAAAATTGCTACATCATCAGCAAATGCCAGACAAACTATTTTGATGTGTATATATATATATATATATATATATATATATATATATATATATATATATATATATATATATATATATATATATATATATATATATATATATATATATATATATATATATATATATATATATATATATTTATATATATATATATATATATATATATATATATATATATATATATATATATATATATATATATATATATATATATATATATATATATATTGCAGCCGATCGTTAGTACATTTTTCTGGCATTAATGGGCCTGAGAAATCTTTACAGTCATTTGAGATATTTACTCATTACTAATTCTTTTGTGTCAAATATAATTAGATTTTTATTATTTTTTGTATCATTTGATCATATTGTCATTATGTCTACAGTAGTGTTTAATAAACTTTGTCTGTTGTCTGAGAATAATCAGTTACCGAACCACATTTCTTTAAACAATGTTATTCTGATTATTCAAAACAGGTCTTCTATTATATAATGACCCAGTTTTGTTGTAACAATTTAGTAAACGTTCCTGATTGCTCAATATTTGTAAGTACCTTTACAGAGGGAATATAAAAAGACTCTTCTGTCGCATCTTCGTTTAATCTGCGGCCCTCCCCCTTTCGTTTTCGCTTTGATGTTTGCCTAACTCACAACTCATAAAGTTTTTTCTTCCTTTTTTTCTTTTCTGTGGGAAAATATCTGTGTCAGCCGAAATTGCGCATTTTCCCGTGTTATTCTGCCTCGCTATGTTAATGCTGCACTTCCTTTAACATGTTCGTTTTACAATTTAAATCCACTTTACAAAGAAACCTCGTTCTCTCGTTCGGGGTTGATTTTCGTCCGGAGCAGATATTTTGTTTTTGTTAAGCGGAAGGGAGAAATTTTAATGTTCGGCTTTTTCATTGAATTCAAAAAGGTTGTCTTACTTTGTCAAAGAATATTGAACATTTTAGAGGCTTTTTTGTGTAGAAGACAAAAAAATAGATACAGGGTTTTGCAGACTAACACACAGTTTGGTAACAAATGTTCTATAGGTGGTAATTTTACCAATTAGGTATATCAGCTTAAACCCGATCATTTACTTTATTTATACACTTCGCATATTGTGGGTGAAATAAGGCTTCCAGATCTAATGTTTATTAAGGTTATGCGTATTATCAACTGTTCGAACACATTATGATTTTGGAATCACATATTTATGCAGGATGTAAGGGAAAGTAAATCGTAACCCACCATCTATATATATATATATATATATATATATATATATATATATATATATATATATATATATATATATATATACATATATATATATATATATATATATATATATATATATATATATATATATATATATATATATATATATATATATATATATATATATATATATATATATATATATATATATATATATATATATATATATATATATATATATATATATATAATTTTGGTTTGAAATGGAAAGTTAACTCTCAACTGGTATGGTGATGTCTTTAGCTTCTTAAGGTATGATGGGTCATGGGTGACCACGAATGGTCCCGGTTCGTTCTAGTTCCTCTAAACATCTTCTTCTCCTTCTCTACTCACCATGCCGCGATCGACAGTAGTAACGGTTCGTTTCATCTCGCCCCGCTCCAGACAGGCCGACTAGACTTGCGTCTAGCCACGCGCCGAACCCGTTTGAACCGCCTGACAGGCCTGCGCCATGGCTTCCGGCCGCGCGTCGCACTCAGACATAGACTTCGACGTCTTGCCAGAAGAATTTCAACAGGGGTTTCATCCTACCCTGACGGAAGTCCTTCAACAATGTCAGGAATTATGTGCCCAAGTCCGCCACTTTGCGGACCAAACCACCCAAAGCCCCTCCGCAGCGATGGAGCAACTCCACAACTCAAACTCGGAATTAAAAAGCCGATAAACCGCGCTTGAAAAAGAAAACGCTGCGCTAAAGAATCGGAGAGCTGAAAGTCAAGATCTCGGCCCATCTTTTGGACCTCAACAAATACAAGAAAACGGCCGGTCCCAGCGCCAGCCCACCGGCCGCCTCCACGTCACAAAAGAAGCCAGTAACACATACATCCAACACGCTGCCCTCTAAAAAAAGGAAAACAGCGGTCACGTCTTCCTCGGATGAAGAATTCCCGGGCTTGCCAACCCTCAAGCGACACACCAACGCCCCGGCCTCGACAAACCCGGGCGTCCTCCAGCACTTTAAAAAAAATTAATGACTACGCTGCAGAAATCGACACCAGCCCCGCCGAGGTCATCTTGCTGGCCGGTCCAGTAACCCCCAACGCATTCCAAAACCTCTAATCAGAAAAGTTCCAGTCAGCCTCCGCGATTCTAGCAGATGGAACAAGCTGGTCAAGATATTCGCAGAACACAATTGGAAGTACTCCAACGCCAAATCCGTCCGACTAAGGATCCAACTTTTCCCGGAATCGGCCGACGACCACCGACAGATAACAAGATTCCTAACAGACAGGAAGATCCAGTACCACACCCACTTCCTGGCGGCAGACAAAGATCTGAACATCGTCATACGAGGCGTAGACACGCACACTCCAACAGAATACGTCATATCAGACCTGAAAGCCCAAGGTTTCAGCCCAACCGAAACCCGGTGGTTGTCCAGAGTCAACAGAAGGAAGATGCCGTTGTATTACTTTTTCTACAACACAGTTAATTAAGAGTGACGAGAGTCCATCCCCTTGTCTCGCTTCTGTTTTAATTTCGAAGGGCTCTGAAATGTCACCCATGAATTGACCTTTTGACCTTGTGTTAGTTAGTGTTGCTTCAACAATTGCCAGTGTTTTCAGATCTAGTCCTTGCTCTTTCAAGATTTGAAAAAAAAGATTCTGGTATCTTGAAAAAAAAGATTCTGGTATTCTAGTAGTGGCCAAATATGTTTTTACACATATTTGCTTGAAATGATAATTCTTACCAGCTTTTTAATTGACACTTTAACAACTTGAGAACCCTTAGGTTCTTGACCCTTGCTATACCGAACTTTTTATTTCAGATGGTGTGAAAGAAGGCTGGTAAAATTTTCGAAAGTTATTTTCCTTACACCCTGTATAATTAAACGGTGGCATAATAATTTTCTTTCCTAAATACAATCTGACTTTGAAGTGGTAAAAAAAACCCACTTGTCATTAAAATAATGAAAACAGACCGTTTTTTCTCTGCTCATATATCACAAAAAAAAAGATAAGAGAAGCCTTTTTCAAACTATTCCCCGGGGAAATTCTTAAAAATTTTCTCCTTTATTATTACCTGTCAATATTTGGGGCCGTCCATTACAATTTTTACCCGGAGTCGATTTCATATTCTCGCGCGATAAAAATAAGTTTTCGGGCTGTCGACGGATCAATTTTCAAACGTTTCGGAAAAACGGAGCTTTTCCATTGAGGAAAAATCTCATTTTACGCGAGAATTTCATCAAGCGAATTGTCGTTATCGGTCCAGAGTTGAACGTTTAAAGGACTTGTACTAACGTCATCGTATTACCTTAATTGATCTCAATGAAAATAAAAATTGAAAACGTTCATGTTGAACTATGAAAGATATTAAGCTAGAATAGAAAACAAAAATAAAAATCTATATTTTTTAGCTCCAAGCATAAAATAATCTGTCCCCAGTGGGAATAAGAGTGTTTTTGGATTAAAGAAATGAAAATATAATACACAACAACCTGCGTCTCCGCCAAAATGTGCATTCTATTAGTTGCTTCACGGGGAGAGAGATCCAGCCATCCCTTACATTGAAGGGCATGGAAGGCATATGTTTCGTCTGTTGGTGGTTAAACTCATCAGTGTACCGACATAACTCACACTTTCGCCGACTATTTGTCGGATGGCTTAGACATGTAGTTTTTCACTTATTTGGACTAAGTAATGTCTGAATGATTGTGGTGTGTTCTTATTTTTTTTCCTTTTTATTTTGGTTTTTCGCCACGATCTAAAACTCAACAAATATCAAAAATCTCTGTTCTTATGTAAATAAAAATTCACTGGGTAAAAAACATATTTTCAATTAGAAATATCAATATAATTTCGGAATGGCATTGGGTTCTTCTCTTTGTTCTTTGATGAGTAATATCTTAATGGAGGAACTCGAGAATAACATATTAAGTAATTCTCTTAAAAAGCCAATAATATGGCTTAGATATGTTGATATTTTTGGCTATATGGCAACATAGCATTGATGATCTAAATACTTTTACAAAATTTACTACAAATTATTTACAAAATGTAAATTCTCGAGAGCCTACAATTATGTTTACTTAATAATTTCTTAATTATTACTAAAATAATTTCGTAAATCTATAAAGAATTATTTCTGTTTAAAATATTCTTCTTTTCCAAACTATAGCATACTATAACAAAGTTATAGTTACTCAAATATAGTCCCTTTAGACCTAAGGGGTGTTTTTGCTTCAGTAAAATGCCATTAAGATACCATTAAACATTGTCATTACAACGTTTTAGTATTTTAAGTTTTTGGGGGGTGATGACCAGGGTTTTCGGTAGCTCATAATCATGGTTCGGAATCCACTTTAAGCTGTAGGTCCAGTCGCTAAATAGCCTTATCAGTTGCTGATGCGCCTCTAACCCCAAAACTACTGTTTTAGAGTATTATATAGAAATTAATATAAATTATTTGTAGATTCGTTTTGAAAACGGGAAGAGAAGAAAGAAAAGTTTGTATTTATTTTAGAACATTTTTGTGCGTTAGTCAAATTCATTACAGAAAAAGAATCACAGAGAAATTAGTTTCCGTTTTGATTTTTACCCAGTGATTCTTTTATTTACATAAGAACAGATGTTTTTAATATTTTTTGAGTTCCAGATCGTGGCAAAAAAACCAAAAAAAAAAAGAAAAAATATATGAACACGTCACAACCATTTGACAATGCTGGGTCCTGCAAAAGCAAAATTTTATCATCCGCGGTAGCAAGTATGCACCCACCATTGATCTTTATTCCATCCTGTTCCTAATTCAGATTACCAAATATCTCTTCAAGGCAAGGTGGGAAACGAACAGACGATATTGCTTCACTCTGTCGTACACCTCGTTCTACATTTATTCTAGCTTCAAGACCATCAAGGTGAACTGGAGTTGTAGGTTCATCACATTTCGATCCCTGTAGTTTTATATAGGCTTTGTCTACATCTTCCCCTCACGGGGCCTAGATCAAGTATCTAGGTACGGGGAGTGACGCCCCCGGGGTCCCGAGTCATCCCTTAAGTCAAGTTGTTGTGTGACCCGTAACTAGGACTGAATGGCAGCTGTGGGCAACAGATGTTGTTAACGGGGCCTCCAAAGTACCTCCCGACCCTTTGGAGTATGCAGGGTTACTGTAGTACGGAGCACTGCTGCAGCGGACATATACTTCTTCCAGACTCGTGGGATTCACATGTCCAATTTAAAAATCTTTCATTTTCCAATATTCACAGGGTCGAAAAGACACTGGGCTTCTTTTCATGTAAAATAGTCACTATCATTTTTCCATTTGCTCCGTTTTATTCTTTCTTTAAAGCATTTAGAATATAACTTTGCAATTTTTTTGTTTTATATAAAGTTTGATCACTAGTTTTTATTACATTTCAACACATACGCTAAATTTCACGCAAAGGAACGTATACAGGATGTTGCATACTTTTTGTTGCCCAGTTGATTTGCTAAAAACAAAGTGTTATATTAACTAAGTCAAAATGTCGCGTCTAAATAATTTACTTCGGTTGGAAAAAGCATCATCCACTTTACCGTTTTAATAACTGATCGTTTTTCGCCAGCCGCAGCTCAAAGCTAATTCGATCCCACCAACAAACCCCCACCCCACCCCACCCCGAAACCGGTACCGTCAACTAAACGTTTTAATTCCGACGGATCCAGAAACAAGTTCGTCCTCAAAAGGAATACGTTAGTGGCAATCTGCGTCTCCAATTAAGATAAATTGTGGTTGAGTGTCGTTCGCCCTAATGCGGAAACTCGTGCACGAAGCTTGGATGAGAGGGGCGACCCCGGCTGGTGGGTGGTTGCGCTCCGGGGGAGTCTATGGTAATTTTTTACTGAAAAAGGAGGGCACCAATGATTGTCGAGGGTCGTTTTCTTCGTCTGCGAACATATAGAGTCGGTTATGGGTCTTGTTACGCGGCGACTAGAGCGAATAACGAAATCTAGGATATAATAGAGTGGTAATTCCGGAAGAATGTTAATAAAAGTTTGTGTTGTTTCAGTAGATTGTCTCTGACCTTATGTTGGGAAAGTTTTGATAAGGTCATATATTTAATGGAGCATGAATATTCATTTTATAAGTTTTACGTAATCCAGTCCCACAGTAGTACATTATCTTTGAGATTTGTTTTAACAGGGCATATCGAGCTGATGAACAACATTATACGAAAGTACCGTGGAAAGTCAGATACTTTTCAAATAAAATATTGTTTTTCTTTTATATATTTCGTCTCATTTGAGCTCGATACTATTCCCCAAATGATTTTCAAACATTTGTATGCCTTGCAAAGAATATAACTTGACAAACTCTGAAAAAATATTTCTCTCTGCAGCAACGATCATTTAATTTAACCCTCAAGAGAAGCACTATAACGGTTCTCGATTCAGGAGCTGTATGTCTTTGATTATTAATATTTTAATATTTTTTGATTAAATTATCCAATTTAATATATATATATATATATATATATATATATATATATATATATATATATATATATATATTTATATCATTATTATTATTCACGTATGGGCCCTGGTAAACCACGCGAAGTACAGTTAGAGGCGTTTGTTGTTGTTAGCCTTCGTTTGCGCCCATACTAATTTCATTCTTTCGCTATGAGCTTTTTCCTTTCGGCAAACTAAGTTGCTCTAGTCTTCCTACATTTTTTCTCTCTGGTGAACCTTCCAAACGTTAACCTTGTGTCTAAAACAACCTCTATCCTGAATTTCACTTTGTGAAATATTTGCTGATCTTAGGTCCTTTTTAATTGCAGCGATCCATTTAATTATTTCTACTGTAGCTCTACTGCTATTTTCATAAAATTCGACTATTTGTCTAGTTAACCTACTCGGATTCATCCGTTTTATATGTCCGTAAAATTTAAGTCTTCTTTTTGTCATATCGCTATGTGTATTGTTTGATTTCTTGGTTTTCTCGAAGTCGGTATGTTGTGCTATTTATTTGTTTGGCCTAAGATTTTCTATATAATTTTTCTTTCCCTCTTTTCAATGTCCTCGATGTCTTTCTTTCTATTCAAAATGAGCATTTCTGCTCCATATAAACATGGCATAATAACTGTGTCGTAATGTCTTAGTTTTGTGTTTTTGGATATGCATTTTTTGTTGTAAATATTTTGTGTAAGTCTCAATGCCGTTTCCATTTTTTGACATCTACCTTTATTGCCTATCATTAGTGGCCTAGTAGTAGCTTAGTATTTCCTTGATTGTACTTGAACCAGCGGATTTTTAAAGTTCAGCAGGGATTCCATGTTCACCAGAGGCTTTGTTATATATATATATATATATATATATATATATATATATATATATATATATATATATATATATATATATATATATATAGATATATATATATATATAAATATATATATATATATATATATATATATATATATATATATATATATATATATATATATATATATATATATATATATATATATATATATATATATATATATATATATATATATATATATATATATATATATATATATATATATATATATATATTTTTTTTTAATTAATTATTATTTTAATTAAACCTCCCTCAGTATAAAAAAAGACTGTATCTATAGAATGTTCCAAAAAATAATGGTATTCCTAATACCATCGAAAATATCAGCAAAAATAAAAAAAATGTTAAAATGAGGTGGCCTATTCAAACTATCATATATAGGCGAAATTAATAGATAAAAACTTTCTTCGAAAGGCATTTAAAACGGGATTTAATGTACTTTCAGATACTTATTACATAATTTAGCTTTATTAAAGTTTCACTGGTTTTAAAATTATGTAACTTTTTGGGCGGACTCGTTGCTTGATGGCTCACTTTGATTTTATCTGCTCCTCTTCGTTTTCGTCCTGATCAGTCTCGTTATGATGCTCTTCAAAAACCGATTCGGTCTCGCTTTCTCGGTCTCGCGTTCTCGCTTTCACTGTCTTTGTCGTCGAAAATATCAGCTGCCACATATAACGCTTCTACTTCAGACGCAAAGCGAGTACGAGAACGTGTGTTCATTTTGAGCTAAATATAAAAAGAAAGAAAAGAAAAAAATAAATGTTAAAATAAATAAAAATGAAAGTTGTTAATAAAAATACTATAGAAAATATAATATTTATGATTTACTTACCACAAACCGTGTCAAGATTGAAAAGAAAGACACTATTTATTGCGAAAAGGTTATTTAAATAAATTGACAAAACACTGAAACAATAACAGCACTGGGTGGTGTATATCCATAGACTGACTTAATTAATTCACCCCATGGTATCCTATATCCAGGGCTTCTCTTAAGTATAGGGGAGAGTTGGATAATTGCGCGCGGTCGATAATAACGCGTACTCGCATAACTACAAATCTGCCTGTAGTAAACCATGTTTGTTGCGCGTCTGAATCATGCCCATTGCTACCGACAAACCACCCCCCATCCTGCAGTAGCCGTCGATCTGTAGTTGAAACGTTACCTACCACTGACAACTTTCGCATGCATTTCTTATAATTCATCTATAGCTAACGGATCCAGGTATGTTCTCTTTTTTCATGATAAACTATATTGTAGTAATGAGCTTTGAAGCATAAATTTGTGTTAAATATAGTAGAAATGAGTTTTTATGGCTAAAATCTTATTTGTAGACATTGAAGCGGTGTCAAAACAAAATGGCGTAGTCTCACAATTGCGCGCTATTGTCAACTATGTATTTTATTTTTGTTTCTTCTCGTACCGATGAGTAAATGTGTAACAAAAACAAAAAGGGAACTTGGGATCCATTTCAAATGCATGATGCATTAGAAGCTGTACATGCTGTAAGGACAATAAATGAAGTGGCAAGATCGTTTGTATTTGCAGAATCTTATGTAAGAAACAGATTAAAAGAAAACGAAAGTACTATGATCCTCGACTGGGGCGGAGGGCTTCATTTTCAAAGGATGATGAAAAGGAGTTAGCTGACCATGTTGTTATATTGGCAAAAACATTTTTTGTAATAACCCAACAGCTACGCAAACTGGCTTATAAATTTGTTGTCGCAAAGAACATTAAAAACATTTTTTCAGCAGGAAAAGGCATGGTAGGTAAATGCGTTCTTAAAAAGAAATCCTGGAATCTCCTTGCGAGCTCCGGAGTCAACTAGCATGAACAGAGTGTTAAGTTTTAATAATACTGAAATTAATTGGTTTTTTTTCGTAATTTAGAGGAAATGATGGAGAAGAACGCTTATCCAGTAAAAGAATATTTAATGTTGATGAAACAAGAGTTTCAACTGTGTAAAGGCCTGGAAAAATGTATGCGCCTAAAAGGCTTAGACAAGTTGGTAAAATTACGAGCGGGGAGCGTGGGCAAAACGTCACAGTTGTTTGTACAATGAATGCATCAGGCTGTTCGTTTGTCCCACCTATGTTTATATATCCACGCCAAAGGATCAAGTCAAGTCTTAAGGTTGGAGGGTCCATGGATGGTCGTGCCAGTCACTTGTCACTGAAAGCTTATCAATATTACCGTGAAAATAGGATCCATATGCTATCATTACCTCCGCATATTTCCTATAGGATGCAGCCACTGGACGTCTACTGAAGGCAGCTTATCAGATCGTTTGTGTCCCGTTTGTTGGGAACGTGCAGACGTTTCGCCAAGGTCACACTTGGCATTCTCAATGCTTGTCTGAAGACTTCATATATATATATATATATATATATATATATATATATATATATATATATATATATATATATATATATATATAATCACTTCTGATGTTTTGGCTTTAATTTTCATGATAAATGGCCGACTTAATTTCGAGTTCCTATATTGAGAACTTAACATCTCGAAATCAAACTTCAATGAATAATGACATAGCAACCGCAGCCTTTACGACCACATATGTTACGAATGAAACAGAAGCTACTGCTAGTTCTTCACGTAGTATTTTGCAAATCTTACGTCCAGTGTCTAAAAAAAATCAGAAAATTAAAAGACGTTTGAAGAAACAGCATCACAATTATTGACTGTCACTCCCTTAAAGGCAGAGTTAGAAGAAAAGAAGACGAATGGAAGTTTAAAAAAGAATCACAGCAGCTATTTTTTCATGTTTGGAGAGAGAAAAAAATCGGACGAGACTAATCCTGCAGAGTAGAGTGACAAAATTGACCAGTTTGGAACAGCAGTTGAAACAGCATTTATTTTTTCTTAAACAAATCAAGGGCGATTTTTTGTTTACTCCTGGTGAAATTTGACAAATAATGAATTAGTGAATGAAGATGATGTCTTGACAATTCAGTGACTATGACCAGATGATGATCCGGACTATGTCAATTGCAAGACCACAGCGAGGAAACGGATGAGGAAGCTCTGATAGAAGGTGAGATTGTGCATGAAAATCAAACTATTGATGATAATGGTGTTTTTGATAAAGTTGGGGATGCTGATGAGATGGTTGTTGAAGAAGAACAAAGTCGACAACTGCCTGATTATTGGGGGAATGTACCTGACAAGGGCAAAGTTTGGAAACTTTTGTTTACTGATGATATGGTTCAAATGATTGTTACTTATACTAATCAAAAGCTATCGTCCTCTGCCAGAAGCTCATTAAGTCCCAATACCGAAAAATCAAACTACCGAGAGACATACGTTATAGAAATGGAAGCTTATATTGGTTTGTTAGTCTTGCCTAGCATTCTCAAGAGTGCCCATGAAAAAATTAAGTCATTGTTTTCAAAAGATGTTACAAACACACCCTATTTCATTGCTACAATGTCTCAAAACCGTTTCTGACAATTTATTTCAAACTCGCAAAGACATATTGTCCTACTGACAATTTCGCAATTAATAAAATGATATTGCCATTTGGTGGTAGGTGTGGTTTCAAGGTATATATGTAATGCCATGTGCATTTACACGGGAGCGGGTTCTGATGTTAAAGGATTGATATCAAATGAGCTAAACTGGCAAAAACCAACTGAGTGTGTTGTACGTCTTTGTAAAGTAGTTGAACATTTGAACAGGAACGTAATATGTGACAACTATTTCACTATTGAGTCCGTTGATGAAGTTGCTGAAAGAGGTTTAACTTATGTTGGCATAATGCGGAAGGATAAGCTGGTTATCCCAAAGGAATTTCTTCCTAGTAACAGCAGAGTTGTAGGGTTAGCAGATCATTGTTTCAATGGGTCAAACATCCTTGTTTCTTTGATGCAATGTGCATTTACACGGGAGCGGGTTCTGATGTTATAGGATTGATATCAAATGAGCTAAACTGGCAAAAACCAACTGAGTGTGTTGTACGTCTTTGTAAAGTAGTTGAACATTTGAACAGGAACGTAATATGTGACAACTATTTCACTATTGAGTCCGTTGATGAAGTTGCTGAAAGAGGTTTAACTTATGTTGGCATAATGCGGAAGGATAAGCTGGTTATCCCAAAGGAATTTCTTCCTAGTAACAGCAGAGTTGTAGGGTCAGCAGATCATTGTTTCAATGGGTCAAACATCCTTGTTTCTTTGATGCAATGTGCATTTACACGGGAGCGGGTTCTGATGGTATAGGATTGATATTAAATGAGCTAAACTGGCAAAAACCAACTGAGTGTGTTGTACGTCTTTGTAAAGTAGTTGAACATTTGAACAGGAACGTAATATGTGACAAATATTTCACTATTGAGTCCGTTGATGAAGTTGCTGAAAGAGGTTTAACTTATGTTGGCATAATGCGGAAGGATAAGCTGGTTATCCCAAAGGAATTTCTTCCTAGTAACAGCAGAGTTGTAGGGTCAGCAGATCATTGTTTCAATGGGTCAAACATCCTTGTTTCTTTGATGCAATGTGCATTTACACGGGAGCGGGTTCTGATGGTATAGGATTGATATTAAATGAGCTAAACTGGCAAAAACCAACTGAGTGTGTTGTACGTCTTTGTAAAGTAGTTGAACATTTGAACAGGAACGTAATATGTGACAAATATTTCACTATTGAGTCCGTTGATGAAGTTGCTGAAAGAGGTTTAACTTATGTTGGCATAATGCGGAAGGATAAGCTGGTTATCCCAAAGGAATTTCTTCCTAGTAACAGCAGAGTTGTAGGGTCAGCAGATCATTGTTTCAATGCGTCAAACATCCTTGTTTCTTTGATGCAATGTGCATTTACACGGGAGCGGGTTCTGATGGTATAGGATTGATATTAAATGAGCTAAACTGGCAAAAACCAACTGAGTGTGTTGTACGTCTTTGTAAAGTAGTTGAACATTTGAACAGGAACGTAATATGTGACAACTATTTCACTATTGAGTCCGTTGATGAAGTTGCTGAAAGAGGTTTAACTTATGTTGGCATAATGCGGAAGGATAAGCTGGTTATCCCAAAGGAATTTCTTCCTAGTAACAGCAGAGTTGTAGGGTCAGCAGATCATTGTTTCAATGGGTCAAACATCCTTGTTTCTTTGATGCAATGTGCATTTACACGGGAGCGGGTTCTGATGGTATAGGATTGATATTAAATGAGTTAAACTGGCAAAAACCAACCAGTGTGATGTACCGCTTTGTAAAGTAGTTGAACATACGAACAGGAACGTAACATGTGACAACTATTTCACTATTGAGTCTGTTGATAAAGTTGCTAAAAGAGGTTTAACTTATGTTCGCATAATGCGGAAGGATAAGCTGGTTATCCCAAAGGAATTTCTTCCTAGTAACAGCAGAGTTGTAGGGTTAGCTGATCATTGTATCAATGGGTCAAACATCCTTGTTTCTTTGGTGTCTAAAAAAATAAACCAGTCATGCTGATTTCAAATATGCGCCAAAGAGCAGAAATAAACCCATAAATAAAAAAACGGAAATAATTTATTTTTACAATGAAACCAAATGCGATTTACTAGATATGAAATGACCAGTATACGGGTCAAACAGAAGAACCAAAAGATGGCCGCTCGCTGTAAGAATCGCTCGCTGTATAGAATAGTAACTATTTATAGCATCAATTATTTTATCCTTTATCAAAGTTACAAAGATTCATCTTTGTTAAACTTCCTTCATTCCTAAGAGATTTGACAAAGAAGTAGCAAGTGTCCATACACCAAACAAAAGAAAACACAATATAAATGTATCAGCTGTTCTAACGCTATTTGTTTAGAACATAGCAGAAATGTTTGTGTAGACTGTGCGCTGATGGTTCCTACTTCAGGTACTTCACAATAATATAGAGCATTTTTCATTTGATTTACTTTATTTTAGGTTTACTTTTTTGGTCAACTATATTTTAAATTCACTGTATCAATAATTAATATTTTATCGTCAATGAATTTTCTTTTTATAGTCAATAAATGTTTTTAATTATTTATTATTTAAAAATTTTTATTCAATATATTTTATTTAACTCTTGCGTCAATGATTTTGGCAATAAACATAACGAATTAATGAAAAAATAGCATTAAAATTGAACATGGTCCCTCAGGTCTTTTACTTTACGTAATTTGAAACCGTTTTCCGTTAAGTACTAAAACTAAGACTGTAGCAAAATTTCATCAAGGGCTAAAGTACACTTATTCTAATAACAACGATGGTCTCATTATCTGATTATAAACAAACTTCAGAGTTTGTAAAGTCACACCAGACTGTAACTGTAATCTTATATCATAAAAATAAAAAGTTTTTTTTTAGATTTTTTCGGTAAACAAAGAACTGTCGATATTATTCATGTAAATTAAGACTATGAGACTTATTTCCCTTTATTCCAACTATTTTCATTTGTCATATTTGATTCTCTAGTTCGCGAGATGTAATTCGGTTGGCTTACATCGAAGCAAGTACAACTACGGAGACAATCTTAACAAACTTACCGAGAGACGAAGACACTGAACGCGCATAATTATTTAAAGTTGAACCCGGGAACAAGAAGATTAGCGTACCAGAGAAAATTAAATATCGTCAACGTTCCGCGATCCTGGCTCCCCCTGGAGGCGATGGAACGTGCTAATCGTTCGCTATTTCCCACGAATTCAATAAAATTTCACGCCATGTTTGGTAGGAAAAGGTCACCGATGGCTGAGCCAATAAAGAAAGCGCTGCATTTTACGATGTTTTTGGTATATTAATAGGGATGGGTTGGGGTGTTGTTCGGACGTGGCTGAATTTGCATTCGGTTGCTTGTTTTCGGTCACGAACAAGGTTTATCTTGCTGGTGTTGGTTGTTTAAGGAAAATTATTTAATCCACATTTAATAACGATAATGTGTTGGGAGAAAAGGGAAAATTATTCCGGTGCAGCTACTCATACTGTAGAATACATAAAATGTTACAGTGGAATTTCATCTAAGAGCTTTTAAACAAAACTTACGAGGGCGGAGTAAAAACTTCAACGTACTGAAGTCATATTGAAGCTAACGAGTATTTGAAACCAAAATTAATGGTGAAGCAACATACCGCTATTACATTAAGAGGTTCTCAGCGTAGTATTTTCAATTCTTCTCTATGTATCAAATACCTCAAACATCCCAACTACTAATTCAACTACTAGGTGAGCCAAATGTCATACTACCATTTTGTTTACCCAGTACGTAAATATAAAACCGGAATTTTTGTGTAGAAAATAGGGTAACGACTCCAAATATTGACCAGTTTAGATAAAATGAACAGAAATACATTATTTGTAAATTAATTAGACGAGTTTATGAGCTGAAACAAGTGATATGCTCTTTTTTATAGTTTTAACTTACAAATTATAATACTTTGTTTATAAAATATATAATAATGACAATTAAATTGTAATAATTAATGTTACAGCCGATTGCTGCCAATATTGACCATTACGCACTATATACTAACCGCCTCTGTTCCAAATACTGACTAGTAGTATTATGCTTATAAAACTTAGAAATAACTTTTATTTTTAGTCTATAATAGTACTTTTTTTTAAATCTTTAAATCCTTATAAGTTTTGTAGTTATTAAACTAATCTTTATGAAATATAATATTAATCTGATAAGGTTATTATTGGGTTGATGCATAATTAAATTCGCTGTTTATTTTTACTTTTAACTTGTTGGAATTTGCATTTTTTATTAATTTTTTTTATAAACTTATCTTTCAGGTTTAGTATTGTTATAATGCGTGTTGAAAATCATGAACATTTACGCCATATTATGCTCTACCATTTCGAGAAAGGATGGAAAGCAACAGAGTCCGCGCGCGATATAAATGAACTGTTTGGTGAAAGGTTAATTGGTGAGAGAATGGTCCAAAAATGGTTTAAGCGTTTCAAGGATGGTGATACATCGCTTAAAGATGAAGAAGGAAGAGGTCGACCATCGGATTTCGACGATCAGGCACTTCTGGTAGCGGTGTAAGAGGACGAAAGCTTGACAACACGAATGCTGGCAGACGATTTCGATGTCAACCAGTCAACGATTGTCCGTCGTCTCAAAAAGCTCGTTCGCGTTCGAATTTTTACCGATTTGCTGCAGCGAAACGAACAAACACCATTTCTGAAGAACCTCGTCACTGGAGACGAATCTTGGCTCCTCTTCAAAAACATCAAAAAAAAGAAGGTTTGCGTATCGCCAGGTGTTTCGCCCAAAGGCATACCGAAAGATGTCCACTGTAAGAAGGCAATGTGGTGCGTTTGGTGGGACAGAAGCGGAATCATTCACTGGGAGGTCATCTCAAATGGCATTTGCTATTGGTGGAACGAGAATGGTTGGTGGTTTTTTCAATTTTTTTCTCCCATTTTTTGTTTTTTTGCAGATGAGCGTCAGCAGTGGCGAATTCCGGACAAAAATGGCAAGCGACAGTTCAACATTAACAGCGACGTCTATCTGGCTCAACTTAATCGCCTTCACGCTGCAATCGAGGCGAAAAGAACGCGCAAAAAAAACCACATCGTGTTCCACCACGATAACGCCTGTCCTCATGTCGAGCGTCGTGTCGTCGAATCCATCCCCAATAAGGGATGGGATCTGCTCCCACATCCGCCATATTCACCGACTGAAGCACCTACGGACTACCACGTCAACAGGTCGATGAAAAATTGGCAAAGGAACAAAGTCTACGACGATTTGGATGACTTGGTTGCTGATGTTAAGGCGTGGATCGCCTCAAAGAATCGTGACTTCTTCGCCCGAGGAATCGACTAACTGCCAAACAAATGGGAAGCAGTTCTTGAAGTCGATGGTGAATACTCTCCAGAATAATCATTTAAACATATTTTGGTTAAATATTTTTATTGTTTTTGTTGAATAAAATTTGTTGAAAAAAAAACGAACTTAATTATGCATCAACCTATTATATTAATCTGAATAGGTTCTTTCAATAAATCCTAAAAATCATTTATATTAATCACTATCAGAATAAATTACCAATCAAAGGTATCGTTTTTTTTTGTAAAGGAACTTTACTTTTTATTTTTTTTTTAGTCAGTCGTATTAGACTTGTTTATTTTTGCATTATTTATTTTCCCCTCTTTTTCTTTTTGTTTTCTTCGTAATTGTTCTTCTCTTTGCTGACGCATTTTCAGTTTTTCTTCTTCATTTTTATTTCAGAAACGTTCATTATTCTTTTCTTTTTCAATAAGTGCTTTTTCTTTTTCAACTTTTTTAGCTTCACGTTCGGTTTGTCGCTGTAATTTTTTTTCCCTGGTTTCAAGCTCCAATTTTTTTTCTAGCTCTTCAAACGTATGTGATATAATTGCCTAAATTTTTTCCAACTTATTTGTTTATCCCAAATTTTATTAACATCAACTTCTGGACTTTTAACTGATAAGTTATTTTCATTTTCAGTTTCGACATCAGGTAAAATATTCACTGACATTTTTATATTTTCAGTATTGTTATTTTCAATACTCATATTGAAATCAATCACTGAAGTCATACTATATTATTATCTTTCTTTTGATTACCATTCGAATCGTTCAATGCAGTAATTGATTCAAGTAACGAGCTGCTAATATTCGTGTTATCTTCAGTATTTACATTATTAAGCGACGAATGAGGAATCGTAGAATGCAGATATATTGGCTCTTGTTCATCAATTACATGTAAACAATCATCTAAAAAAAAACAGTTATGATGGAAGTGAATTTGATAAATTACTCCATAAAGTAAACATACCAAATTGAATTTCATAATCATCTGGTACAGACATAGCTGAAGTTGCTGTTAAGGTCATATTTGTTGTTTCAATTACAGATTGATCTTTTAAGACATCTGAAATCACCAAGTCCTTATAGAATAAGATTTGAGACGATCAGTTTTCAGAGAATAGAAGATTCCAACGTCACATAGCTGTAGAATATGTGTTGAGTTAGCTAGGAGACAATACAGAATCATTTTCTTTTCAACACAAAAATGATGCAGTTCCATGTTGATATGAAATTTATGCCCATCACTTAATATTAGTATTGGAAATTTTGTTTTTCTTTCGACAAGAGGAGGATATAATACATTAGCAATATATTCAGAAAAATTTACTTATTTGAATTACTTCGTCCCATAGCTTGTCGTCCCTCCCTTGTGGGAGCTAAGCAATATCCCGAGGCATTTATTTTGATTAATTGATCATTGGATCAAATGATTCTCCATTTGCGGAAAAAGCTCAAAGGACACTGATAGAAAGAATACCCCTCTTACACAGATAACATAAAATTGCTAAGAACACTACACCATTGTAATATGCGATATGCGTTTTTACTTACGAATTCTAACTGATTTTTATTTAATTTGATAAGAAAGCAATATATAAAAAGATAGTCAGATACGTTTTAGGTGGATGGCAGTGTAATTACAAAGATGATTGCATTTTTAAAAAGTAACTTTCTTTCTAGTTGCAGTAACCAGATAGCGATGCTGATTAAACACTATTGCTTGTGCGGATAAACCATTGTAACAACCAAAGAAATGTTGAAAATGTATTATCGGGGCTCCGCTCCTTCACACGTCATGATTCATGAGTGGTTTCTTAATTCTATGCTTAGGGATCCACTGTTGAGGTCACTATTGAAGAAATGGTCAATAAAAGCCGCGATGCACAGGAAATATATCAACATGGTGGGGTGCCGTGTTTGCTTACCAGTTAGTGAAACGCGCGTCAGGAAGTTAGTGATAACTTTAATGGTATAAAATATTTTCAAAAGACAGACAAGACAAAAATAAGAAATTGGAGGGATGCCCTGGATAAAAGACCCAACCGATGAACAATATATTGCCATAAACGATTTACTAACGGATAGTACCAAGTATACAAGTTTCTCTGTAAATGCATGAATTATTCGATGAAATAAGCAGTTATATTACAAGACCATTTTCATATTCACTTTAAGCATCTGAATTATTACGCTATATGTAAATTAAACAATTTTTATTTAAAAACAGACAAGGGAAATAAGGTTGTTGTATTAGACAAGAAGGACTATTGCGAAAAAGTGAACAACTTGATCGACAATGGTCCTTACACAAAAATCAAAAATAGTTTGGAATTTATCGATAAAATCAAAAATATTAAATTACATGATGGTGAAGTTTTAGTCTCCTTTATCTTGGGTTACTTGAGGGAGTTACTTGTGGAAAATAGCCTCGACAACGATCTTGTATCTGAGTGTATTGAGCTTACTACACTTTGCATGAAACAAAACTGTTTTCAGTTTAATAATTCGTTTTTTGAACAGCGAGAGGGGACCGCATTGGGGAATCCATTATCCCCCTTTTTAGCCAATCTGTTCATGAGCAGGTTTGAGGTCGAGGCAAAAAGTTGTTTCAATTATTTCCCGAGAGTGTGGCTAAGGTATGTGGATGATATTTTTGCTGTTTTTGATGCAAACGTTGACTCTATAGATAATTTTATCTGAAAATTAAATAATCGATTTCCTTCCATCAAATTTACATTTGAAATTGAAAACAATGACAGATTACCATTTCTAGATGTATTGATTATTAAAAATAAGGATAATTGTCTAGAGTTTAACATATATAGAAAAAATACCACTACACCTAGATATATTCCCAACGATTCTTATCATTGTATTGGTCATAAAATGGCTAGTTTCAATTTCTTAATACAGAGACTACTCAATTTTCCGCTTAATAACGAAATATATGAAATAGAGAGGAATTATATTAGGAATGTAGCCCAGTGTAATGGATTTGCTCCCTCGTTAGTTGATAAGATAATTAGAAAACATAGATATAAGGTTTTAGTTCGTGAAAACTCAACTTTTCAAATGGAAAGAGACACCTCAAGATTTGTTTCATTACCTTTTCATCATAATTTAACGCGAGGCTTAAAAAATGTTTTTAAGAAAGTCAATCTAAAACTGGTATACAGTGCTGGTTTAAACTTACGACATTTATTAGGTAATTCGAAAGATAAAACTCCTCCAATGGAAAGGTCTGGTATTTCTGAAATTTCTTGTAAGGATGGCGATCAAAGGTACGTTGTGTAAACGAGAAGATCAATCGGAACAAGGTTTAAAGAACACATAGCTCAATTAAGATACAATAGGACCGATAAATCTTGTGTTGCTCAACATATTTTTGAGAATGATCATTGCATAGATAATTTTTTTGCAATAATTTAATATTAATAAAACATGTAACAAACAATAGACAATTAGACGCTTATGAGAGTATAAAAATCAGTAAATGTACCAGCAGTATGAACAGATACAACGGTCCTATTCCTTCGAGTTCTCTGTTCCTACTGCTCTAGGTCCTCACTTGCTATTGGTCGCTTGATTAGCATTGTCACCCCGCCCACAATGCAGCAAGAGACCAGATGGAGGTATCTCCGAGAAAGCCGCAAGGCTTTCGAAGAGAAAACCTCGTGGGACCGCTGTTAACAAGTCCCGTAAACCCGCCGTACCCCCACCGACCTTCGTGTGGGGGTCTCAGAGGAACTCAGTTCCATCTAGCGACCCCGCTCCACAAGGTGACATTATCTCCAACCTTGTGGAGCAACTAGTAGCTCAATTGTTGGGTCAACTTCAGACCCAACTGAGCTCGGCGCTCCGCACTTCCCTCGGAGCCATTATTCCCCAACAATAGTCCCCCAAATTCCGTGGCAGTAAGCCTATGGGGCCCGAAATTCTCGGGTTTCCGGCTTACATAAGTTCCATAATAGTAAACCGCTATCGAAAAATCCCGCTATCCCGCACCAAATGGCGGACCGACGACGCCCGCTGGTCGTCGGCCCGGCATTGGGCGTGACTAGTTTCCCACTTCCGATGGAGACAGTTTTTCATTATCAAGTTAACCTTCACAAAGTTTCTCTGGACTTTGTAGTAAACCCTAATTTTAAGTAATGTCAGACTATGCCCCGCAAAAGAAAGGGCGAATTCTGACACTTCCTGGGATAGCTGGAATCCCATAACAATAAAATTTGGACCCGTTTCGGGCGTAACTGATCGTATATAGGTATATAAAAAACCAGAGTGAAAAAGCGGTAGAATAAGAATTTAGTTTTAATCATCTGCTGATGATGCTAACATGGTTAGCGAAACGTGCGACCAGAATATAAAAATAGTGTTTTGGTGTATTGTGAAAAAATTTTTGTAATAAAAGTTTGTTAGTGTAACGCCATAGGTTCCAAACCCGCAGTGTATTAAACAATTTTCCTCAAGTAACCAACACTAAAAAGATAGGTCTGTTCGCAACCGAAAACATGCAACCGAATGCAAATTTCTCCACCTCCGAACAATACCCCAACTACCCCATTAATACGCCAAAAGCATCGTAAAATGTCCGAGACCGTGCCGCTTCCTTTATTAGCCCAGCTATTGTCGATCTTTTCCCGTCAAACACATCCCGAAATTTTATTGAATTCGCGGGAATAGCGAACGATTACCACGTTCCATCACTTCCAGGGGGAGCGAGGATCGCTGAATGTTGGTGTTATTTAATTTTCGCTCGTACGCTAATTTAAACATATCAGAGTTTAAGTTTAAATAATTATTCGCATTCGTTACCTTCGTCTCTTGGCTAAATGTGTTAAGATTGTTTCGGTACATGAATGCACTTGCCTCAGCATATGTCAATTGAATTTCACCAGGCACTACATACAAGATCAAAATGGCTAACAAAATGTTCGTGAATATTCTAAAATGAGCGTCCTAGCTTAAACTGTTTCGTTTAATCCAAGGAAAGTTTCCGTCGGTGGGAAAAAAAACTTTAAATTTTTCAAGAAAATATCAGAGTCAAAATGTGACATTTTACTGACCTAAAAAAAATCAATGACGGTTAAAATCGAAAGTAACTAAATTCGAACTATATGATGCCGAATTACCAAATTTTTAATTTGAATCAAATTTTTAATAATATATGAAAATGTATGATGTGTTTGCTATTTACAAGGGTAGAGTGAAAAGTCATATACCTATTAGATAAAGTATTGTTTCTTTTAATCGAATATGTATTTATTTTTCAACTTTATACTTGATAAACTTCAAACATCCCTCTGTTTTGGCGATGATCTCTTCATTTGATGTGAACTTCTTTTCAGCTAGCCATTTCTTCACGTTTCGAAAGAGAAATAAGTCAAAAGAAGCCAAATCCAGAGAATAGGGTGGACGCGGCATAAATTGATAGCGCAAGTTGACCAATTTCAGCATTGCATTGTCGTGGCAGAGCCCCATTTTTTTCTTTGCCAAATGAGGGTAATAACGCAGTATAATACTCTCTTGTAATCGTTTTTAAAATTTAAAATCGCAATTCAGCCTTTAATCTTCGAAAATGCTTTGTGAATCGTATAATATACCTTTCCGGCCGATAAAAGGCTACGTTTACAAGAATACCCACCATTTTAACTATTCTTTCGCTTCTGGTATGTGGTAAATTTCATTAATACTAATAAATCGCCGCAGAAACGCTTTCGAATTGCACTTATATACCGCTGTAAAGAGATCAATCGATTTAGTTTTTGGTCCGCAGTAAGCAAACGCGTCACCCATCATGCTGATAGTTAGAATCATCATTAGATTGAATCAACATTGTGAGATTGAGTCATCTCATGACGATGTTAACAGGTTAGCGAAACGTGCGTTGGGAACAAAAAAAGTGATTTGGTATTTATAGTGATAAATCGAATCGAATTTATCATCAGAACGTACTTACCTTTGCAAAGGACCTATCGTTGAAACACATTCGCATTATTTCCAATATTTCTTTGTAAAAACAAATTGTAGAAATTAATTATCAATAATTATTATGATGTAAAAAACTATAAAATATTTTATATACAATGGTATTTCGAAAAGTTCTCGATCTAACATTGAGATTGAGCAAATATGGCTTATTTGTTATCCAAAAATAGCTACAACTGATAAAATCGTCCCAAAAATCTACAATGTCGTATTGAATGATCGGTGACTGAAAGTAAACGAGCTTGCTGAACTTACAAAGATCTCAATAGACCATGTTCACTACATTTTACATCATGTTCTGGGTTTGAAGAAAATTTTCGCTCAATGGGTGCGCGCTCAATTCTGAAGATTATTTAATTTTACTTAAACACACCATCTTAAGTTAGATACAAATCAACTGTGCAAATAATGGGTGGGTACAGGAAAAATTATCCCCAATTATCCTTTAGGATTCTCGGGGTATGGTGCTCACTACTGGATCAATTGAATAGCGTTGCTCGAGCTAAATGTTCACATGTGGGCGAAGAGAAAGAGCCTTCCTTCACGATAATACATCCGCCACACGTCGTGGATCGTTGCTGCAATATTTTATAATCTACACTTCGAGGAGGTTCTGTAATGCGCCATATTCGCCGGATTTGGCCCTCAGTGTTTTCTTTTTCTTTCTAAACCAGAAAAAATAGTACGTTGAATGAAGGTTTATTTCAAATGACGAGCTCAAACTAAGACAACAACTTATTTTACGGAATTGGACAATTCGCTTGTAGCATGTAACGTAGCAAACGGCAAAGAATCGTAAGCAAACCCGCGATTCTTTCGACTTTAATAGGATGGATACTAAAGAACATCTTAAAGAGAGTCGATATGTACCTTCCGCAGACTATTCACAGTCTGTACGGTGATTTTTTAGTGGATCCGAACTTTAACTCGTCAATTCCCATGCTTCTGTCTGAATGAAAAATATTGTTTTTTTGGGCTAATTAACGTGTTTCCATATTAAAAATATTAAAAAAATCAGCCCTTATTTTTTGTAGAGGGTGTGTCACCCGCAGGTGACACTGGACGTAATTGATACATTGAACTTTACATGACATTAAAGAGAAAACAACGTATTTTCTTCTCTATAGTTTTATTATTGTAAAAATAATATGGATTTACTTATGTCAGGAATGTATGTACGTTCACTTCTTATTTGTTGTGGAATTTGTACCAGCATTTAATGTGTAAGCTTATATTACATTTAGAACACGTCTTTTCTTGTGCGTTGTAAACAATTTTTCTCCATATGATCACCTAAACTGCCGACTAAGCTAGTTTCAATTCAAACTCTCGATTTAAGAGAACTCTCGATTTTTTTAGTTTATTTTAAAAATTTATCATAAATAATAGTAATAATTGATGCGAAAAACTTTTTAAAAACTTGTTACAATTAATTATAATTGAATTAAAATGTATACAATTTTAAATAAAATCACGTGACTACGAACGCGCTGCGATAGTCTGCTTTATTTGTAACGTTAGAATACTAGCGTTTTTACATCAGTACTGTCAGTTTTTACACCAGTACAGTTTTTACATCAGTACTGTCAAAATTATTGTCGGTTAAGTACAAAATAAAATATTATTGATTACTAATTTAGTTCAGTAATGAGTGACAAAGGGTTCATAAAGGCTAATTCTGATAATATACCTCCTGTGGATATTTTTATGGTCACAGATTTTCTGAAAAATGACATTCGGTTCAATTTAGCTGAAGTTAAAAGTGCTTAGGCATCGATGTAAGTTTTTTAAAAAATAATAATAATGTAAATGTAAATAAGAAACAAAATATTTCTATTAAATATAATTAAACTATTTGGCCGGTCGCGTTGGTGCGGCGGTAAGAGCGGCGGCCTGCCGCTGCTTTGCCGAATCCGCGCTGAAGCGATAGCTGGTTCGATTCCATCGCTCGGATGGTTACTTTTCTTTCTTCTGTCCGTTTATCTTTCCTAAATGTTTGTGATTGTTTCTAGGCAAGAGTGTAAAATCCGACTAAGAATTACCCCTCAGTCACGCCAGTTAAAGGCTGAGTAAGGCCGGATGCCTTCTGAGAAGAGAGGCACATAACCAAGCATTGATAGCCTGAGCGGGGTGCTGGCCGGGGTTTGTCGGTAGCTGATGACCGTGGTTCGGAACCCACGTTAAGCTGTAGGTAAAGTCGCTAAATAGCCTAGTTGCTGATGCGCCTCTAACCTTAACACTTTTTTTTTAAACTATTTGTGGGGTGTCACGAGAATGTTACAGGGACAAGGCTATAGGTTTTGTTCAACTTAAATGCAAAAATGGTATTTGCACGGTAAAAGGACGTGTATGTTGAGAACATAAAGTTCGGAGTAAAGCTTATACAGTTACCTTGATTATTAATGAGAAATTAAGAAACCCAATGTCACGATTGTGCAGCTTCAGAAAGGGGCCGAATTGCCCCCACGCGAACCGATTGGCCTTCGGTACATTGCGTGAGGCCACAAATTGCTCCGATTATTTTCGGCGTGTCATCGGTACTAGGTTTAAAAAATTATTTTCAATTTGATATAACTTTTTAATTATAAGGAAAAAATAAATAAATAAAAATAGTTTTTCAATGGTAATAGCAATGGTAATGACAATGGCAATTTCCATGACAAAAAAAATTGTTTAAAAGCGCAGTTGGTGTTTTTAGATGGGGGTTTCCCGTATTTTTGTGAATAGGATATCACGACAGTCCTGCGAAACTCGCAGTAGGTCCAGTTACTACCACATTTTCTTTTGATTAGCTAAGCATTTTGGCAAGATGCATCCAGCTCGAAAACAAAAAGTGGAAACCAGCATTTTTTCCTCGTAATCTGTCCTCATGGAATCGACATTCTCATCGAAGTAGTCTACTCCACCCATGTAGTTGTTGTACATTTTTATAAGTGATGGGCAGTCAACTTGTATTTTTGTCCGTTTTTTTGTTTATTATACCGATCAGATTGCCTTTTGTCATTGGTGACAATCCGTGACAATTCGAGACTACATTGACGACACTATTATCATGCCACTTAGCCGCAATTATTGCTTGTTCGTCCTTGTAAACTAGCTCACCACTAGGTTTATTTTTCATCTCTTTATTATTCATAAGGTTACATTTTTCCAGGCGGTTTTCTCTGATACTTCCGGTTCCTCCGATTTTGTTCTTGTGTAAATATTTCAGCAAAGGCAAGCCAGTGAAAAAAATTGTCAAAATACAGGTTGTATGGACCAAGATTCTTTGGTAACCTGGACCGTAGCTCTAAAATGACAGCGGCACCTAAACCATAATCAGATTGTTGCATCAGAGTCGGACCAGTTGCACCTTGATACAATTCGCAGTTGACGAGGTACCCATGCCGTGTAGCCGCTGAACAAAGTTTGTAACCAAACCTGATGGGCTTCCCGTGGATATGTTGCTTTGTACTATGTCTCCCAAAGTACGGGACAATGATTTCGTCAATTGAAATATGCCTAATGAAAAGTGCCTAAAATATCTTCCTCTCGAACCCCTTTCCTACAAGAAGAAAAAAGAGATATATTATTCGTCCATTTCTTTACTGTAAATTCCTTTTTCTTTTTTTTTCTTTCGAGCCGGTTCATCAATTTCATGCTGTTCTTCTTCTATTTGCCCTTCTCTATTAACTTCTTCATTGTTTGTATCAGTAGGTCTAACCTGCACTTCTACTTCTGAACGTAACATTCTATCATCATTCATTCGACCCCACTGTCTACATTAGTGACGTCATCATCCTCAGGAGGAAAAGAGATGATGTCACCGTCTAAGTCATCGTCAGCTTCTAATGCATCAACTACGTCATTCAACGTCAAGCTAAATAAAAAAAAGAAACTATAACACACGCAGCTCATTTAGTTATAATAATGCCCAGTGTCACCTACAGGTGATACGTGCTATTTAGACCGCTATTTTGAATACAAAAACAATAATTTTTCAATATAATTATTCACATTACAAGTTTGATTATGAAACAACAACTTGCAATAATAACTACTACACTAATTACCCTTTTGGCATTTTCACAATAATACAAAGTTAATAAAACACTTCCATTCAAGAAAATGAAGTAACCGTTTAAAACAAATGCATTATTTTGACAGATAACATATGGGTCAGTGTTGCCAAAAATACTACTACTATAAATACTACTAAATGTTGACCTTCAAGTGTGCTAACAAAAACTATACATTAATCAATGCACACCTCCTAGTTAACGAAGAAAATAAATCTAATCCTGAAAAAGTAAATAAGTCCTGGGAAATTCTGGAAAAGACTATCTCTAAAATTCCCTCTAACCAGGTAAAAATTCTATTGGGTGATTTCAACGCCCAATTAGGGAAAGAAAAAAAGTACAGGGAAACAGTTGGCAGTTTTCCCTCTCATAAATGGACTAACCATAATGGTAGAAGATTGGTTGAACTATGTTCGCAGTTTAATCTAAAAATAATGTCAACCCATTTTAAGAAGAAAATAACAAAACAAAAGACCTGGAGTTGCTCAAACACGTACATGGGTGAATTTCAAATTGACCATGTTGCCATTTCGTACTCCAATTATAAAGAGATTTTGAATGTTCAGGAAAGGAGCTAACATAGATACGGATCACTACTTGACTAAAATCAAACTTAGCTTAAAACCGAAAAAACTTATTCAAAAGAGACTGCTAATACCAAAGTTCGACCCTACGAAAATAAAACCAGCTCTTACAGAAGAGCTTGATAAACAACCAGCACAGAACTGGCAAGAATTGAAACAAACAATTATTAAAAGAGCCTTAAAGTTGGTCCATTTACAAAAACGTTGAAAACATCCATGGTGGGATGAAGTTTGCGAGCAAGCAAGAAGTAAAGCATTCAAAGATTGGAACAGTCAAAAACCAGCAATAAACTAAAACATCTTTTTGGAAGCAAGAAAAGAAACATCGAAGCTAATTATACAAACTAAAATAAAATATGAAAACAATCAACTTAATGAAATAGAAAAATATTTCCAAAAAATAACCCCTGAAACTTTTACAAAACATTTAAAACTAAATTAACAGGCTATTAATCGCAAAGTTCTTGCTTCCAAAAGGAAAACGGACAATTAGCTCTAAATAACCAAGACAATTGCAAAGAACTTGCGAAATATTTTGAACAAATACTAAACTGTCGTGAGCCCTTAAACAAATTACCAACACTAAACCCTTAACAAACAAACCCAGAGTCGTTACCACCGAATGAAGATAAAATAATTAGGCAAATCAAGCGGCTTAAAAATAACAAAGTTTCTGGTGAAGATGGAATCACTGCTGAACTTTTGAAATCCGCTAGTCTAGGTACAATCAAGGAAATAACCAAATTCTACAAGAAGTTTGGCGAACCGAACGGATTCCGGAAGATTGGAAAGATGCTCTAATCCATCCACTACACAAGAAAGGAGATAGAACGGATGTAAATAACTATAGAGGGATATCTCTTCTCCCAGTTTGTTACAAGATTACTATCTCAATGTCTACTAGACAGAGCTCAGGGACAGTTAGAACCTAAAATTGGTGAATATCAAGCAGGTTCTCGACCGGGCAGATCCTGCCCTGAACAGATGCTGAATCTAGAGTTGATCCTAAGACATCAAAAACTGTACAATAAAAATCTCGTCTGTATATTTGTGGATTTCAAAAAAGCATATTATTCTATTGACAGCGAATCTTTATTCCGAATCTCGAAAGAACAAGGACTAGATCTGAAAATGCTGGCAATTATTAAAGCAACATTAACTAACAAAAGGTCACAAGTTAAATTCATGGGTGACATCTCAGAGCCCTTCGAAATTAAAACTGGAGTGAGACAAGGGGATGGATTCTCGCCACTCTTATTTAACTGTGTTCTAGAAAAGTAATACAGGAGTGGCGTGAAAAAAATTCGGCTGACTGAATATTGACCAGCCCATTAAACTTGGGAGAACCACCATCAAAATTGATTGTTCGGGGTTTGCTGATGATCTAGCAATTTTGGCTCAAGATGTATTAACGGCACAGAAACAGACTGAAATCCTAAAAGAAACAGCAGAAAAGGTTGGACTCCAAATTTCCTTTGAAAAGACACAATACATGACCTGCAACAAACTAAGAACACCATTTCTAAAAACAAAATATGGGAACATCAGACGAGTCTCTCAATTCAAATATTTGAGTTAAATAATCATGGAAAATGGGTTGGAAAAAGTATGTATCTAAAAACACAAAACTGAGACATTACAACACAGTTATTAAGCCAGAATGTCTATATGAAAGCGAGACATTAAGGACATTGAAAAGAAGGAAAGAAAAATCATAAGAAAAATCTTAGGCCCCAAACAAATAAATAACACAACATACGGACTTCGAGAAAACCAAGAAATCAAACAATACACAGCGATATGAGAAAAAGAAGACTTAAGTTTTACGGACACATAAAACGAATGAATCCGAGTAAGCTAACAAGACAAATAGTAGAATTTTATGAAAATAGGAGTAGAGCTAAAGTAGAAATAATTAAATGGATTGCTGCAATTAAAGAGGACCTAAGATCAGCAAATATTACACAAAGTGAAATTCAAGATAGAGGCTGTTTCAGACACAAGGTTGACATTTGGAAGGTTGGCCAGGGAAAATATGTAGGAAGGAAATGTAGGAACAACTTTGTCTGACGAAAGGAAAGAAGCTCATAGCGAAAGAATGAAATTAGTATGGGCGCAAAGGAAGGCTAACAACAACAAACGCCATACGTGAACAATAATAATAAATGTTGACTTTTTAGCAGTATTGTATTTTTCATTTAAATATATTATTTAATATGTTAAATGAATTCGCAAATCTCTGTCACCTAGAGGTGACACTGGGAATTGACGGGTTATATTCAAATATAACAATAACCAAATTAGATGCCATGAAACAATTTATTTTATGTGAAGTTCTGTCAAAGCGTATTCTGTCAATCCAATTCCCAACCAGTTTTTCAAGCAATTTGGGTCTCATGTATGCAATTGTCCGAGTTATGTAGGCTTCCAAGGCGTCTATAATTGCTGGTTTATCGATCTAGATCACAGATTTCACATAAACTCAAAGAAAATAATTTAAGGCATTAAACCTCATGACCTTGTTGGCCCATTAACAGATCCCTTCCTCGAAATAATTTTCTCACCGAATTGTTCAACACCCTCAACAAATCGATTGTTGGCTGTATAACATGCCGAGCCATTCTGTTAGAACCACATCTTCTTCAGATCAATACCATTCAAATTCGGAATTAAATAATCCACGTAGTCGAATACCAAAGCCCAATTTCCGGCGAACGGTGACGAACTGATAAATTTGGGTCTTCATCAACACTGCCATTAACAGCGGTGATATTTTCTTCGCACACAACGCACAGTTTTTTGTCTTGTTTTTGTTTCAATATCGAGCAGCGTGAAATGCGATCGAAATTTGTCAATAATTCGGCGAATACATCACTCGTTTGGGAGATTATGTGCGCCATAAAATTCACGATATGCTCTATAAGTTTGGCGTACAGAACACTAGTTTGGATAATAAAGTTCGACGATTTGTAAGCGTTGCTTGAATAAAATTGGCACTAGAAGGGGGCAAATTCACACTTCGCTTAACAGACCACTATTAGGCACTAAAAAAATCATCATTTATTAGCCGAGTACTATATTTTACAAAAAACATCCGTTAACCGTGCTTCACCCTATACTACCAACTGCTAAAAGAATCTTCCCGTACTATTTGAAAATAATTTTACTGTTGAATAGCTATTGTAAAAATAGTTAATTCGAAATATCTTACATTTCCTTTGTGTCAAGTAGAAATATGGTACATTTTGACTTTAATATCCAGCTTCGTGGATGGGCTGCCTGGAAATAAAAATTTTAAAATTCAACGGGCCATTACCGGGGAACGAGATTTGCCCATACAAGAGTCATATTTCTTTGATAACTTAAGCAAATGGCACACGCATGAAGCCAAATACGTTATGCGGGATTCAGATTTAATAAAACTTTATGGCCGCTTGGTGTAATAGAAGCTAGCTCCGTTCTTATACAGGACGCTACACCTTATAAGCGTCATGATTTTGTAAAATTGAAGACATTTCCAACAAATATTATGTTTAAGTTGCACATGATGTTCGATTTTTGTATATATATATATATATATATATATATATATATATATATATATATATATATATATATATACACGAAAATGAACGACGTGTATATATATATACACGAAAATGGGGACCGAAAATGAATCAAATTTTCTTAGATCATCTATGCTATCTATGCTATTTTTGTTCGATCAAGGAATGAAGGCAAGCCAAGCAGTGAACAAAATTACCGATACTTCTCTTCATCGCATAGGAAAATTGTACAGGCAAGGAATTTGTGTTCCCCATGAATTGACAGAGACGGCGCTCGATCAACGGCATACCATCTGCACGTCTCTTTTGTCTCGGTATGATGCCGATCCGTTTTTGCGACGAATTGTAACTGGTGATGAGTAGTGGGTGCTATACAATAATATTGTATGAAAAAAACAATGGTTTTCGTCCGGAGAAGCACCTGTTAAGACCCCTCGATCATGACTAATAATAAAGAAGGTCCTGGTTTGTGTGTGGTGGAATTTTTCCGGAATCATACACTCTGTATTGTTTGGACCTAGTCAGACCATTACAGCAACAGTGTATTTTGAACAGCTAGAGCAAATGAAGCAAGAGGTCATAAAAAACGATCTGTTTCGGTCAAAAATAAAAAAAGGATCTCCTTCACTCCATTAAGGCGAGGCCTCACGCTGCAAAAATAACACAGGAAAAAATAATATTGAAGAAGCGAAAACGCACTTGGACGGACTTTTTTAAAAAAGGAATTGAATAACTGCCTTTACGCTGGCAAAAGGTGTTAGAAAATTATAGAAATTCTTTTGTTGACTAGTATTTAAGATGTCTTAAATAAATAAATATTACTTTTCGGTCCCCCTAATATATACACTGCCTGACAAAGTGGGGAGTATAGGGGAGTATAGGGGAGTATAGACGACGACCTGAATAAGCACGTAATCTGCACTCCGATATGCAGATGACACGACATTGCTCGGAAACTCAAAAGTGGAAATCGTAAACTTTATGAAGAGGGTGGACGCAATTAGCAGATAAATGGGCCTAACAATAAACTTAACAAAAACCATAATAATGATAGTACATAGGTTACTGGAGAGGAAGATCGGGCCAATGTCCATAGTCGGAATAGAAATGGTTTAGTAATTTATATCCCTGAGTGTAAAAATATAAAACACTGGTAGCTGCGAGCCTGAAATATTAATAATCGCTATAGGAAAAACCGTTGTTACCAAATTGACAGGCGTATTGAAAGACTGCGAAATAAGCAAAAACATCAAAATCAGCCTGGTGAGAACATTCATATTGCCGATCGTAACATATGCCCCATGGACCCATGGACTTAAAAATCAGCTGATAGATGGTGTATCGATGTCTTGGAAATGTTCACATGGAGGCGTATGCTCAGGATTCAGCGGAAAGAGAAGTACACTAATGAGTCTATTTTGGCCGAACTTAACATTACTGAAAAGCTCAGCAAAACAATTAAAAAATCCATACTGAATTATTTCGGCCAACACCATGCGAAGAAAGAATGATTTCCTTAAAAGCTTTGTAGGGAAATTGCCCTCGAAGAAGAAAATAATACTCATACGTTATGTTGATTAAATCTTAGAATTGAAAAGTGTCTCTGGATATTACTGCATACGAACGGCCGAAGAAAGTGAAGAATGGCGAAACAAGGCCCAGCATGGCCCATCATATACATATTGCGCTGTCACAATCATCAGAGGCGAGCCGTACCGTTAGGAATATATATATATATATATATATATATATATATATATATATATATATATATATATATATATATATTTTTTTTTTTTTTGTGTGTGGTGTAAGGGTAAAATATTTTCGTAAATTTTACCGACAGTTCTTTTCTCATCGACGTCTTGTTTATTTTGATTCATCGGAATTCAGTTTTTTGTTGAATCCTAAGATATTACTTGAAAATAAAATGTAATGTATTTATAATCATACATTCCATACGTTTCAGCATAAATGTGGGTTGTTTTGTTACAAAAAAAGAAAAACTTACACATTGTTGTCGTTTAACTTTAGAGTTCAAATTACTAGCACTAATGTTTTATACGATAACACATTTTAAAACGATTGACATCACATTGAGAATTACATGATAAATTGTTTATTAAATTGACTATTCAAAATGTCCATCATCCACCAGCATTCCTCGTGAAAGAAGCAAACCTCGTCGGTTGGCAAAATACTGAACAACAAAATTGGATTTCTTTGCTTTTGGCTAATAAATCATCAACAATATACCCTTTATATATGATAGTGGTGGAGTAATTGCTCGTTCAATGTCCTGTACAATCCAATCCAATCCAATCTAATCTAATCCAAACCAATCCAACCAGAAAGTTGAACTTTTTACCAACATTTTAAGTACTTTCAGTAGAGTTTTCTTCAACAAGATGATAGAATGATGGAAGATCTGGTAAAATTGCCTTCAAAGTAAAATTTATTACTCAGCACCGATTCCTCACTGGCGCCCTAGTTCTGGAAATTCTGGAAGCACACCATCCGTATCCATATCCATCCGTATGGTATCCATATCCGTCTTTCAGAAACTTGAACAATTTTTCGGAATCTTGGAAAACTTCTCTGCATATATAAAGAATATGATGATATTCGAGTACAGAATATATTTTAGTTTGTAAATCAAACTTAAATGTGCACACTGAAAACATTGTTGTTGTTGTTTAAAAATAACATTGTCGTGGCGATATTGCGACGCTGCCACATTGCGATTGGCTGTTTTAGCTTATAGCACTCGTTTATAGCACTGGTTGGCATCTCATTACTTAAATGAATTTAAAATTTATAAAAAGACTATGAGACATCAGTCCCATTAATTTATTTACGCACCCCGTAGATTATATACGATGTGATCAAAATTGACCGGGATTGAGTCATTTAAACCGCGCGCGGTTTATGAATCGGATTTTTTTCTTGGGTTAATACAATCGTAAAAATGTGAAGTTTGAGCGCGATATGTCAGTTATTGTGTATTTGGTAGATGTTTGCTTGTGTCAGGAAAAGTTACCCTGAAGATTTTTACTATGGATAAAAAAAAATTGAACAAAGAATTTGTATAAAATTTTGTATTTTCAATGAAATTTCTGCAATGGATGCATTAAAACTGTTGCATATACTTTAGGGGGATTATACTATCTCAAGAACCAAAATATTTGAGTGGCGCAGAATATTTAGTAAAGGCCATGAGATCATTGGAAACTTACACCGTACCAGATGGACGTGAATATCTGTTAACGTCGATAACATCGAGAAAATTTAAAAAATCGGCTTTGAAAATCGTTACGTTGGCATTAGAGAGATAGCAGAAGAGCTTGGCATCTCTTATAGATCATCTGAACACATTTTAGTTGATATTCTGGATATGAAACCGCCGTCTTATACGGATCCAATTGTGCGAGATTTGTTGGGAAAACATATAACGAAAACTATTGCTCAAGCCCCATAATCACCGGATATGGCTCCCTGCCACTCTTTCTCTTCTCCAAACTCTTGTGAGTTTGATCCAGTCTGTGGAACGAGTTTAGACTCGATTGATGGTATTAAAAAAATCTCTGGAGGAATTGAAGAAGATATGTCCATAAAAGTGATAAATAACAAAGTAAAAAATTGTTTCATTCGGTTTAAAAAATTCCATTTCGGCCTCAAGTATTGGCATGTATGTATTAAATCAAATTGAGTTTATTTTAAAGGCGATAATAAAGATTTGTACTAAAATTGCAAGAAAATGTGTTTTTTTATCAGTCTCGTTAAATTTTTATTACATGCTATTGAAGTTTTTATGTCACATTGGTTATTTCAGATTGCCTAATTTTCTCTAGAATCTACTTCTAATTGCGATATTCACTATCCAATCCATACATTGTTATATCTTACGACAGATCCACCCTGTAATATGCTCTAACCTTAAGTTATTCCAGTGTATCTTCCAGCACATTAAAGTGTAATGCTTTTGTGGGGAATGGAAGACTTACCGACTAACTAACGAACAGTGTTGAGGGAATCTTTGCTTCAATTTAGTGAGCGAGAGCATCATAAAGATATATAATTTCGTTCCCGACCACGTGAGACATTTTCAAATTTTATGAGCGGAACAGATTACCGGAGAGAAAAACCGACCGAAAAATCTTCTATTTCTCTTTAAAAAGGAAATTACGGTTTAGTATTTCCCGTGTTCGCTTAATCCCGTGTTAGATGACTCTTAAATAAAGAAAAGCGGATATTTTTGTTTTGTCTTATATAGAAATTGCTCCAGAGAATGTAGCAATTTTAATATTTACCTTGATATTTTTATGTACCTGGATATTACCTTGATCCAGAAGTTGTTAAAATCTGAATAGAAAAATCGATCGAATTCAATCTATTCTATATTCTTTTCTCTGCCACTCGGGTCCAATATACTTAACGATGTCATCAATCCATCGTGCTTTCGGTCTTCTTCGCGGACGTTTGCGATCAAGCGGTATCCACTCCAGGATTGCCTTGGTCCATCAGTCGTCCAATCGCCTTGCTATATGGCCTGCCCATCTCCATTTCAATCGCTTTACTCTTCCCATGATGTCACACACTTTTGTTTGTTCCCTGATCCATGCGCTTTCCATTCCCCTCTGTGCCACCCGAAGTTTTTGAATTGATTGCGATGTGAGTGTCCAGGTTTCACTTCCGTATGTCATAACGGGTAGAACGCACTGATCGAATACTTTTCTTTTCAGGCAAAGTGGGAGTCTGCTCTTAAACACTATGTTGAGCCTACCAAATGCCTGCCAGCCACATTTAACACGCCGTTCCACCTCCCGGGCGGTATTCCCCTCCATGGAAATCCTCTGCCCAAGATATATAAAGCTGTCAACAATCTCTAAATCCCTTCCTAGAACTGAAATTCTTCTGTCCTGAGCGAAGTTATTGAACATAACCTGACTCTTTTTCAGGTTTATTTTCAAGGCAAATGGTTCGCCAGCCCTTTGCAGTTCTTGTATGCGTCTTTGCAGCTCCTCTGGGTCTTGTGAAATGAGAATAATATCATCTGCAAACCTAAGATGGTGTAAGTTTGCACCATTGATCTTTACACCATCCTGTTCCCAATCCAGTTTACGGAATACTTCTTCAAGGCCAGCCGAGAAAAGAATAGGCGATATTGCGTCACCCTGCCGTACACCTCGTTCTATATTAATTCCCACTTCAAGATCATCAAGGTGAATTGTGGCTGTAGCTCCATCATATATCGATCCTAATAGGTTTACATAGGCTCTCTCTACACCTTGGCTAAGCAGTGCATCCATTATCGCATGCTTTGAGATGGAATCAAATGCTTTTTCGTAGTCGATAAAAGCCAAGCACAGTGGCATGGTGTATTCGTTGTGCCTTTCTATGACCTGCTGTACAACCTGGATGTGATCCATTGTACTGAATCCACTTCTGAATCCTGCTTGTTCTCTTGGTTGTGCGTCATTCAGTTTTTTTAATATTCTTTTGGAAATTATCTTAGTGAAAACTTTGTACATCACTGATAGGAGGCTTATTGGACGGTAGTTCTTTAAATCTTCCTGTGCTCCTTTTTTATGTAAAAGGATCACTTCTGCATTTTTCCATAAGTCCGGTACTTTTTGTTCTTTGAGGCATTGTGAGTATAATTTTGCTAGTGTTTTATGTAACGTCCGACCACCAGCTTTTAGCATTTCGACAGTTACACTATCCTTTCCTGGAGCCTTGCCGTTCTTCATCAATTCTATAGCATTTGTTACTTCCTCCACTAGGATATCTGGCATTATATATTGTTCTTCCGTGGGTATTGCTGTCCCTGACTGGCTCTGATCTTCATATAACTGGGAATAAAACCTTCTGACAATCTCTAACATTTGGGTACGCGTCCTGCACACTGTGCCATCCTCACGCTTTAAAGCATATATTTGCGTTCTTTTGTTTCTCAGCTTCTGTTTAGCTTTGTTAATTCCTTTGTTTTCTTCCAGGGTTTTTTGCACTAGCTGCATATTGAATCGGCGCGTGTCCTCTCTGATACGTTTTCTTATAGTTTTGCAGAGCTCAGTGTACTCGACCCTGCCAAAAGGACTGCCTGCATTTCTCATTGCTAGCCGTTTCTTCATTAAATCAATGGTCTCACTGGAGATTTTTGTTTGTTTGAGACATTTTTCCTCTGGTACTATTGAAGCAGCCGTTTGAAGTACATTGTTGGCGATTTCTTCATATTGAACTGATATTTCCACGTCCTCTGGATCTTGTAACGCAGCAAACCGGTTTGACAAAGCAATCTCAAAATCGCTTCCTCTCTCCAGCAGTTTTCGAGAATCCACCTTGCCCTTCTTTGATCTTACTATTCTTTCGCGCTCTTTTCGACAGTCAATCCGAACCCTTGCTCGTACCATTCGGTGGTCACTTCCAACATTAAAATTGTTAAGGACAGTACAATTGGTAAATATTGTTTTATCGTTGGTCATGATGTAGTCAATTTCGCTTGTGAGCCCAGATGGACTTTTCCATGTCCATTTTCTGCTGATATTTTTCTTATAGAATGAATTCATAATATATAGTTCTTGTCCTTCAGCAAAATCAACTAATCTGTCACCTCTATTGTCTCGCTCACCAGTTCCATATGGGCCAGTTGCATTTTCGTCTGTTCTTGTTGTTCCAATTCTGGCATTAAAATCACCCATCAGGATTTTGTACCTACATTTCTCCTTGTATAAAAGCTGGGCCACATCATCCTAAAATTCCTCAATTTCCTCATCTTTATGGCTTATAGTTGGTGCATAAGCTTGGACGATTTGAAGCCTAAACTTTTTATTCAGCTGAATGACGCATTGGGCTAATCGGTCGGATGTACTTTCAAATTTTACCACACTGTCCTTCAGCTTTCGATTGATGAGGAATCCAATTCCGCCACATCGGCCATTTTCCGTACCTCGAGTGTAGAGTACGTGTCCAGTTGGTTCCAGTTTGATTAACTCTTCACTCTTCCTTCGTGTTTCACAGAGCCCAATAATATCCCAATGTATGTTATCAAGTTCGATTAACAGTTCTTGCAATCGGGCCTCTGTTTTCATAGTCCGTATATTTAACGTTGCAATGTCAAAAGTCCAATGGCAGCCTGATCTAACCCGGTGATTCTTAGCACCCTCTGCCTTGGGGCAGGTCTTCCCGCTGCCGTAGGTAGTTGCCCCTTGGCCTCCGGAGAATGAGGGCCGTGTTTGAGGTTGTACTGTCATATTTCAACATATTGAAATACCATGTTGAAGGTATGGACCGTAATCTGCCACGCTGGTCGAATGCGGGTTGGCAGATTTTGGATCATGTTAGTCTGAGGCCTCCGCTTTGACCTGTCCGCCAGGGGTGACGCTCCCAGGAGCATAGACTCCAGACGGCATAACTCAATGCTTCATTACCCTACTCAAACTGATCCACAAAGGGGCTATATATATATATATATATATATATATATATATATATATATATATATATATATATATATATATATATATATATATATATATACCAGGTGTCCCATTCAGGATGGATCGCGGCCGTATCTTGAAAACTATTTATCCCACAGCTTTGTGGAAAAAAAAATTGTACTAAAAATGATCATGAGAAATTCACCAAAAACATTGTAAGCTTCTAAAACGACCGCAAGAGGGCGTGACGAGCCAAACATTTTTAAAAATAATTTTTTTTGTGTATTTTCAAGTGTTAACCGAGTAAGAAAAATTCTCAGTTATAATTAGCAAACTGTCTCCTACAACTTTGTTTTATGACATTTTGTCGTAACTTCGCGAATAAAGAAGTGGGGGGAGTTTTACCTATTTAGATAAAAAGTCGTCTAATGTCCGTTTGCCTAAACCGATTTTCCTCAATTTGGATTCATTTAAAAAGAATTACTGGGACAATCAGACAATCTGGGAGATAAATTATTTAGTTTATAAATGAAACCGCGAGATGGCGTTACATTCAATAGTTTGTTTTAAGTTTTGTTCAGTTTTTTCAAATGGAATGGTACAGCTTCTACTACATGGCAAGAAAGGTAATTTAAAGAGGAATCGTCCAGTGAAAACCCGAAATCGATATCTCTGACTCGATTTTTCACTACTACCTGCATTATGTTAAAAAATTATTAACCTAATGTTTACCTTCCTTCACACTTTACCCAGGCCTAGAACTGGTTTGGTAAAATTAACAGCACAACAGTCTAATAATTAACAGAATCTGAACGAATCATCCAAGAAGTTTCGAACCACCTGCGAGAAGTGGGCAGGGCATCCATCATGCTGGTACCACATTTGTCTTCTTGTTTCCAACGAAACATCTTCCATTAGTTCTGGCAGTCCATTTTGTAAAAAATTTAAATGTTTCACTATTCAAATGTCCATTAAAAATAAACGGACCAATAATTTTGTCTCCCAAAACACCACACCATACGTTCACACTCCATCTATTTTGGTGGTTGATTTCTAACATTCAGTGTGGATTAGCAACTGCCCAGTAGTGCATATTATGTAAGTTAACGCCTAAATCACTGCTAAAAGTAGCTTCATCAGTCCATAGTATGCGTTTTAAGAATTGTTTATTTCCACTACACATATTTTTTAACCAGTGACAATAGTCGTCTGTCGAAATCGTTATCCAAAAGGGCTTGGTGTAAGACAACATGATAGGGATGCAGCTTGTTATCTCTTAAGATTCGATGAACGGATGTCTTGCTAACACCTAATTCTTCAGATATTTGTCTGAATAAATGGGGGTTGGTTTCAACATAAGCCAGAACATTATCTACGACATTATCTCCATTACGAATCGAACGTAACCTGGTGCGGACTGGATCTGGATGCACAATTCCTGTTTCTCATAAGCGTCTTGCTAGATGTGTAAACACCTTCTTCGAATAATGCCTTCTTTCGGGATATTGACTTGCATATTGCCGCTCTGCAATACATGCATTATCAAAACATTGAAAATACACCTCCAACATGTCATAGGCCTCGTTAACCGTAAAAGGCATAGATGTTATTATAATAATTATTAATAATCAATAAATGCAATGTTGAAAATGTAATGCATTTCAAAACTGACAAGTTAATTTGACTGTTTTTGTTTGTTTCCATGGTTTGCTTCTTACACTCTTTGTGTAATGTACCTAAGGATTGCATGCGTTTATTTGGAAACCCGAAAACGCATAATCTCATTCATCCATTCATTTAGTTAAAAAGAAAGAGTAGGTATATTTATTAATGACTGATTTCAATATTCTGTCAAGTAGTATTTAAGCATCACAAAAGAGAAAATGCAACAATTGGGGAGAGGCATTTTTTCCGCTTATGTAAGTAAATTAGAAAATATTATCAAGGTCAGGATTAGAACATTTATGATGATTGATACTGAATAGATAATTTTATTTTTTAAATAAAATTGTCGCGGTTGCGTTTGCGACCTATATATTAAGACCAACTTTTTATCTAAATAGGTAAAACTCTCCCCCACTTCTTTATTCGCGAAGTTACGACAAAATGTCATAAAACAAGTTGTAGGAGACAGTTTGCTAATTATAACTGAGAATTTTTCTTATATGCAGTTTTTTGATTTTTTTGGATTGCGTCCAATGAGACAACAGTAGTCAGTAGATATACACCCCCGAACGTTGGGTTCCACAATCCCATGTGGAACGCTCAACAACCTGCGTCTCCGCCAAAATAAACATTCGTTAGTTGCTTGACTGAGAGGAAGCCCCACCCATCCCTCGCATTGGAGGACACATGTTTCGTCTGTTGGTGGTTAGACTCATCAGGGTACCGACATATCTCTCTCTCGTCAAGAATAGGGAGTCGCTCTCCACAATCAAACAACATTATATATATATATATATATATATATATATATATATATATATATATATATATATATATATATATATATATATATATATATATATATATATATATGAAAGTTACGGTGACAAGGCTATAGGTTTTGTTCAACTTAAACATAAAAATGGCATTTGCAGGGTAAAATGACATATATGTTGAGAACATAAAGTTCGGAGTTATGCTTATACAGTTAGCTTGATTAATAATGAGAAATTATGAAAAGTCCAAGAAATCCAAAATTTCACGATTGTGCAGCTTCAGCAGGTAACCAATACTCAAACAAAAAAAATAATATAATGTTATAAACAGTAATAATTTGTATATATTTGATGACAGGTGGTTGTAAACATGCATTAGCATTACTTATGTAGACACATTGGAGAAGTGAAGATCCAACACCCATTGAAGAAAAATGTTAAATATTGAGTAACCAAAAGATATTTTCTAGTTTTGAAATTATTTTTTGAGCATAAATAACAATATAAATCATAATTAGAAAAACAAAACATATACATACTGTCTAGATCACTAATTTTATTTCAATAAAAAATTCACTATTAAATATACACAAAACTTCACCCATCTAGGATAATATGGATAATATGTAAACTACATTAATAATCAATTCAGAATAAAACAATCACTACCAAAAATTATATACATATTTGTTTTATTGTATTCATTGAAATTTGCAATACTTTTAAAACCACACAGATTCTTCAAACCATCACACTAAACTCTATTAACAATATTTTTTTAAAAATCCACCCAAACTACATTATTGCTTTAATTAAGGGTTTCACTATTTTTAAAACAATGGCGATTTTTCACCTTATGTTTTACAAACGGCCACATTGGACTCCTGATTTAATAATATTTGCAAATATAAATAAATCTGGTTGCTAACTATAATGCATGACCAGCCAGAGATTTCCCAAATAAGAGAAGGCAGGTAAACCATTTTTTTTTTTTAGTGGAAAATTTATACTCAGAGTGTGGGACTCTCCTGTTAAAGTCTACCCACTGGAAAACCTACTGTCAGCTTACTATCAGTCGTCAATGCCTATAATAAATTTCTTACCTTGGTTGTTTAAACATACCCTATTAAATGAATGTATCAATGAATGAATGAATGAAAACTGCTTTGCTAATCCTTAATTTAACTAGCTGGTATTAATCCAACTAATCATACAAATTTATGTATTCTTCGACCTCTCTATCCTCTAAAACTTTCATACTTTTTCAAGACTTTTCATATACGATTACCTTCCAAATCGGTAGTCAAATTTTCTTCTTGTCTGTTCTTGTCTAATTCTTGAATATTATTATTCCTATCCCACAAAATTGACAATCCTGTAGGGTTTTTTTATTGTTGCTACCCTCAGTTGTGTTTCTACATCTAGATTCTTTGCGGACACACAGGAATATTCCTTATAAGTTTGGCACGTTAATCTGTTATCCCTACATGAATTAAATATTATAAATAAAAGTTATAAAAACGATTGCATAAAACAAAAGGAACCCTGATCTGATTTCATTCTGAACTTACCTTTGAGCCTCCATATCTTATGTAAAGATATATGAGAATAACGTCGAAAACAGCACCGAAAGCCTAAATAACAATTAAAAGCAAGTATGTTTTCAAATCGATCGCAAACCAACAAAAGTAGTCAAAGATATAGGCTAAACCTATAGAGCGATGATTAAGATGGATAAATTGTTTTATTTACCCGAAACTCCAATTGTTTCGGAACGTCTGTTCAGAAAGAGGGCGAATTGCCACGAGCCGAACCGATTGGCCTTCGGTATATTGTGTGAGTTCACAAATTGCTCCGATTGTTTTCGGGAATTGTCGGCGTGTCATCGGTACTTGGTTTAAAAATATATTTTCAATTTGAAGGAAAAAAATAGAAATAAAAATTGTTATGTTATAAAACTTATAAATGATCTTTTTATTTATCACAAAAAAAATTATTCACAAGCCCAATTGTGGAGTGTCGAAATAAGTTATGAAGTTATGTAAATAACGATATGAGAAAATCAAGAGTGTGTAACTTAATAATATAACACAAACTTTAGCTGAAAGTAGATCATATTATTAGTTGACATATCTTTATTAAAAATCATTAATCATTTCCCAATAGAACTAGCTCAAGAGAAGTTAAATTATAATTTCATAATTATCGAAGTTTTCTCTCCCCCTTACTGTAAACGATACTTCCTCATCCTCCTACCAACGACCGGCCCCTATCGTAAAACTTTTCTCTTGGCAAATTTTACTAATAACAAGTTCTTGATTATCTTTTTTTCGTGTTCGTTTTAGCTCCGGAAACTTTTGCGAAAAAGCATCGGAACTTTTTCAGTTCAGCATAATAATTTCCTTTTTATAGTCGAAGAATTTCTTTCTCATTATTCAAGAAAATTAATTATTAGAAGAATGTCGGATGGAATTTGAAAATAATGAAACAACGCCGTGTTGACCGGGCGTTGTCAAAGAAAAACAGAATCGATGAAAAACTCTTAGACGAGTTTGTTTTTATTAATGTTCTGTGAATATTGGAAATTTTTCTTGATATTTTCTAGTCCATTTGAATATTTTTTCTGATAAGACGAAAATACCTTTCGGGTACTTTGAACATTCAGAGATTTTTACAAGAATTTTCGGAATTTTCAATTAAATGTTTATGTTAATATTTTCGATGTTTTTTAAAATTCGATTTTTAAATTGAGTGGCTAGGGTCCCAGAAACAATTGTTGCTTATAGCAACAATTCAGATATTATCGCCTTCAACTAGTCGATTGCGATCTTTCCACTGCTCTCCAACGTCCCAAAGTATATTTTGAAGTAAATAAGAAAGAAGAAGTCTGGTGAATAAGGGGGCTGCAGAGCCACAATAGTTTATTGTCCAAGGAAAACAGCTGGCTTTTGATCATTGATTTGCTCATTGCAAATTTTTTTGGTTGTGGTGAGATTAGACTATGCCATTCCTGGTTCTTGTCGCTAGTGATGACACATTTTTCGAAAGTTTTTTTAACCACTTTCGCGCAGATTTTTTTCATACCTAATTCATTGGTCAAAATTGGATGAACGGTTGGATGGGTCACTTCCCCGATCATTCGGACCATCAATCGATCATCAGAATGCACAAGATCTAGGGTTCTGTCAACATGTACAACACTACTTGCAGCTGCTACACAAACTTTGAAAAGTGTTTTACCGATGTTTCCTTATAATATTCAAATTGTTCAAGACCTGATACATACAGACAATAATAAGCGATTAGAATATTGTAATACCATCATAAATCACATCAATCAAACTCACTTTTTTTGTTCAGAATGGATATGATGGTTTCGAATTATTTTTTACAGATATTTTTGAAGGAAGAGGTTTATATAAATAAACCTCAAACCATATAGCAACTCCAAGACAGCTTAAATCACTGTTAATTGTCTTAAAACCTTTAATAATAAAAACATGCATTGATCATGATCATTCTAACGAAGCAACAGTGTTAACGAATCGCGTTAAATATAAATATAATAAAATAGAAACTAGAGAGCTTCTTCTTTAAAAATTGGCGAAGATTTTTCACCATGTATAAGCTAACCCAATCGAAAAGTTGTGAAAATTTTATCTGAATCTTCTTTGTTAATTATTTATGGGCATTTATAAAACTTTTGAGGAATTCTGAAAAGATATCAAAACATTAACGTTCGTATATTGGAAAATGAAAGAAACCCAGCTTGAATTAATATTCGCAGATGATCTGGTAATCATAGCTGACTCAGAAAAGAATTTACAAGATAATTTAGAACAACAATCTTACTAATATTATAAATGTGAAAGTATATTTGTCATTCAATCATACTCGAACGGATGGAATTACATCGAATATTTTCACAGATGGTAAGTAATGTTCCTAAATCATTACGGGTGTCGATCCGTTCGTTCTGTGAAGAGTCACGACCTTTTGCTAAAATCTCATTTGACATTTTTCAGTGTTGTTCGCTTCGAGTGAAAAGTTCAGAAGTGAAGTGAAGAGTCCTTGAAAATGCCAAATGACATTTTGGCGAAATATCGTGACTCATCACAAAACGAACGGATCGACACCCGGAATGATTTAGGAATATGTATATATATATATATATATATATATATATATATATATATATATATATATATATATATATATATATATATACCAGGTGTCCCATTAAGGATGGATCGCGGCCGTATCTTGAAAACTATTTATCCCACAGCTTTGGGGAAAAAAAATTGTACTAAAAATGATCATGAGAAATTCACCAAAAATATTTTTAAGCTTCTAAAACGACCACAAGAGGGCGTGACGAGCTAAACATTTTTAAAAATAATTTTTTTTGTGTATTTTCAAGTGTTAACCGAGTAAGAAAAATTCTCAGTTATAATTAACAAACTGTCTCCTACAACTTTGTTTTATGACATTTTGTCGTAATTTCACGAATAGAGGGGAAGGGGGGGAGTTTTACCTATTGAGATAAAAAGTCGTCTAATGTCCGTTTGCGTTAACCGATTTTCCTCAGTTTGGATTCATTTAAAAGGCAATTGCTGGGACAATCAGATAATCTGGAAGATAAATTATTTAGTTTATAAATGAAACAACGAGGTGGCGTTACATTCAACGATAGCTTTTTGAAGTTTTGTTCAGTTTTTTCGAATGAAATGGTACAGCTTTTATTACATGGCTAGAAAGGTAATTTAAAGAGGAATCATCCAGTGAAAACACGAAATCGATATCTCTGACATGTCAAGAGATATTTCGATTTTTCTGAAAAAACCAGTTATTATTTCACTACTACCTGTATTAAGTTAAAATAATATTAACCTAATGTTTGCCTTCCTTCACACTTTACCCAGGCTTAGGACTGGTCCAAATTCTTTGTGCCATATTAATTTGGAGCGTGTTTAAAGGCCAACGGGCCAACAACGAAGATAATAATAATAACAACAGTCAAATAAAATTAACAGCACAGTAGTCTAATAATTAACAGAATCTGAACTTTAACGCCTTTCTAAATGTTCAAAATGCCTTCCATCCTTAGAAATGCAAAGATTTATTTTTCGACGAGTACTAAAAACGGCAGCTTCAATTTCCGCTCTTGAAATGCTGGTTATTGAATTTTGAATTCTTTCAATCATGTTTTCTCGTGTGGTAGGACGAGTTTGAAAAGCAAGGTCTTTTAGTCTTCTCCACAAGTAAAAATCGAGGACTGTCAAATTCGGTGAGCGCGCCGGCCACGAAAATAAACTACCCCGTCCTATCCAACGATTTGGAAACGAAGCATCCAAGAAGTTTCGAACCACCTGCGAGAAGTGGGCTGGTACCACATTTGTCGTCTTGCTTCCAACCAAACATCTTCCATTAGTTCTGGCAGTCCATTTTGTAAAAAAATTAAATATGTTTCACTATTCAAATGTCCATTAAAAATAAAAGGACCAATAATTTTGTCTCCCAAAACACCACACCATACGTTCACACTCCATCTATTTTGGTGGTTGATTTCTAATATCCAGTGTGTTAGGTTCCATTCTAAGGATGGAAGGCATTTTGAACATTTAGAAAGGCGTTAAAGTTCAGATTCTGTTAATTATTAGACTGTTATGCTGTTAATTTTATTTGACTGTTGTTATTATTATCTTCGTTGTTGGCCCGTTGGCCTTTAAACACGCTCCAAATTAATATGGCACAAAGAATTTGGACCAGTCCTAAGCCTGGGTAAAGTGTGAAGGAAGGCAAACATTAGGTTAATATTTTTTTAACTTAATGCAGGTAGTAGTGAAATAATAACTGATTTTTTCAGAAAAATCGAAATATCTCTTGACATGTCAGATATATCGATTTCGGGTTTTCACTGGACGATTCCTCTTTAAACTACCTTTCTAGCCATGTAGTAAAAGCTGTACCATTCCATTTGAAAAAAACTGAACAAAACTTCAAAAAAACTATTGTTGAATGTAACGCCACCTCGCGGTTTCATTTATAAACTAAATAATTTATCTCCCAGATTATCTGATTGTCCCAGCAATTGCCTTTTAAATGAATCCAAATTGAGGAAAATCGGTTACGGCAAACGGACATTAGACGACTTTTTATCTTAATAGGTAAAACTCCCCTCCATCCCTCTATTTGTGAAATTACGACAAAATGTCATAAAACAAAGTTATAGGAGACAGTTTGCTAATTATAACTGAGAATTTTTCTTACTCGGTTAACACTTGAAAATACACACAAAAAAATGATTTTTAAAAATGTTTAGTTCGTCACGCCCTCTTGTGGCCATTTTAGAAGCTTAAACATATTTTTGGTGAATTTCTCATGATCACTTTTAGTACAATTTTTTTTCCCCAAAGCTGTGGGATAAATAGATTTCAAGATACGGCCGCGATCCATCCTTAATGGGACACCTGGTATATATACATATATTTGCAAGACACGAATAAACAGAAATGAATGAATTCAATAGAAATGAGATAAAATAAGAAAAAACAGAATACGAAATGACGTAGACAGAAATCAAAAAAAAGTTAATAAACGAATAATTTATAGAGAGACAATTTAGATGGTTAGGACAGATGCGTAAAATACCAGATAACAGGGTAACCAAGGCAGTATTTGAAACAAAAAATAACTGGAAAAAGTTATAGAGGAAGGCTGAGAAAATATGGATTAAAGGGATCGAAGAAGCGAAAAGTACAGGAATAGAGTGAGTGGGTATTAGGCAGATGACACAGGATAGGAATAGATGGAGAAAGAAATTTATTTGAGTTTACAAATACATAATTTAAAAAACGTTGGAAGAACACCAGGAATATATGCGATAATGAAATAGTAATCCTGTTCAGTAAAATCAACCGTAATAGTTTACAGGCAAACATCGTAAATCTGAAGCTTTTCAACTATTCCAAAACCAACTAACCAGAAGTTGGTTTATTGAATTGATGCTTGAAACTGTCTGTTTCTTTCATTCCACCGTCACCACGCGAACACATAATAACTCGTTGAGAAAACTTCTGCTGCAATCCAATCGTCGACAACTTCAGATTTCCCAATCGAACTCCACCACACACCATTTGAAACTTATCGATCGTCGATAATCTCACTCCGTTTCGTTTATTATCAGTCGCTCGGCTGATTGTCGCGAAATCGAAAACTATTATTTGAAATTCATACTGTGGCATCGTTGGGTCTCGATTTTCGTTCTAGCTTTAGTTTAGTTTTCTTCGATGCCGCCGATATTGGACAGCGTTTGCTTTTCACTTCCGATCTCAGTCCGAGACAGATTTTCATCGAGTTTCCATTATGACGTTCTCACACGTTAATGTTTGCCAAAAAGAGACTACTGCAAGTATATATTTGTTATGAATGACCGTTTTCTCCGAAATAATTTTCAGAAAACATCAATTTAAAAGTTTTATAAAAAATACTTACAGATTTCTTTGCTAAAATTTAAAGCTCTATTTATTATTTGAATTATTAACTTCTATTAAAAAGGAATAAAACAATTTTTAACTTTGTTATCTATCACTTTTATTTATACATAAAAGTGATAGATAACAAAGTTAAAAATTGTTTTATTCCTTTTTAAAAAAATGAACTATCACAAAGTAACGGACAAATCAATCAATAATTAACTTCTATATTTGATATAAATGGTGATTTAGTTTAGAGGAATATTTATTTTAGACCGTTTTTGCGTAATATTGCTGATAACACAGGTTTTTTGATTTTTACACATTCCGTTGATACTGGTATTTATACATTATTTCAGTTTTTTTCAATCTTCAATCAAATCGTTTATAAATGCCTAGAAACATGATATCTCATTTTAACAGATTAAGAGTAGTGGCTTTGTCACAACAGGGCTTTAATGAAAGTGATATTGTAGGTGTTTTCCAAAGTGCTGTATCAAAAATCCCAAGAGACAAATGACGTAAATGGTTGCTCCAAAAATGATACAAAACGATGTACAATCGTGGCACTATGTCCGCCAAATATCAATGATAGCTCGAGGAAATGGTCTGGAATCGACAGTGGTATAGGTATGTTAAGACAAAAGATAACACGCAGCCTGAATGCGGTAAATTTAGGTTGCAGAAGACCTATACGTGTTCCCAACGTAACTCTTCAGATTGCAATGAGCTCGAGAAATGGTGGATCATAGTCCTAACCGAAATAACATGATGTTCTGCGATGAGAGGAGAATTAGTTTGGTTTCTGATTCAGAAACAGAGAACATTAGTTTGGAGAGTCCCAAGTCGACATGCCCCTCTAGAAAGAGCTCAGATACGTTAAATTTCTGTTGGTGAAAGTTATGAGCAGAGACTGTGGCCGATACGTCGGCAGTTCCTGACAAAGCAACAGAACTAGAAGACATTGTAAGAATCTTACACAAAATTCACGGCGATGAAGTTAGAGCCTCTTTCGACAATAAACTATCAGAATCTAAACTGCTTGAAATTCTAATGAACATCACATTTGCAATATTTGGTGTATGATAAAAATCCTTCATTAGAAAGAAGCTTAGAGTTTTGAAATGGTTTGAATAGGCTTCTACAACCTTATAGCTATATGACAACCTCTGCTATATGACAACCTTATAGGGAGATCCAAAAGGAGCTCACAAAAAAATTGAAAAAGAAAACAATATAGGATGATTTTTGAATATATATATATATATATATATATATATATATATATATATATATATATATATATATAGAAATATGTATATATATATATATGTATATATATATATATATATATATATATATATATATATATATATATATATATATATATATATATATATATATATATGTATATATATATATATATATATATATATATATATATATATATATATATATATATATATATATATATATATATATATATATATCTATCAAAGAACGACATTACTTGTAGATACACTTTATTACAGACTGATTTTCCGAGCTCAATTTCACTTTTCGTTGGAAAATAATTGAAGTGCTTTTGTAACTTGGCCGTAAAAAAATATCGAAAACCCTCATTTCCAATCGGTTGGGTCGAAGAATCGAGCAAGAATTCTATAATACGCGAAACGAGAGATTATCGCCAATCGATATGTCTCGAACGATTGCGAGCCCGATTGGGGAATTAAAAATTTACGTTTCCATTAGGTTTTTGTCAAAGTCCAATCTACCATTGGGAAATTAAAGTTCTTGCGGGCGACGTGAAAGAGGACCACCGTTTGCCGAAAACTTTGAAGATAAAGGGGCTCGAGTTTCGATGTTTTTACGTTGAGAGCGACGTGCTCCAATTATTCTGTTTGTCGAGTATTTTCGATAATACTTGCGCTTTTATCAAAGAAAAATATCTTTTGGTCGGATAGAAAATATGAAATAAATCTATTTTATTTCCAGGTTGTCTCGAATATTCACTTTAGTCCCGATATTTAATTATCAAATATTAAATTTAGATTAGACTGATTCTTCTATTGGAACCCTCGGTGTGAAACACTAAACTCGTAGAGGGTTAGCACTAAACCCCAAATCACATTAGTTGACTTCTCGACGTGCGTTTTGCTAACCATGTTGACGTCATCAGGAGGTGAGTAAATCTGATTCTAAAACCACGGTATGTGATATTTATAGGACAATGTTCTTCTTCTTCTCCTGCTTATTAATAATAAGTTTATATTTTTTTTTCTTTATTTGGGTTTTTCGCCACAATCTAAAACTCAAAAAATATCAAAATATCTGTTCTTAAGTAAATAAAGAATCACTGGGTAAAAACAAAAAACCAAACGGAGACAAATTTCTCAGTGATTCTTTTTTGTACTAAATTTACCTAAGAACAAAATGTTATAAATATAAAAATGTTCTAAAAAAATATACAAACTTTTAACGTTAACGTTTCGGGAAGTATTCTCCTCCCGTTTTCAAAACGAACCTAAAAATAAAGTATATTAATTTCTATGCATTATGAAAAGCTAGAAAGTAAATATATATTTTTGTGTATGTCATTGATACTTACATTGACAATTGAATAAAAAAAATGAATAAAAAAATAAATAAAATAAAGAAACAATATATGAACCCTCCACAATCATTCAGACATTACTAATAATAAGTTTATTTGCTGTATCAATAGTTACAATGCGATAACTAAAATATGTAATAATACAATTATCTCTTCTTCTTATTAATATTAAGTTTACTTGCTGTATTAATGATTACAGTACAATAAATAAATTATACAATAATACAATTATAATAATTATAACAAAATATAAATCCATAATTATACACTAACTATACACTATACCAAAAAACTATTAAAAAAGATCCAGTCCAGTTTCAGTTTTTTTTGTTTAATTGAAACATATAAGAAATAACCGAGCATATACAATTTTTCTAGAATTTTTGCAATTTATTGATCAATATAATACATAGTGTAGTATATGAGTAAACAATAACAGTAACAGAAAAAAAAACATCTGCTCACAAACCGAAAAAAGAAACCAAACAATCCATTTTTCCATTTCTAGGCCTTTATACTCTTTAGTTTTTAGTGCTGGAAGTTACATTATCCGATGTTCATTTTACAGCGATATTTAAACGAGTCTGGTGATAATTTCTTTAGTTGGCACGAAACATTGTTATAAAGTTTATAAATATATATGTAAACAATCTCATAAAAAAATTGTAATCGATGTGAAGGAGGCGATATGAGGCCCCCAAGCCTAAAATTTAAATTATGGACATCGGTTCGGTACGTTAAATCTGTCAATGAGATATGGAGGGTATTATTATGGGGACAAATTATTTTATGAAATAGAATGATTGTGTGCACTCTTCTTCTTTTTGCCATAGATATCCCGTTAGCTTCTTTTAATTTGTGGTTTATCGAAGGGAACTTTCTGATACCATATATATATATATATATATATATATATATATATATATATATATATATATATATATATATATATATATATATATATATATATATATATACCTAAGACAAGAATTCGACACTCTCTGTATACGAGCAATATTTCCTTGATACAGACATGGACTGCGTCAACTTGAGTTTTGATGTAGTAGACAAAAAATGTCGATGTGGATATAACATCTTTAAATTAGTATAGGCCTGCTGAACACAGTTAATAATCTGTGGCCGAAACATCAAATCTTTGTCAAAAACTAAGCCCAAATCAATAATAGCACACAATAAATCAATAAAATTACTGTTGCAATCACCCTGATCAGCGGATTCGATTATATGATCAATCAATGTAGTACTAGTATTGGTAGTTCTACTTGGAACGAAAATAATATGTTTTAAGTTAAAGGTTTCTAAACAATCAATGTATTTGTCAGTAAATGAATTTGATTCTAACACATTTATGTTCATATCACCTCCGCAAATAACGTTCTCACATACAAGTTCAGAAAACCGATTTTCAAGAACCTCAAGAAAATTATTATAATTTGTACAACCTGGAGGTCTATAGAGGGAACCAAAAAAGTAGGTTTAATTTTTTATATACATTTTAATCCATCTCTCCTCCAACACATCCTCACAGTTCAGAAATAACTGCTCATATTTTATGTCTTTATTCACATATAAACCTATCCCTTCTCCACCCACGCTCAAATGCTCTTTATGTAAGAAATCATATCCTTCAACCTGGAAAACTTCATTCAATGTACCCTCCCTCATTTTCGTCTCCGACAATCCAAATACATCATATTTTTCGCAAAAAGAAGACTCTTAACCTATGTAAAGTGCTCAGATAGCGTTTTTAGATTAAAAAATGCAAACGAAAATTTCCTCATCTAAATAATTAATATAATAAATCTTTACAATATACCCACTAAGTAAAAAGAAAGCAAAAAAACCAAACAACCTAAGAGACAGAAAATAATCTAAACAAAATTTAAAAAAAGAAATATATAAACAAGAAAAACAACGAACATCTGATCAATAAAAGAACACTTCCCTGATTCCGCCTCCGGTCTTATTAAACAATTTCCTGAATATCCTCTGCAGATTTCAAATTAATAATCTTCCCATTTATTTTAGTAATAATTCTTTGCGAAATTTATGCTTTGTCCAAACTGGTTTGTTTCCAAATTTTTCGCTTGCCAACAACAATTCCCGCTTGACCTTTGTAAGATCCTCATTCATTAGTATTTTGCTCCCTTTTAACCTTTTCCACCTAGCCAATACTTCAACCCTCCCTTTTTGATATCAAAGATGAACCTAATTGATCTGGGACATTTCATTTCCTTTGTACGCTTTCCTATTCTGTAACAGTTCTGAATATTTACGTCCGTTACTTCTAATTCAGAGTGTAAAATATATTTTATGTTTGTTTCCAAACTATCATCACTGGATCTGGAATCTCCTCTGGAATTCCATGGATTCTTAATAGATTAAATTTTGTATGCTCTTCCAGATTATCAACCCTTCCTTGGAGTTCCTGATTTTTATCGTTCACCATTTTAAGGTTTCTGTTACAATCATCCAGTCATTCTGTTAATAAATTAATCTTCTCCTCGATTTTTTGAGACACTCTGTCAGCTCTCTTGTTTGCCAGTACGGTCAAAAAATCCTCATCGGAGAGCAATTCTGATAAAATATTTTTAAAATCCGCTTTTTCTCTTGCTATAAATACCATTGTTAATATCGATATGAATGAATATCGATGGAAACAAATTTCTTCTTTGTAGTATATTTTAAATGTTGCGCACAAATATAATGTTTGCTTCATTATTTTTTTCACTTTACTTTTACACTCTAATAAATGAATATTTGTCGTTTTATTAATATTATTGTACGTTGGTACGTGAATATTTGTACGTTTTATTAATATTTGTCCCCTTTAAATCCTTTAAATTTTGGAGATCGGGGCGGTAATCGACACACACGTCTACTCAGTTAGACTGCACAGTATAAAGTGCAGTTCTCTTGAGGAGAGTTCTCAGTGCAATATTCTTTAAGGAAACCTTAAATATGTTTAATCTTTCGAAGACTGTTCAATCGTGAAGGTTTTCTGAGATGTAGTTGACCCTTTTTCCGCTATGTAGATGAGGTTTTTCCACCATTCTGCTGGTTTTCCGTCTTTAGCGATGTGGGCCAGTTTATGCTGATCCATTCTGTCCACATGATCTCGCCAATATCTCTGTTTCTTTCTACCCCATCTTACTCCGCATGTTGCTGTTTCTCACTCTATCGATAACCGTTTTTCTCGCTAGTGCCTCTTCTAAATTTTTCATCTCTGCTGTTAATGCGTATAATGCTTTTAATTTTGTTTTTATAAGACAACCTTTCCTAGCTAATCCCCGATTTTTCATGTTGGTCTTCCTTATCATTACCCTGGTTGGAAGGAACCAACTTGGTCCGCCGTCATGCCAATGTTTCTAGCCTTGGTGACAACAATGGACGAGCAATGGTCAGAGCCTTGGATTATGGCCATGTTCCAAGCCTCGGGAAACAAAACATCGAGCCTTCGGTCAGGTTTTGGAAAACCAAAAAATAACCTTGGGCCGGGCTTTTTTAACACTGGTCCAAGTCTTGGGAAACTAAGCAATTGAGCTCGGTTCAAACCTTCATTATCAAAATCGAATCAAAAATGCATTAATTAATACTGGTTCAAGCCTTGCAAGCCTTAATAATTAAAATAACAACTCATTAGCTATTAAAAATTTTTCTTTAATTGATATAAAACAGTTTGAAGTATTATAACAAAGTACTGTTTCAAAGACTATTTTAAAGTATAGTATAGAGTAATATTTCTAAGTATAGTGGCAAGTATTAGTTAATATAATGAATAATAATAAAGTACGTAATTAAATAAAAAAGTATTTAAATAATCAAAATACGATTACTTTAACGTTTGAATCAGTTTTTGTTCATCGTTCAAGCCGTCCTTCGTCACGATCTTTAGCACCAGAAGAAAAGTACCTACAGCAGTAAGTATTTTTAAATTACGATTTCGATTACCGTATTGGTTGGTGATGAACTCTGAAAATTCATTTTTTATTAAAAATATTGAATTTTTAGTAAAATTATTAAATTGTAAATTAATCGTCATTTTTCTTTCTCTAATATAATAATATATATATATATATATATATATATATATATATATATATATATATATATATATATATATATATATATATATATATATATATACATATAATAATAATTAATGAAACTTACTAAAAGAACATTCAGTTTCACTGTAATTATTACTATTGTTGATTCTTTTATTTATTTGCACAAATGTTTCACCTGAATTACTACTGTGATCTGTGTCCTCTCACTCTGAACCAGATTATAAACTTTTGAGACAGCGTTGCTTTTTGATCTTATAATAAAAATTTGAAGAGCTAGAGCGTTTATTTGACTTGATGTTAACAAATGTTTTTACAGGTTATGTTATAAATATATTTACCTCAGTTGGTGCACACAGATAGAAATCAAAACTCATTCTTATTATCCACATAGATAGCATATAAAAAATCATTAATCATTTAAAAATGATTAATTAGAAATGATCAAAATATTTTGATAATATTATAAGGTTTGCACAGATAATATTAAGACGGTTCAAATAATCATTTTTTATTCTGTGCAATAAAATCTAACTGTTGGAACAGACCCGGGCAAGACTTATTTCAGTGGTGATTTCCCAAGGCTCGAGTTAATAATATCAAACCATTAGGCCGATGCTCGATCCAGGCTCGGCCCAATAGTGATTTCCCGAGGCTTGAGCTAGCAATATCACTATTGGGTGAAGTGGTAACTTTCCGAGACTTAGTTAAAGACTATTACCCCATCAGGGCAAGCCTTGGCCGGGCTTGGGTCCAGAGGTGTGTTTCTGAAGCTTGGTTAAGAAATACTACGCCATTGGGCTTGGTCCAGTGGTCACTACCCAAGACTCGGGCATTTGTCAGCATTGGCAAATCCTACCTGGGTAGGTTTACCCAGGTCTAAATCCAAGATTTCCTAAAGATATAAAAATCTGACCTATTTTTTTATTTCTACTCAAATTATTCATTTATTTGTTTGATTCTTTGCACGTTAATGATTCATTTTTAAACAAAATAAAACAATTTTTTACTTTGTGATCTTTATTTTTTAACTTCATGTGACTATAGTTTAGTAAAACAATGTTACATTCTCAAACACTACTTTAAAGTTAAGGTATCACAGCTGTTTATCCTATATACCTAATTTTACACTTTTATTGGGGTTAATTTTTTACAATGTTTTAAATAGTGATGAATCGTCTGTCTGATCTGTCTGATCGTATAATAACTATCTAGACGGGTGTTTATTATATTTATAAAATTCAATCGCTTCTAAAATGCTTTTTTTTGCTTTTTGGTGCTGTATCTAAAATTTGTAAATTTGTAATCTCAGCAAATGTATGTTCGGCATCTATAAAATGGTTGGAAAAATTAGAATTTTGTTTCTTTAATAGCTACCCAGATTTGTGTTTTTTTTAATGTGGTTTGAAAATTACTTTTGGGTATACTAGATGAATTAATAATTGTTTCCGTTTTTGAAGTGAAAACTTTTTTAGGCGCGTTTTTGCTGGGGAGTGGACGTAAGTGAACCGTCACGCTTGAGTCGACGACGCTGAATCGGGTTTACTCGGCTCCACTCGACATCAGCCCCTATGTTTTGGGATTTTCTATTTAAGTTCTTAATAAAATTATCTAAGTTTTCATTTTTTAAATCAAAAATCCCAAAAACTTCATCCATATATCTTCATAATACCTTCGAAAAGTAATTGAATTCATCCTTGGCATCGGATTCAAACTCGACTAAGAACGGTGACAGAGGATTGCCCATTGTCGTTCCTTTCCTGTTGTTCGTAAAACCTGGTATTAAGTTGAAAACAATTTTGCTTCATACATAATCTTGTTAAACAGATGTACTCAGAAACAGTCTTGTTATTAAAACCGTTTAATTTGAGTAATTCCCTCAGGTACTATTCAAAGTATGTAGAATCGGGAGATTTGGAAACAACGATGATACGTCAAAGGAAACCAAGACCTCACCTTTCTGTAGATGTGTGTTTTTGACTTTTTCTATGTACTTTGTAAAATATTCAGAGATAAGAATAAATAATTTTATATAACAATATCAATAGCACCTTGTTGTTGATACACCGAACTAGTTTATTATATATCATAAATGTAATGACTACGAAAAAGCATTTGACTCCATTTCAAAGCATGCAATAATGGATGCACTGCTTAGCCAAAGAGTAGATAAAGCATATGTAAACCTTTTAGGATCGATATATGATGGAGCTACAGCCACAATTCACCTTGATGATCTTGAAGAGGGAATTAATGTAGAACAAGGTGTACGGCAGGGTGACGCAATATCGCCTATTCTTTTCTCGGCTTGCATTGGGAGCAGGATAGTGTACAGATCAATGGTGCAAACTTAAACCATCTTAGATTTGCAGATGATGTCGTTGTCCTTTCAGAAGACCCACAGGAGCTGCAAAGACGCATACAAGGACTAGCGAACCATTTGGTATGAAAATAAACTTGAAAAAGAGTCAGGTTATGTTCAATAACATTTTAGGAAGGGATTTGGAGATTGTGGACAGCTTTATATATCTTGGGCAGATGATTTCAATGCCAGGGGAATACCGCCCGGGAGGTGAAACACAGGTAGTATTTGGCAGGCTCAACATTGTGTTTCTGCTCTTAAATACAACTCCCTCAAACACACTCCCACTTCGCCTGAAAAGAAAAGTCTTCGATCAGTGCATTCTATCTGTTATGACATACGGAAGTGAAATCTGGACAGTCATATTGCAATCAATTCAAAAACTTGTGGAGAGGGACTCCCTATTCTTGGCGAGAGAGCATATGTCGGTACCCTGATGAGTCTAATCACCAACAGACGAAACATGTGCCCTCCAATGTAAGGGATAGGTGGGGCTTCTTCCTGGTCAAGTATATATTAAAATTGGTATTCACTTCTATCATGTGGTCCTAAGCACACACGCATTTTTTTTTAATTTACTGAGTAACTAATTTCTTTTTCATTGAAGCACTTATTTTGTGTTAAAACAAAATAATAGCCCAAAATCACGTGGTGGTCCTTTTGAACAGGCTTTTCATCGTGTTATTAGAAACTTTGAAAGTGTATTGTATATTTGGAAGTACTCTCCGCGATAGTGTGGTGCCTGTACAACAAAAAAGCCAGAAGCATTAAGAATATAGCCGCCGTTTAAGCAAGCAAGTTGCCGAAAATAACAACGTCTTAATTAGGCATCTCGCCAAATGACAACCTAGCGAATTTTGAGGTTGGACTTAGCCTTGCATCCTTCTAATATGGTACTGGCACAAGAATTGAATCCAACCGACCATCGTATTCGTCGCGAATTTGCCGATTGGGCTCTCGAAATGATAGAAGTCGACAACGAATTTCATCGCAATATTATGTTCACCGATGAGGTTTTTTTCTGGCTCAATGGCTAGTCAATATATAAAATTGTGCATATTGGTGTGAATCTCATCCACACGTGATACATGAGAGTCTTTTGATTCCGCAAAAGATCATAGTTTGGTATGAATTTTGGCCACCGTTACCGTCAATATCGAGCATTACAAGACATTGCTGGAAGATTTTTTTCCCGGAATTTGATGGAATTGATGAAATTATTTTCAACAGGATGGCGCACCACCGCATATTTCCCGAGTAAACATGGTCTTATTGCGAGTCAAGTTCGGCATATCGTTAATTCCACGAAATGGCCCCATCGCTTGATCGCCGAGATCATGCGTTTTAACTCCTTTAAATTATTATTTCAGGGGACATGTGAAAACACAGGTTTATAACAATAAAGCCGCGACTACTGACGACCTGGAAACTAACATTCGTCAAAGCATAGTCGCCATACAGCTCGAAATGTGCGACATGGTCATCGGAAATGGCGCGAGCGGATCCGTGTCTGCAAAACGAGCCGTGGTGGCCATTTGGATGATATCTTGTTCCAATCATAAATTGCATATCTGAATCTCTCAAATAAAGCAATAGGAACCGATTGTGAACCTAAAATGTGTATTTTATTTAATTTTGAAGTTCCATCATTCTTATTGGTAGACTTTTAAATTTTAAGCGAGAGTGAATTATTTTGAAAGAAACAAAATAACTTTAGATAAATACATAAATAAATATTTTGTATTTTATTTACTATTTTGATGATAGAATTGCGGCATAAGTCAAAGTAACATGCCTTTAAAAGGATTACATTTTTTTTTTTTCTTATCCATGAAGTCAACTACACTATATCAATTCTTGCTGTTATATAGTTATATATATATATATATATATATATATATATATATATATATATATATATATATATATATATATATATATATATTATTCTGTTTTGTCCGAGAATAATTCCGGATGACTAAACGTTGGAGAAAGAGAGGGAAATAGCACCAACATGTATATTGCAGTATAGTGTATCGGAGAGCAAGCAAACTGAGAAGAACTTTAATGAGTTACAGTGTATTACAGCTAGTTTGTTGGCAATAAAATAGTTTCCGCACTATTTCGGAGAAATTGCTTTTAAACTTGTTGGCGCGGAAAGCTTGCCAAAGAGAACGAACGAAGTTAAATATTAATTAAAAGTGAGACAGGTAAATTTTCGCTGATTTGTCGAGGGTTATGTTTATATTTAACTTGCAGCCGTCAGTGTCGCTCTTTAATAACGAGTTGTTTAAAGTGGAAATGGGGATTGTTCCTGGATTTAGGAGAAATATCCTAAATACCTCTTGTTCGGAAGAAAAGGGCTACATTGTTTTTTTTTGAAAATAGTTTATCTTGCCATAATAGACTTTCTCTATAGAGATATCGTGTATCTTAAATACATTCAAACAAAATATTAATCTAGAATCTTAAATGATACACTTGCAGCTTTTTAATGTTTCAAACGCTTTTTATAGATAGATTTTGCTTTACATATGTTTCGCCTTGTTTGCACTTACTCAAGAGTAGCTTGAACTAATACTTATCGTCAAGCACAGTATTTCCAAGTGTACAGATAATTTTTTTTTTATTTCTTGTCTTTTTAACGTCTAATCTAATTATCCTAAATATCGACTGGTAAAAACCAGGCTATTCAATTACAATATGATCTTATCTATTACTGGGGTTTTTGGAAATTTATCCGATCATTCGTCGTTTTTATATGACTATTTCCAGGATTTTTTTATTTCCAATATTTCTAGTAGGTCTAATTTTATATTTTTCTGTGTAATAATGTAACATTATTTATGCCTATAAAATGATTGTTTTCAATACAATTCGTATACATTCCGGTGTCCTTTTTATATTATTTAAGATATATTTTTTTCTTCAACTTATACTTCTACCACTTTGACTGATATATACTGCTTCACAATCCTTACAGTTAATTCTATATACACCCGATTTATCTAAAGTATCCGTTTTATCCTTCCTATTAACTAACGTTCTATCTACATTAAATTTATTTACACAAATACTGTTACGACCAAGTATATTTAATCTTTTACACACTGTATTATTAAGTTTAGAAGTAATTAATAGATTAAACGATTTCTCTTTTTGCTTTTTAACGTTAGAGATTTATTGTAAATTCAACTTTCTTTGTTTTTTTTTTTAATTCTTCAATCAGTCCTTCCTTTTTGCTGTTGTTTTTGTTATCTGTTTAATGGTATACGCTTACTAACTTATGTATTAGTCTATGAAAAGGAGATAGTTTGACTGACCAAGATTGTTTCGAATTAAAGTGCATAATCGTGTCTGTTGTAGTAGGTTTTCTGTAAATATCAAATTATAGTTTATTAGATATTTTCTATATTTTTAAATTTTGGAAGTGAACTTCATCATTAAGTCCAATCTCCATACTGAATTGAATATATTTGTTTATGGAATTCAAATGGCCTAAAACTTGTGTAAATTTCTTTCCGTATCATTCCAAATGCAAAAAAACATCGTCCACGTATCTATGTCAATGTGATATATTATTGATTGACGGATTTTTAGAGTTGACATTTCAAATAACAAAGGTAAGATAGGTGAGCTTATTGGAAGACCGTGTTTTTGTTGATAAATCTCTCTATATAACTAAAATTGATTTGTATTGTATTATTGTATAAAATTGAATTATATTTAAACCTATTGGAAAACGAAATCGATCCACCAAAAACACAGTCCTTAAAAAACCAAATGGATGAAGAAGAAAACCCACTCTTGGATGGACAAAATTTATACTTTCAACATGACGTCGCACCACAGCATTGAGCATTTTGACAATGGCTAGATCAAAGGTTTGCTGACAAATGGATAGGCAAAAGAGACGGATTTTTTCATTAATTTTTGTAATTACACAAAAATTAATGAAAAATTTACTTTTAAAAACACCATTTTTTTTTTAAAACACCAATTTGCTTTATTAAGTCGTTTAAATTTTTAAAACGTCCACCACTGTTAGTTAAACAATAGTATATCCTGTTCTCGAATTCTTTTCGAACGTTTTGAAAGATGTTTTAATTAACCTGCATGTATGCAAGTTTTATTCCTTAGGTACTGAATATCCTGCGACAGAGTTTTGCATACAACTGCTTTTATATAACCCCAAAGAAAGAGATCCACAGGCCTTTTATCTGGAGATTTCGACGGTCATTCCACAGCGCCTCTTCTGCCTATCCATTTGTCAGCAAACCTTTGACCCAGCCATTGTCGAATATGTAATGCCTAATGTGGTCGTGCACCGTCGTGTTGAAACTATTAATTTTGTTCACCCAACAGATCGATTTCGTTTTCCAATAAGTTTAAATTTGTATTTATACTTAATATTACAAGTACAATTAAATACAAGTTTAAATACAATTCACCGGTAAAATTTTCTTTAATTAAAATCAGACCTACTATTTCACTTCACAGAATTCCAGCCCAAATGTTAATCTTTTTGGGAAACTGCCTATGACCCTCTCGAAACACATGTGGATTGTTAAGTAATGTCTGAATGATTGTGGCGTGTTCATATATTTTTTTCTTTATTTGGGTTTTTCGCCACGATCTAAAACTCAAAAATATCTGTTCTTATGTAAATAAAGAATCACTGGGCAACAACAAAAAACCAAACGAATACAAATTTCTCAGTGATTCTTTTTTGTAATAAATTTGCCTAACGAACAAAATTTTAAAAATATAAAACTGTTCTAAAAAAATATATAAACTTTTAACGTTAACGTTTCGGGAAGTATTCTCCTCCCGTTTTCAAAACGAATCTAAAAATAAAGTACATTAATTTCTATAAATTATGAAAAGATAGAAAGTAAATATATTTCTTGTGTATGTCAATGATATTTACATTAATAATTAGTCTTTAATTACAGTGACAAAAAACCAAAAAAAATATATATATATATATATATATATATATATATATATATATATATATATATATATATATATATATATATATACTGACTCATTTTCGAATGTTCTTTCTAATCCTCCACACCTCTCTCATCCTTTCTCCGTGGATTCTCTTTCTCTCCTCCGTCCACTTTGTTCCTGATCTCCTCGAAACTTCGCTCTCTGATGCAACGTTCCACATATGTATTTTGTATCTGTACGTTCTTCTATCCTCAATCTCTGTCAGACCCATTTGTGCCTTTCCAGATCAGCTCTGACTTGTGCGATCCATGGTACTGTTGACTTGACTGCTTGTATGTACGTAAGAATTCTGTTGGTGAGTCTTGTCGGTGGGAGTCTACTGATATGTCCATAGAATTTCTACCTTCTTTTTCTTATGTCCGCCGCTACGTTGGACATTCTCCCTGTGGTCTTTCTACAATGTAGTCTATCCTGTATATATATATATATATATATATATATATATATATATATATATATATATATATATATATATGTGTGTGTATATATATATATATATATATATATATATATATATATATATATATATATATATATATATATATATAGGTGAGGTTTACCGTGTGATCGTGATTGTTTATTGAAATTCTGAAATATTTTTAATTATATTCTTTAGAATCGGGAACCATATTGAATTTAAATCTACCGAAGGCATAGCAATACTCTTATTTTTATTTAAATTAATTATAGCGGTTTCTTTTAATCTTCTCTATTTTGTTACCGATTCTTTTAATACCGTTTTGGAATTATTCCAATTGATTTTATGACTCGATTCCCATGCGTGTTGACTAATTCTAGATTTATTAAAATCGCCTTTTCTAAGAAGGTTTTCATGCTCTTTTATTCTAACTTCTAACGGTCTAGATGTCTCACCTATATAGAATTTGCCACATTCGCAGCATTATTTTTTCGCATTATTTTTTGTTTTAAATGTCGTTCTTATGTTGTATTTATTTTCTACTCTTTTAATTGTGTTAGAAATACCGCGAATATAAGGAATTGTGAGATTAATTGTTTGATAGTTGTTATTATTGTTATTAATAACTTGTTTGGTTTGTCTGGTATCAAAAGTTTTAAACAATTTATCTATAAAATTTTTTGGGTAATTGTTTTTTATTAAAATGTCTTTTATGTGATTTGTTTCTTTTTGTAGTGTATCACTGTCGGTACAAAAAAGTTTTGCTCTGACATATAAACTTTTAATTACTCCTATTTTGACTGATTGGAAGAGAAATTGAGATACCTATCTGTGTTTGTCGGTTTACTGTAAACTATAGCTTTTAATGTGTTGTTTTGTTTTACTATTAAAGTGTCAAGGAATGGCAATTTATTCTCTAGAGTAAAGTTAATTATAGGCTCTCGAGAATTTATATCTTGTAAAACAATATCTAGATCGACAATCCTATGTTGCCATATAGCAAAAATATTATCAACATATCTAAGCCATATTATTGGCTTTTTAAGAGATTTATTTAATATGTCATTCTCGAGTTTCTCCATAAAGATATTACTCATCAAAGGAGAAAGAGAAGAACCCATCATTGGCTTTCCAAAATTTTGTTAATAATAATCATTTTCTAATTGAAAATATGTGGTTTTTAAGCACAGAGTTAATAATTCCAAAATTGTATTTATGTTTAGTTTAGTGCGGTCTTTTAATGTTGTGTCATGTTCTAATCTTTTTCTAACTATTTAAAGTGATTTATCAACAACTATCAATTTTCATGTTCGAAATTTTATCTAAAATATTTGAAATATTTTTAATATATGAATTTTTTTCTACCCGAAAGTGGATTTAAAATGTTTAATAAAAATTTTGTTAGTTTATAACATGGGGAATCTATACTACTAACTATAGGGCGAAGTGGTATATTAGTTTTGTATATTTTTGGTAGACCATAGAAATGAGGTGGTTTACTATGATGTGGTGTAAGTTGTGATCTTTCTAGATCTGTAAATTCACGTTTGTGTTTATATAATGTATTGTAAATTTGTCTCTCTATTTTTAATGTTGGATCTGTAGGTATTTTAATGTAATTTCCCTCATCAATTAAAGTTTTAATTTTGTTATTATATTCTGTATTGTCCAGAATAACTGAGGCGTTACCTTTGTCTGATGGCAATATTTTAATAGATGTGTCTTTTGTAATTTATCTATAGCTAACCTTTCCTCACGGCATAAATTTGATTTAATTTTAAATTGTTTTTCTAAGATGAGTTTAATCTGATCCTGTATTCATAAAAAAAAATACAACATAAAAACGGCATTTAGAACAAAAAATAATCTTAGATCTCTATTAACAAAAACTAAACCAAACTACACACAACAAAATAACAAAATTGTGGTTTATAAAATTCCCTGCGAATGTGGCAAATTCTCTATAGGTGAGACATCTAGACGTTAGATGTTAGAATAAAAGAGCATAAAAACCTTCTAAGAAAGGACGATTTTAATAAATCTAGAATTTGTCAATACGCATGGGAATCGGGTCATAAAATCAATTGGAATAATTCCAAAACGGTATTAAAAGAATCAGTAACAAGAATACAGAAGATTAAAAGAAACCGCTATAATTAATTTCATTAAACAATCACACGGTAAACCTCACCTATATATATATATATATATATATATATATATATATATATATATATATATATATATATATATATATATATATATATATATATATATATATATATAAACTATTAGTCCGGGAGTACATCCGATCGTTTGTCTTTCGTCTGAAACGTCCGAACGTCTGCACTTTCCCAACAAACCTGACACAAACAATCGAACACACATCGAAACACTACGAACTAACATATATACATATATATATACATATATATATATATATATATATATATATATATATATATATATATATTTGTTTTTTTTTTGGTATGTCACTGTCATTAAAAACTGTCGATGTAAGTATTATTGGCATACACAAAAATATATTTACTTTTTATCTTTTCATAATTTATAGAAATTAATATTGTTTATTTTTATATTCGTTTTGAAAACGGGAGGAGAATACTTCCGAAACGTTAACGTTAAAAGTTTGTGTATTTTTTTAGAACATTTTTATATTTTTAAAATTTTGTTCGTTAGGCAAATTTATTACAAAATAGAATCACTGAGAAATTTGTCTCCGTTTGGTTTTTTGTTTTTACCCGGTGATTCTTTATTTACATAAGAACAGATATTTTTGATATTTTTGAGTTTTAGATGATGGCGAAAAATCCAAATAAAGAAAAAAATTCATGTGGATTTTTATTATTTCAGTATCTACAGTTATGTTTATTTACAAAGCCATTAAGGAATAATGTTGCCTCACTCACTCACTCACTCACACGTAACAAATATTCTTTATTACATTCGGATCATATTGGATTTTACCAGTCATTATTTCACAAAACTGAATCCTTCTATCATAATCATCTTCGCTGAGTTGCTGAAGCATACAAAATTTTGAGAAAATAACTTGAGCTGTTTTAACATTTTGTGTATGAAACCGGAGAAAATATTTGTTAATTTAGCGATTTTTTGGAGTTGAAGTGGTTGAATTAACTGCGTGATGGCCTAATGTCTGTGTGGGTTCATTAATCAGCTGCTTATTAACTTTGTTACATATAGACCCATTCTTTTCATATTTTTGAATAAGTTTTATTACTTAATGATGACCTATATTTTTGTCCGAATGCCTTTCATCAAGTTGGGCTGTTGTGCGAGCACACCTATGAGTAAAAATAGTATGAGTAATATAAAATGAGTAAAAACAAGCACCATGAGTAAAAATATTTATAATTTTCTCTTGTAATATATACATCGTTAAATTCTGTCACTGTCACTGTCACTATAACTGACAGCACTTGACAAACAGTAGAAAATCTACACTTCTGATGTGAAAATGTTTTTAATTATAGCTGCAACGAGGAATAAAGTATGCATTGAAACACGAGTTAAAATAAATAAGCGACGAGTTAAAATAAAAAGTTTATTATTTTAGTTAGACACTATACTTTGTAATGTTTAAAATACTGTACTGCATGTTATGATGAAACATGGCTATAAACACAAATTCTTTATTTCCAAGAAATGTTGTATAAGTTATTAATTTATATGAAAATTTGTTCTCTTGCAGCCTAGAGTCTCATAAAACAGGGCCCATCATTAACAGACGTTCTCCATCAAGAATATTACCTTCATATGCCATAACAAACATAAATATTAATAGACTTCATTTGTTGCAGCTATAATTTAACACATCTCAGTTCTCAATTAGTTCTCCCCCTTTCATCCCATCTCCCTCTAACAAACACGAAATTTCTACCTCGCCCATCCACCATTCTCTCTTACTACCAAAAGCCAGCCCCCCACCTCCGACATTCTCTGCAGAATTTCCAGCTGGATAAAGTGAGCTGGGTCTTTGGGGATGCTCCGTTCTCGCGCTATACTTTTTCATTTGTTTTTATGTTCGGTCCAGCTCCCCCGCCCTTTCTGCCCGCAGCGCGGAATCCACCTCCATCCCCCTCATGCAGTTACCCCAAAAACGTCGTCAGTTTTTACGAGCGTTTTATTTAATAATAAAGCAAAAACCTTCTGGTTATTAACCGCGGGATTCTGGACGTTCTGTATGGCAGCGAAACGTTGAAATAGGAGGTGGTCTGTGTATGACTACGTTGGCTCTTTTTCTGGCAAATTTAAGTCCTTCCTTATTTTTTGAATTTTTCTTTTGTTATTTTTGTTTAAATCATAGCCGTTACGGATATTTTTTTATATACAGTTATGGCTAAAAAATAAGAGTACTATTTACAAATCATAGCTTTATTTTGGTTCAACGAACAAACTAGAACATATATATATATATATATATATATATATATATATATATATATATATATATATATATATATATATATATATATACTAAATGAAATAATTGACCGACATCAAATAAATATTAACAAAGAAATAACGTATACTAAATTTCAAAAATACATACCTTTCAATAAATAAGAGCTTGGTCACAAAATTAAGAGTGTTTAAAGATAGCATACACAAGCAAAGAAAGAAGTAATATAACAAGGACAAACTAGTCAAAATCAACTTACTAGTTTGTATTTTCAATTCTTCTATTCGAACCTTCTTTGTGAAACACTAAACTCGAAGAGATTTACCATTAAACACCAAATCACTTTTTGAAACTTCTCGACGCACGTTTCGCTAACCATGTTAGCGTCATCAGGTGATGATTTAATCTGATTAAATATAATAATCGTAAACTGTCGGGAGAGCATTTTTGTAGGGCGTTCAATCCTATCAAAATATGTATTGAATATTGGTGTATATTTACTTGTTCAAGAGAAAAATATTAAATATAAAAAGTTAAAATGTCCCATGTGATTTAAAAAGGAAATGTATCGGGTTTTCAACAAGGTTTAATATCAATATCAAGGACTTGTTTTGATCTGATATTTTTTTAGGGCATAAACTAAAATTTTAGGGGGTGCTGTTAGAATAAATCAACTAGTCAAATAACGGACATCCTAATAATTACTCTCTATAAACTGAAACAGTTTTTACACTTGCCTTTTGACATTTCTTTCAGTGCTACCAGCCAATTCTATCGAATGGTTTCTAAAAAGTCAAAACGGCATTCACAAAGTGGTTTCTTCAATCGAGGGAATTGAAAAAAGTCACCCGATGCTATATCTGGTGAATATGGTATTTGTGGAATGGATTTTGTTTAATTTCTAGCGAAAACAGTATAGTGCTATGGTGTTATGAATTGTTTCACCACCACCGCTATATCTGTTGTATCTCTAATTGTTAATCGGCGATTATTCAGTACAATATTCTTAATTTTGATAAAATGAATTTTAGTTGACGTAGAAAGCCTTCCTGCGCGAGGTTCATCTTCAAATGCTGCTATACAATCACTAAAGTCGTTTTACAATTTGTAATCATTATTTTTGATATTGCTTTATTGCCGAAATACTACCTTATTATTTTCAATACTTCAGCAGAAGATATTTCGTTTTTTAGACACAATTTAGTGCAAACTGTTTGTTCGATAAACTTATTCAATTTAAAAGATGGCCTACAGAAATGTTTAATAACTACAAAATACGCTATCATTTCTAACTTAATAAGTGAAATGATATAATATTTCTGTTAGATGTCGAGGACTGTTCCGCAAACTTAAAAATCAAAGGAAGTTGGTGTTATGTTTGACTGTATTAAAGTGATAGAGCTAGGATCGCAGGAAAATCGCAGTGAGTAACTGAGTCTGATTAATCAAGATAATGTAATATTATTTTTAGTCTTCTTCATGTAGTAAACCTTGACCTCTTTCAACCTTCCCCTCAAACCCAATCAATTCAATTTGATGTTATATACTAGAGATGGGCAAAACTGTTGATTTTAAGTAACAATAGGAAGTGTTACTGTTCTTTTAAAATAACTATTAAAAATTACAGGTTGCTGCTATTTTTGTTAGATGTTATGGTTGCTGTTACATTTTTGTAAGTAACAGACAAATCAATCAATATTCACTTTTTGTTTGATTTACTTTGAATACATCTAAAATAGGTAAATAACTCAGATATATGTAAAGACTATATGAAAATGTTTTTTTTTTCTTTATTCGGGTTTTTCGCCACGATCTAAAACTCAAAAGATATCAAAAATATCTGTTCTTATGTAAATAAAGAATCACTGGGTAAAAACAAAAAACCAAACGGAGACAAATTTCTCAGTGATTCTTTTTTGTAATAAATTTGCCTAACGAAAAAAACTTTAAAAATATAAAAATGTTCTAAAAAAAATATACAAACTTTTAACGTTAACGTTTCGGGAAGTATTCTCCTCCCGTTTTCCAAACCAATCTAAAAATAAAGTACATTAATTTCTATAAATTATGAAAAGATAGAAAGTAAATATATTTTTTGTGTATGTCAATGATACTTACATTGACAAGTCAATAAAGAAAAAAATATGTATGAATACGCCACAATCATTCAGACATTACTTATATGTAAATGTTTAGTGTTTACATTTTACTGTTTAGTAGCGGGGACGCGGCAACAGCGACTATGAAACTCGATATAAAATTAACAGTGTACCTGTTATTTCTTCATATCGATAACCGTTGTTATGACGATGCAAGAATTTAATGACGGCTCGATATTCGATTTTTTCCAACTTGACAGAAACATTAACATCGCCGGACAAAAATCACTGTTAAATAACAACTGAGCATCTAATTTGGTTGACATTTTCAAGGTTATCTTTCAACGCATGCATTATATTACCAGAATATTTTTGACGAGTAACACCATCTTCATGTTGATGCTAGAAACTTTTCAGACTGTCCTCGTCTATAACATCTGACCCACATTTGATGTGCAAGAAATAATAAATCTTGTCCACCTTAAAACTTGGTAAAAGTGTAAATAATAACAGGGCTTTGGTTGTATATAAAAGCATTCAAATAGAAAAATTAAACAGTAAATCCCAAAACATAGTATTTACGCATGAAATCGAAAATAACGATAGTTTACCATTTCTGAATGTTTTAGTCACTAGAAACAATAAAAATAAGTTAGATTTTGATATTTTTAGAAAAAATACCCCCTTCGAGATACAATTCTAACTATTCCAATCATAGCTACCAAAATAAAATGGCTAGTTTATATTTTATGGTAAATAGATCTGACAAATTAAAAAAAAATTAAAAATTACTATCCCCACTAAGATCCCCACCATAGGTGGGGTGTGAATACTAACAGAAGGTGTGAACTAACGGATTCTAAAGGTGTGAATACTAACAAAAGTATAAGCGACCATAGTCAGTCTATGTGTATACTCCAAAGAATGATTTTTGATTTTTTTAACATTTATTTACCGGTTTCTTTAATTTTCTATTTAGCTCAAAATGAACACGCGTCCTCGTACCCTGTGCGTCTAAAGTAGAAGCATTATATGAGGTAGCTGATATTTTCGACGATAAAGAGAGTAAAAGCGAGACCGAATCGGTTTTTGAAGAGCATCATTCCAGTGAACTTTTCCTAAATAAATGAATATATTTTTTAAAATAAAGCTAAATTATGTAATAAGTATCTGAAAGTACATTAAGTCCCCTTTTAAATGCTGTTGGAAGAAAGTTCTTATCTATTAATTTTTTATTAAATTTTATTAACATTTTATAGATATAATATTTAAATAATATTAAAGGATATTAAAAGATATTAATAATTAGAGGCATACGAGTATGGCATACCCATGTGCTCCTGAATAGAACCGGTATAGTGCTTCTCTTGAAGGTTAATTTTGAAATTATATTGAATTACATCCTGATGATACTCGGCAAGACCCGCGTCGACAAGTTTAAAAGAACTGATTTGGTGTTTACTGGTAAATTTCTACGAGTTGAGAATAATTGTTGTTAATAGATGGGTGAACTGGTGGAGATTATGAACTGATTAGTAGCATGTTATAAAATGATATAAAAGAAGTCAAAAGCAGATGTCCAATGACTGACAATGACAGTATCGTTTCGCGTTATTTTTAAATAAAATTTCAAATGAAAAAAAAGCTTAGAGTTGAAAAAGTTAAAACAACTAAAAATAATATCAAGACGTTGCTGTTACGCCAATGTAAGGATGGCCACTTCGACTGCATTTTTTTTAAACAAGGATAACGGGCACGTACTCGACATCGTACAAAAGGCCAAAGAAACGTCGCAAAATGGTGCTTCGGAGACACATTTTTGAACTTCCTTGCTTTGTGCCGCTTGAATAAATGATCGTCTGTTTGCCGAGTGAATGGAGTGAGAGAAAACACTCGATATTTTATTAAAACCGCCACTGGGGGCGCGCTCCAGCCTCTCTGTCTCTCTCGCCGGGGCTGCTTTTTTTTGTGTTTTGCCCCGGTCTTGTTCAGTGCGAGTTTACGCCTCCCTTCGTGATTAACGCTGATTTGAATGGAACACAAAAGCTTTTCCAAAACGTTAATTGCCACACCGTAAGAATTGGGGCGAAAATGAGACAATATAGCTATTTACTGTTGTAATTTTTACGAAATTGATTTCGGTATATCCAGCATGATTATATTAATTTTATTCTATATTTAGTACAGCTTGGAGAGGAAGATGACGAATAGCTAAGTCATGCAAACTATATACAGGGTCTTTCAAATTAACCTGTTTTTTAATTCTTGAATAAAACACAGAACGTGCGCTGATGAAAACTTTTTATTAATAACCCAGACCGACAAAAAAATAGTTGTTGTAAAAAGTCTTGTATTTTTGGGTGCTGAAACCGTATCTAGTATCAGTTTTTTTGTATCACCCACAGTTATCTCACAATATGACATCGATTATGTTTTAAAATAGGGAAAATTTGATACATAAAAATTAAAACTTAAAGCGTAATTTTATTTGATTAGGTTACAATTTTTACTTACGATAACAAATGTTGCTTCATTGCGAATATCTTAGGTATTTATTTATCTGTATTTCCTTTCCCTTTTCTCTGTAAAGTTTCTTGCATAGATTTTCCTCCGCTGTGATGCATTTTTCTGTTCTCTATGAAGTGACCAACAGCAATCACCCATCATGTTGATATATATTTATTGAAGATATCCAGCCGGTTGTAGGTAACAGAACAGAAATTGACTGATGTTGGCGCTTGGGAGGCGGAAGACAATATTCCTCTGCCTGTGGTTAGGAACAGAGAACTCGTTTCGTGGTTAGGAAAAAGTTTAGAGAGGAAACTGGTCCTCAAATCCCGGACAATCTTGAAACATCAGTGGATGTTTTTTGCATCTCTTCCCTAAAACTTTAATTGATAAAATCGTATTTCAAACAAACGTACATACGCTTCAGAGATGTGCAGGTGACTCTTCATTTATACCAACAAATGCTAAGGAAATTGAAACTTTCATTAGCATAAACATTTTGATGGGGATAAAAAATTACTCAGTTATTGTGACTGTTGATCAGCCAAATCAGAATTAAGAGATTATTAAATTAGTTCAGTAATGACTAGAGATCGATTCGCTTGGTTTTCGGCAACATATACCTAGCTGACAACTCATTAATGCCTACTCGCAACTCTCCACGGTATGACAGCCTGTATAAAGTTCGATTATTATGCAATACATTATCTCAAACTTTTAACACAATATACAACCCATCAAAATACCAATCAATTGATGAAAGTATGATCCGATTTGAAGGTCGCAGCTTTTTAAAAGAGTATATACTCTTCAAACCTATCGAGCGAGGGTATAAAGTTTGGATATTCGCTGACGCAAACGTATGAGCATAGATACGTTTGCTAATTCCAAATATATGTTGGCAAAATCAATAATTAACAAGAGATTTGGTAGGGAAAGGCTACCATATATATTTTGATATCTTTTCCAATTCTGTACAGTTTTAAAAATCGCCACAGAAGGACTTTATTTACACCTATGGTACTGTAAGGGCCAATAGAAAAAAAATCCAAATAATATAAAAACTGACAAAGAATTACCAACAAGAGGCCAGTTTGATTGGATCTGGAGAGTCAGCAAAGATGGACTTGCGTTTACAAAATGGAAAAAATGGTAAATTAGTTCTTTTTCTTGAAAACTTTTTCTTTTTCTGAAAACTGTCATAATCCTTCAAATGAGGTAACTGTTCCCCGTAAACAAAAATATGGTAGTTTATACACTATGGGATGTCCAATCATGATCAAGGACTATAATCAGCATATGGAATATGTTGACAATACCGACATGCTAAAATCCATATATGTAATAGATCGTAAATTTAAAAAATGGTGGCATAGAATAATGTGGTATTTTATAGATCTGTCCGTTTTAAACTCTTTCATTATATTCAAGCCGAAAGCACAATCAGCAGTTCCAATTCTAAAATTCTTTAGGATGTCAGTGGTTTCAGGGTTGATGTCAGGTACTGGCTTGAAGTCAGAAATAAAATTACATCAAATTTCTCCTCCCATAGTAATAAATCAATTCAAAACTATAGTACCGTATAAATCACGATTTGACCAGTGCTTACATATACCACAACATACCACGTCAAGATGCGCCTTTTGCAGCCCAAGTAAATAGCCGCACAGAACAAAGTGCATGTGCACCACATTTCAAGTGGGTTTCCTTCTGAAAAAAGAACAGTTTTATGTTATATCATAAAAAAATAACGGTTTAGATTCCACAGATATTTCAAATAATAAAGATTTTTAATATCTTCTACGATATCTATAATTTCCACCTACTCGACTGTATTTTTCTAGCGGTTACATACTGATACTACGGTCTAAAAAATTTAGCAACTATTATCACAAAATATAATTTTGTATATTCAAAAAACATTGAAGAACAGTACCCTTCATGTTTACCTAAACTTTCTGGGAAAAAAAATATTGTTGGGAACAATGGGTTAACAAAAAAATATTTATTAGCCCGAATTTCTGTTTGCCTTTCCCTATTGAGACGCAACTCAATCGGTCAATGTTTAAGGAGCGGAAGAGATCATTGTGTAAGCGCGAAACTGCCCCTTCACTCAGCGCAAAATGCATTTGGTAGAATGGGAAGAGAAATTTTATTATGATCTAATACTTGAAAGCCAGACCAATAATTCCGAGAAATACTATTCACACGCAAATGAATTAAATGAAGCAATTGATCACAGGTGGCCTGAATTAGCCAAGAAAAAGGGCATTGCTTTACATCGAGACAATGCTTGATCACACGTAATTTAGCCATCCGACACAAACTGTTACAGCTTGATTGGGATGTTTTGGTCCATCCGCCGTACTCTCCGGGCTTTGCGCCGTCCGCCTACTATTTATTTAGTTTGTTTCAAAACCTTTACTTTCTTAGTAGACTAGTAAATTGGCCTGGATTAGCTCTATAGCCGGAAACCTGAAAACTTCTATGAGCTCGGGATTATGCAGCTGCCAGAGACCTAGAGAAAGGTCATGGAACCGAACGATTCATACTATATTGATTGAATGTAATTTTTAGCAAATAAAATTTGTCTTCAATTTTGCAGATAAATAGAACGAACTTTTGCATCAGCCATATAATAAAACTGTGATAAACGAGACATAATATTTCAATCAAAGTTGATAAAAGACTCTGATTTTACAGAAATACAAAATGCAAGTGGAGACCAGAAACTGATATTAAACTGAGGAAACCCAGTGTGCCTTCGCTTCGTGACCGCATACCACAGTTTCAATATCTATCTCCGTTATTTTGAAAATAATTTCGATACAATGATGAAAATAAAGCCCCGCATATTCCATTCGGGCTGATATGAAAATTTCCGGCATTCTTTATTCGGCCTTTTCGTCAAAACGTCCCCGGAAATCGATCTCAACATTCTGTATCGGAAGTAATTTTCTGGATGGAAGAAAAACCATCCAACAGAACCCTAAAAATCGCCCTTGGAAGTACTGTGAAAACATTTGACTTCCGAATGTAGAGGATATCCCAATAGGTAGGTCGGGATTTCTTTTTTAAATAAAACTAACAATTAAAAAAAAAGCATGTTTGGTTATTAAACTGGAATAGATTTACCACTAAACACCAAATCACTTTTTTAAACTTCTCGACGTACGTTTCGCTAACCATGCATCATCAGGAGATGATTTATTCTAATTCTAAAACTAAACATTGTTCTATTAATGTGATAACCCTACTTAATGAAGCGTATATATTATGAGTTGCAGAATTTTATATCGAGCTAGTCTGATAATATATCTGAGGCATAATAATTTTTTGCACCTCTCAACATATTTTGGTTGATATTCTGGACATGTAACACGTCGCAGCCAAGTTAGTTGCAAAAGAGTTGAATTTTATGCAAAAAGAGCGTCGAATCGAAGTTGTCAGAGGCTTGCTTTCCAACGTATCCAGAAACTCCCCAACGATCATCCGTATGTAACACCAAAGGTGAGCCGAGACCGAAAAAAACCACGCCAAAGTCGGTCAAAAGTTAAAGTTCTTTGACTGTTTTTTTTTTCGATTATCGTTATCATCATCTAGTACAAATTCTTGCCAGAAGATCAGGCAATAAGAGTACTACAATGTTCTTATTATTACAGTTCACTTCACTATCTCTTTAACTCTTATAATTATCTTTGTTTAAAGGAAAATTGATTAATCTATTTACAATAAAATTTAAACTAACCATTTTATTTTGGAAGCTTGACTCGAATCGTTAGGAATGTATCTCAAAACAGTGATGTTTTTTTTCTAAAAATATTAAATATACTGAACTTAATCGAACTTGACAACATACATTGGGATATTATTGGGCTCTGTGAAACACGAAGAAAGGGTGAAGAGTTAATCAAACTGGAACCAACTGGACACGTACTCTACACTCGAGGTACGCAAAATGGCCGATGTGGCGGAATTGGATTCCTCATCAATCGAAAGCTGAAGGACAGTGTGGTAAAATTTGAAAGTACATCCGACCGACTAGCCCAATGCGTTATTCAGCTGAATAAAAGGTTTAGGCTTCAAATCATCCAAGCTTATGCACCAACTCTAAGCCATAGGGATGAGGAAATTGAGGAATTTTATGATGATGTGGCTTTTATACAAGGAGAAATGTAGGTACAAAACTGGCCCATATGGAACTGGTGAGAGAGACAATAGAAGTGACAGATTGGTTGATTATGCCGAAGGACAAGAACTATATATTATGAATTCATTCTATAAGAAAAATATCACCAGAAAATGGACATGGAAAAATCCATCTGGGCTCACAAGCGAAATTGACTACATCATGACCAGCGATAAAACAATATTCACCAATTGTACTGTCCTTAACAATTTTAATGTTGGAAGTGACCACCGAAGAATGGTACGAGCAAGGGTTCGGATTGACTGTCGAAAAGAGCGCGAAAGAATGGTAAGATCAAAGAAGGGCAAGGTGGATTCTGGAAAACTGCTGGAGAGAGGAAGCGATTTTGAGATTGCTTTGTCAAACCGGTTTGCTGCGTTACAAGATCTAGAGGAGGTGGAAATATCAGTTCAATATGAAGAAATCGCCAATAATGTACTTCAAACGGCTGCTTCAATAACACCAGAAGAAAAATGTCTCAAACAAACAAAAAACTCCAGTGAGACCATTCATTTAATGAAGAAACCGCGAGCAATGAGAAATGCAGGTAGTCGTTTTGGCAGGGTCGAGTACACTGAGCTCTGCAAAACTATAAGAAAACGTATTAGAGAGGAAACGCGTCGATTCAATATGCAGCTAGTGCAAAAAACCCTGGAAGAAAACAAATGAATTAACAAAGCTAAACGGAAGCTGAGAAACAAAAGAACGCTAATATATGCTTTAAAGCGTGAGGATGGCACTGTGTGCAGGGCGCGTACCCAAATGTTAGAGATTGTCAGAAAATGTTATTCCTAGTTATATGAAGATCAGAACCAATCAAAGACAACAATACCCACGGAAGAACAAATGCCAGATATCCTAGTGGAGGAAGTAACAAATGCTATAGAATCGATGAAAAACGGCAAGGCTCCAGGAAAAGACAGTGTAACTCTCGAAATGCTAAAAGCTGGTGGTCGGACGTTACATAAAACACTGGCAAAATTATACTCAAAATGCCTCAAAGAACAAAAAGTACCTGACTTATGGAAAAATGCAGAAGTGGTCCTTTTACATAAAAAAGGAGCACAGGAAGATTTATAGAACTACCGTCCAATAAGCCTCCTATCAGTAATGTACAAAGTTTTCACTAAGATAATTTCTAAAAGAATATTAAAAAAACTGAATGACGCACAACCAAGAGAACAAGCAGGATTTAGAAGTGGATTCAGTACAATGGATCACATCCAGGTTGTTCAGCAGATCATAGAAAGGCACAACGAATACACCATGCCACTGTACTTGGCTTTTATCGACTATGAAAAAGCATTTGATTCCATCTCAAAGCATGCGATAATGGATGCACTGCTTAGCCAAGGTGTAGAGAGAGAATGTAAACCTATTAGAATCGATATATGATGGAGCTACAGCCACAATTCATCTTGATGATCTTGAAGTGGGAATTAATATAGAACGAGCCTATTCTTTTCTCGGCTGGCCTTGAAGAAGTTTTCCGTAAACTGGATTGGGAACAGGATGGTGTAAAGATCAATGGTGCAAACTTAAACCATCTTAGATTTGCACATGATATTATTCTCATTTCACAAGACCCAGAGGAGCTGCAAAGACGCATACAAGAACTGCAAAGGGCTGGCGAACCATTTGGCTTGAAAATAAACCTGAAAAAGAGTCAGGTTATGTCCAATAACTTCGCCCAGGACAGAAGAATTTCAGTTTTAGGAAGGGATTTAGAGATTGTGGACAGCTTAATATATCTTGGGCAGAGAATTTCAATGGAGGGGAATACCGCCTGGGAGGTGGAACGGCATGTTAAATGTGGCTGGCAGGCATTTGGTAGGCTCAACATAGTGTTTAAGAACAGACTCTCACTTTGCCTGAAAAGAAAAGTCTTTGATCAGTGCGTTCTACCCGTTATGACATATGGAAGTGAAACCTGGACACTCACATCGCAATCAATTCAAAAACTTCGGGTGGCACAGAAGGGAACGGAAAGCGCATGGATCAGGGAACAAACAAAAGTTTGTGACATCATGGGAAGAGTAAAGCGATTGAAATGGAGATGGGCAGGCCATATAGCAAGGCGATTGGACGACTGATGGACCAAGGCAATCCTGGAGTGGATACCGCTTGATCGCAAACGTCCGCGAAGAAGACCGAAAGCACGATGGATTGATGACATCGTTAAGTATATTGGACCCGAGTGGCAGAGAAAAGCCCAGGACCATAAAAGTTGGAAGCATGCTGAAGAGGCCTTCATCCTGCAGTGGATCGATACAGGCTGATGATGATGATGATGATACTGAACTTAATTGAAGTTTATTTAAGCACAGCACTAGAAAATTATATTGGAGCAATCAATCCCCAATAAATTGTCTCTAAAATTCCGCTATCAAGCCAATGGGGCCCGATCGTCTCCGGTTCTAGCTTGTTTTTATTTATTTGGTTCGCGTCTGTTAGGATATTTTTGTAAAAAATACCATAATATCAAAATTGACCGTGACTCAGTCATTTAAACCGGGCGCGGTTTATGAATCGTTATTTTACTTCCTTGGGTGATGATATACATGTGAAGTTTGGACACGATGTGCCAGTTAGTATGAATTTGGCGGATGTTTGTTTGTGTCACGAAAAGTTACTCTGACGAATTTTAAAATGGATAAAAAATTGAACAGAAAATTTGTGTGAAATTTTGTGTTTCCGATGGAATTTCTGCAATGAAAATGTTGCACATAGCCTACGGGGATGTGACATAGATATACAGCATTTAGTCAAGACCGTGAGATCGTTGAAAACTTGCCTCATGCCAGCCGGCATCCTTTGTATGATAATATTGAGAAAATAAAAAAATCTTCTTTGAAAATCGTTATGTTGGAACTAGAGAGATAGCAGAAGATATTCGTAATATCCCTGAAAATAAGATATTTGAGTAAATCTTGCTCAAGATTTATTGTAAATCTATCTACTAATCTATCTACTAAATAGAGATCTAAATAGATCTCTTGTAAATTCTACTCTACTTGTGGTCATTCTTAATAGTTATTTTGCATTTCGTATTCCGGTGCATTCACGGATGTTCTTTCGCCGGGAGGCGTGTTTTCCGCCAAAGTTCCTCTCAATACATTTTGGTTGATATTCTGGACATGAAACACGTCGCAGCCAAGTTAGTTGCAAAAGAGTTGAATTTTATGCAAAAAGAGCGTCGAATCGAAGTTGTCAGAGGCTTGCTTTCTAACGTATCCAGAAACTCCCCAACAATCATCCGTATGTAATACCAAAGGTGAGCCGAGACCGAAAAAACCACACCGCCAAAAGCCAAAGTCGGTCAAAAGTTAAAGTTCTTTTGACTGTTTTTTTTTTGATTATCGTTATCGTCATTTAGTACAAATTTTTACCGGAAGATCAGGCAATAAGAGTACCTGTAATTGTGGACCAACAATTCATGGATTTTTCACCATGAGAACGCGCCATCTCTCTAATTGTACGTGTTTTTTTGTCCAAATATATGACGAAAATGATCGATCAAACACCATATTCACTGGATATGGCATCGTGTGAGTTTTTTCTCTTCTCCAACCTCAAATAGTCGTGGAAAGCGTTTTGACGCGATTGGGGCATTAAAAAGAATCCGCTGAAGGAACTGAAGGCCATTTCGGTTGAGGCGTATTTCAAGGGTATGAATGATTGAATCAAACTTGGCATGCATGTATCATATCAGATGAAGCCCATTTTGAAGGCAATAATAAAGATTTGTATTAAAATTCCATCCTATTTTGTTAGCCTAAGTTGTGAGCTAGCCTTTTGGCCCTTACTCATATAACCTGAACTAATCCCTTATTGGGCAGTCACCCTGGATGGGTGTTTCGTTTGGGGGTCTCTAGTTGACCCATGAAGTTACTGACATTGTGCCAGTAGATTCTGAAGCTGGTTTTAATGCAAGAAAGTCTTGGTCGACTTTTGAAGGTTAACGAGAAGATGGGGTGCGGGCCATGGTTGGCCGGTAAGTATGTGCACTGTGTTACCAGCGCGAAAGAGGGGGTTGACAGTAGCGGGACCTGAGCCTAGCTGGCGGACGTCTCGACGTCTTGGCTGCTTTGTGTTTGTGATCCGGAAAATTTTTGCTGGAAGTTGAATAGCGTGTTGTATTGTGCCTGGAGCAGGCACATCGCTGGCTGCATTTGAGCTGCGAATCCGGCCATCATGGGGGTCGGATCTGCAAATGCTGGTGGGAACCGCTTTGGAGACGACGTCTTCGAGGCTGGTTTCCGGTAGGGGTTCAGTTCGCTGTATGCGAATCCCCGCAGTTGCAGCATTTCGGCGGTTGGCTGGGGTCCAGTTTGCACTCACTGCTACGGTGGAGGCCCGCGCACTTTACACAAACTGTTGGTGCATCACATTGTGACGAAACGTGTCCGTATTTGTGGCAATTAAAACACTGACGTGTTTTGGGTTTTCTGATTTGTACCACTACTTGGATGGATTGGTGCTGGATGCGGCATATTTCCAAGATGTTGGATTCGCCTGACGGAACCGTGACTTGGACAATCGCGATCGGTGTCTTCTGGCTGGTTTGCTATCTTATGATGTTGGTCGGATGGAAACCCATGTTTGTCAGCTCTAGTCTGATTTCTTCAGTCGGGGTGGATTCCGTTATTCCTCGCAGGAGGACATGGAGGAACTTGGGTTTATTTTGAAAGGCGTGGAAGCGGTAGCCTTTTTCTATGAAATGCCGAAGGATTGCATTTCTGTGTTCGTCTGAACGGGGGGGTTAGCAGTACCCCGTCCGGAATGGTTTTGGCTGGCCCTATGGCCACGTTGCTTTTTTCGAGGTGGCAGGTCACCTCGAGGAAGGCCGATATGTCCCGAAGGATTATCGGTGTCGATTTTGATTCAGTTCCGGCGGATGGTGCTGGCGCCTGGATGGTTGTTGCTATGTCTGCTGTGTTTAGCAGGACCTGGGGGACTGGAGACTCTGGCGAAGTCAAAGCGGGAGGTTCGACAGCGGCTTCCAAGGTCTCCACCTCTTCGGCTTGCTGTCTGGCCTTCTTTCTCCTTCGCCGTCTTGCTCTGGCGGAGATCTTATTTTCTTCATTTGGGATGAGGCCTGTTTCGTTGGCTTCGTTTTCGTTGTCGGAGACCAAGACTGGGTCGTCTACGGTGGGTGGGGTTTTGAGTGCTTCTTCAAATTTACTTTTCAGTGACCTGGTGGTGGCCACTAGTCTTTCATTTTCTAGCTCTAAAGAGGTAACTGAGGCTGTAAGCTTAGTTATTTCTTGATCTTTTTGGGAAAGCTTTTCATTAAGCTCGGTGATCTCGTCCAGTGACCTGGTGTTGGCCACTAGTCCTTCCTTTTCTAGCTCTAAACTGTGGCTGTAAGCTCGGTTATTTCTTGATTTTTTTGGGAAAGGTTTTTGAGCTAGAATGTTGATGCAATTGACGTTCTTCCTGAAATATTTTTCCAGGAGCTCTCTGGAGTAGGTGTGTATTTTATCTGCATTAACGTAGCAGCGCATATTGGATTCCATCGCGAATCGGCGAAAGAAGTCCCGGTGCGACCGCGATGACTGAACGGAAACTATACGGACTCGACCGCGGGAGCGATTTGAGAGACGTCCGTACGCAACGGCTGTCTTGGCTGAACTGGATGTTCCGAACAATTTTGATCACATGGTCTTATGTCAAAAATCGTACCTCCCATTAAAAGTAAAAGAGGTACTTTTTATGGACAAAAAACTATTATTTCCAAAAATTATACAGGGTGAAACAAAAACACCGGTTTACTACTTATTTATACAGTATGTCGGAAAAATTGTGGAAAATGGAATGGAATAAAAGCAAAATAAATTTAACTTTTTAAATAAATAAAAACAATTAGTTTTTTGCGAAAATAACTTCTATCTGTTCACGTTCAACGAATCCTAGTAGGGATTTTTTTGTGACTTTCTTTAGCCGTTGGTGACGACTTCTTGAACTTGTATTAACACTGTCATAAAACGTTTGTTTCATGGCTCGTTGAGTTTCAGGAACAGGAAATAGGAAACATACAAAGATAAATCAGGTAAATAGAGAGGATGTTGAAGCACACAGACTTGTTTTTAACCAAAAATTCACAAAAAGCGACATTATAAAATGTTTTTTTAAATCCTCTTTCAAAATTTTGTGAATCATGTCTTGGTCATAGTCATATTTAAATTCCTCCACTATCATAGCACACAGCATCAATTAGCGTCATAGGCGATCATTTCAAGCAAACTTCAACCAACTCATCACGATTATTGTTTTTTTAGCCATCTTGGGTCATCTTCAAAACCATAATGACCGTTCTGGAATTGCTTTTACCAGTCGAACACGTGTGTGGGATAAGCAATCGCCGTCATAAACTGTTGTCATCAATTCAAATGTTTTTGTAAAAATTTTACCCAGCTTGGAACAAAATTTATTAGTAGTTCTTTGTACAACCGTGTTTTTATGACGAGGTAATAAAAGTTTCTGTCACTTTACGCGCTATAGCTTGACAATTCGTTGATCGATTCTGTTAATAATGACGTTCTCATTTTATAGAGGCTTTCAGATTACATACTGTTTCAATAGATGGCGCTAGTAGTTTTCTTTAAAATTTAAAAAGTCAGGGAATTCGTTCGACATACTGTGTATTTATTAAAACGTGATCACAATTATATTTGCAGCAGTACTACCAATTTATGCCACGTAGAGACTTGTACTATACCAGCAATTTTTATTTTTTTATTTTAAATCGTTTCAGGATTATTAAAACATTTCAAATTATATTTTAGAGCTTTAGACTCCAACGACTAAAAGTTAATCAACAACATGTTTGTCATTTTTAATGCTTATTATCGCAATGGATTTACCAAACTATTACGGATCACCCTGTATACTGAGTGTAGCACTTCTTTTTATTCCTCATCATGTATTTGATTAAAGTGAAAATAGTACAAGCACTTCTGTTTTTGAAAATGTTCGTAAAAGTTTTCAGGCGACTCCGGTAAAGAAGATGAAGGTTGGCTAAATATCTGTCGGGATCGCTGTCCTTGTGATCATATCAGCAGGAAATTGAATGGCGCGCCCAAAAAACTAGTGCGGTTATAAGCGTAATTGTCGTGTCAAAAAAGAATTTAGCGCACAGCGAAAACTCGGACACGTAGACCGGCGAGGGCATTTTATTTTTACCGAGATAAAAAGGATGAAATTGTTGTTGTTTATGTTCATTCATAAAAATGAAATACCCATAGAGCACGTCGACCGAATGCAATAAGCTCGGAATTAATTGATTGCGCTGACGAACAATAATAGAATCCAGATTACGGGTCGGGTGGAAAAGAATCCATTCTTGTATATGCTTTTTCCTTTTTGCCATTAGAATTGAAGGAAAATTGCAGTAAAACGTTACCATATATTGAAGCAAAAATTTTGTAAATAAAAATCCTGTGACGCACTTCTTTGGGAAACCAATTTTCCTGGAACAAGATCGACGGGCAAAGCAGTGTGGAAGTATGGCAGGTGGCCCTGTCCTGTCGGAACTAAGTGTCCTGAGTGTATCCTTTGAGAGAGCATGACTGAAAAGAGTTTAAAACATGTCGACATAACGCTGTTAAACCAAACATTAACAACTCTTTGGATCATCTTGTATATGTTTGGTGATCTTCTTTTTCGTTTACATGATGTTTCCGAAGACGGCGAGTATTTTCCATCACGCTCCACCCGACCATTGCTCCAAACCACCATTACCTAAATCCTCTCCTCCTTCGCCTTCATCCATTCAGAACATCAGGTATTTGAACAGATCTAACTCTAACTAGTTCTACTCTACTTCCTGTCATTCTAAATTGTTCTTCTGCCGTTCGTATTCTAGTTAATTCACAGATATTCTTCAGCCAGGAGTCGCATTTTCTGACCACGTTTCTACGACCCTCTATTTGTCCTTTATTATGACTTGCAGAATAATATATCGATCTACTCTGATAATATGTCCGAGTCAAGTTTCGATACTTAACAAATATCAGCTACTCCTGGACTGAATCTACTCTAATTAAGGCATTTTTGAGGATAGGACTGGGGTAGCTTTATAGACCAGACTTCTCCAAAATTCTCCAGCTCTCCAAAATTCCGGAGCGGTTACGCGTATTTACCGACAACGATATCCAGAAAGACCACTTCCAGATCGGCAAACATTTGCCCAAGTTTCTCAAAGATGTTTGGGCACGAGTAGTGTGAATCCAAAATTTGAATAACTTGGGCAGTACCGAGATGTCGATCCTGAAGTCGAATAAATGTTACGATTTGTTGAAAAGGACTGTATCAGAAGTACTTGAAATATTGCGCGACAAGTTAGAGTTTCTCAATGGATTGTACATAGAACACTAAATATTATACACACATCGTACAATACACAAACACAGATTGTACTTGAAATTGACCAAATTTATACTGAAACGTATCGAATAAATGGTTTTAAAAATATTACATTTTATTTTCATGTCAAACCTTAAGAGACCAATGCAACAACAACAAAAAACTGAATTCGTTCGATCCAAATAAACTCGAGAATCGAAATATGAGGGTCGTTCAATCGGTCTTTAGAAAAAGATAGAAAAACAAATTATTTTAAGTAGATTTTTTTATTTTCCAAGATAATCTCTTTTTTAACTCTATACACTTTTCCAAGCGTTTCTCCAACTTTTTTAATCCGTCTTAAAGGTAAGATTTCGGAAGGTCCTTAAAATAGGCATCTGTTTGGGCGATGACCTTCTCGTTGGATGTAAATCGTTGTCCGCTGAACCAATTTTTTTAAGTTCGGAGATAAAAAAAGTCACTGGGGGCCAAATCTGGTGAATAAGGTGAATGTTGTAATAATTCGAACTTTAATTCCATGATTTTGACCATTGAAACTGTACTGTAACACCTGTACATTATCTTGATGGAAGAGGATCTTTTTCTTTTTCAAATGAGAACGATTTTTCTTGATTTCTTTGCTCAACCGGTACAATAATGATGCATAATACTCTCTAGTTATTGTTTTTCCTTTTTCCAAGTAATTAGTATAGATGATTCCATGTGTCTCCCAAAAAAACTATGGCCCTAACCTTGCCAGCCGATTTCATCATATTCTCATCCTGCGGAACCCCTTTGCCTTCAAAACCCCACTATTTTGATTGTTCCATGTATCCATAATTCATCCACAGTTATGTATAGATGCAGAAACTCATCAGGACTGATCATTTGACCTTGCCGAAAATATTTTCACACCCAATTTTTCGTGCAAAATTGAAAACTATTTAGCGCATTTTAATTCGTCGATCACTTGAAATCATCGACCATTTAAAACCTTTATGTCGTGGATTTTGTCAATCATTTCGGAAGTAGTCACTTCCACTGGATGTCCGGAACGATCTTCACGTTTTGTGGATGTACGGCCACGTTTAAACTCATTTGCGCAGTTATAAACAGTTGCAGACACAGCAGCAGTGCCGTGAACTCCATCCAACTCAGCTTTGATCTTTTTCGGTGTTAAGCTTCTTAAATATAAGTGATTAATCACCACTCGAAACTCATTTTTTCATTTTTCTTAATAAACAAAAGTTTCTTGCTTCAATCAACCACAAAAATGAAACCATGTGATGAATATAACTGAGACTTTGACGGCTATCTGATGCTTACTAAAAACGAACCATTTCCGATGCTACGAGCACCATCTCTTGAATTTTCTAGGCACTTATTGAACGACCCTGGTAACAATAGGCTATGTTGTCAATTATTAAGAAAATTTCTGACCTATTTGGAAAAGTTCTCATCTGTTTTCCGTGGAAATGGTTACATTTTGTATATCTGCTTTAGGGAAACTTTTTGTTCAAAAAAATGTTACAAAATAATATTAAACATGTTTCTATAATTTTATAATATTATTCTCTAATCTCTAAATATATCTTATGGTTATTTTGCATTATTTGTTTAAAATTATTGTTCGAAATTTGTTTTTTTAGAGAAAATACGGATGCCAGAATTACTCTCTTTTAGTTCGAGAAGGATTTTTGGGGTACGCTTTTGGATCGAGCGGGTTTCACATTGTAAATCCCGAATAAAGAACGTCAAAGATTCTCATATCGGCATGGAAAAATAAAATGGTGTATCGTCATCGAGAAATATTGGTTATTACAGCTTGCGACCATAGAAATATTGCTATGCACCGATTTTAGCTTCTATTTTATATTTCTACGAGTATCTATGTCACGTAATTTACCGTGAATAGTTCAAAGAGATGCGAGCTGCATTTGTATGATACACGAACAATTTCTAAAAGAAATAACACAGAAATAATGTGAAATAATAAAAAATCGAAATCACAAAATATTCGACTTTTCTTGACAATATGGTGATACACATACGTAAAACATGGGTATTAGTAATTATTATTAATATTATTATTATTATTTTATCTTTTGGGATTTTCGGTCAATTAGTAAATTAATTTTTTTTTTATTGTTTTGTTTAACAAATTTTTGAGCTTTATATTTTTTGTTTTCATTATAACCTAACAATTTTGGATTTTTCACATGTAATGATATCAAATATATAAAATATATATTGTTAAATTTATCAAAGTCAAAAATATGTCAATTGAAAATTGGAAAAAAATGTCATATTTAATTTTAAAAAGTTTGGAAAATTAATTGTTCAATTAGATATAGTGGTAGGTTTTTAGATATAAATTTGTATTTTTTAGAAAAATAATTTATATTGTAGAGTTGTTCTGAAGATAGTTTGTTTGATAGAAAATATTTACTATGTTATGCAAAATATTCTCCGTTGTTTTTTAAACTGTCGCCTTCTAGCAAAAGTTGTATTAGAAACAACCATGAAAGAAATGATTTATTTATACAATCAATTCGTTCATAGTTCATAAACAGAACAATATCCATCGGAAAAAGGGTTTATCCGAAGACACTAAGACTGGAGAATATGAATAATACCATTAATGTAGTAATACGTTCCGTTCGAGATGCAACAGTGCTCCTTCACAGATTCTTCAGAATCTATAGCCGATTATTATCATCTAAAACAATAACTTACAGCTGACTACTGGCCATTTGCAGCCGTATCGTCTGTCTGTATGCTGAGCTGTAGAAGTTTATAATGTTTAAGAAAATTGAGTCGCCCTCTGACTGTGAAATACGATCTGTAATTCGATTCTTGAGTGCAAGAAACTTAGCAGTAGCGCAAATCACTATCAGAATGCTGTGAGTGGCAATAAAGTTCGAAATTGAATGAGAATGTCAAGGATGGGCGACTTAATGGACATAACGAGCCACGCCCTGGCTTACTTTTCCTGATTTTTTAAGATTTGGGTTATCAAGTGAATTTCCACAGGTTTCCAGGTCAGTTTTGTACACCATTCATTTGGAGAAACTGAATTATTAAAAATTGTGTTCTCAGTGGATTTCAAGACTGCTTTGTGACAATCACAAAACAAATAGATTGAACTGTGCTTTATCGTTTTTGTCTCGATGCAATCAAGAATGAGATAAATTGTGATACCACATTGTTATAAGAGATAAGCCTTGGGTGTCTCACATAACTCCCGGGTCTAAGCAACAATCAATGGAATGGCGACACACATCGTCCCCAACCAGAGTGAAAGCCAAAAAGACAATTTCAGCACGAAAGAAAATGACAACTGTCTTTTGGATCAGAAAGGATTTTTGTGGATTGGTGGATTTTATGCCAAGAGACACTATAATCAATGGTAACCCGACATTTGGAAATAAATAAACTTTAGGCTGTTGAACCAGTTACCGGAACAAATCTTATAGTTTTGATGTTTTGGTACTGTGGAGGAGAGTCTGGTCAAAACATTAAAACTGACGCCAATATCAGGTGAATCTGAAGGATAGGAATTGCTTTACACTCCAGCAAAAATGTTAAAGTCATAGCTAAAGCCTGACAAGCTGTTCATATTAGACTGCTCAAGAATCATATTAATTAGATCATCTGTAAACAGGAATTGGAAAATTTCTGGTTGTGTATCTAACTGCTTGATAGTTTTTGGTAAATCGGCATTTCCTTTGAATTTAAAGTTTTTTTTTCATCAAAAGCTTCCATTTTTTTGGTTCTTCCAAATGACCTGGTTTTTTTTTTATCTCTTTCCCTTTGCTTTGGAGGTAGATGGAGTTTGTTAGGTTTGTGTGGTCATATCATCATCATCAGAGCTATCGGATTCGGATTCTGATGTTTTCTTTGACGAGCATGGAGAGAGTAAGGTTTGTATTCAGGGTCGGACTCTGAAGCAAGATCATCGTTACACAATAAACTTTATCCAGAAATAGTATTAACATGCTTGGAAGTACCATAGAACCAGGAATGGTTCATTTCTCTAAAATACAAAAAGAAAACTTGAATGCATACGCAGCTATATTTGACAAACAGTGTTTTAACGGGAATGTAGACGAAGTCAAATATGGCAATTTCAAAAGAAGACCCAAAAACCAAAGAAAACAAGAAAAAATCCAAAAACCACAACAATACCATGTTCTTGGATATGCAAAGAAAGTATTTTAAACTTATTGATATTTTAGTTACTCTTTTATGTGTTTTTTTCCGCTGATTAAAGTAGCACTAATTTAACTGCACTCTAATAGTTTGACACTTTCCACTTACTATAGAGAAATAAAAATACTTCCCATTACACGAAGAAAAGTACAATTAGAATTGAAAGTTGGTTTTGAAAAAAATCTTTTAACATACTGAAAAAACATTAGAAACTTTAGCAGCCAAAATATGGCTTTGTATGTGGCAAAGGGTTAAACAGGTTTAAAACAGGTTTAATATTATTTAAAAAGATAATACCATAGGAAACAAAACTAAAATATTTTCCCATAAAAATGTTAAAGTATAAATCATACGGAAGTCTCCTTCATGTTTAGAAGCAATATAAATACTCCATAATCCTAATCCACCTCAAATCCCGACCAAACCCCTCCGCGTCCCCGTTCCTTTACCCACGACCTGCGATAACAAAACTGTAAATTGCCTCAAGTCACAATTTCACGTCGCTTACCCCAGTTACGAGGTATTTATGACGGGGCGGCTTTATATCATTTTTCTTTTTTAGTTTTTCGTCAGGCGAACCGGCACGGTAATCGTTTTAGACGTAGAAAACTAGGCGCGAACGTGTCAACTGCCCGTATTTCATGGCGAATTTGAAGCGCGACTCGATTTTTAATGGACGAAAACCGATATACCAAATTGTTACATACTGACCATTTTTTAAAAAGTCGTTCTACTATAAAACTATTTTTTAAACCAAATTCTGTAGCTATGTTAACGAAAAAATTAAAGAGATTTACTACTAAACACCAAATAACTTTATTTAACTTTTCGTGGCGCGTTTCGCTAAGTATCATCAGGAAATGATTCAGTCTTAGTAATCAACCAGATTAAATCATCTCCTGATGATGCTAACATGGTTAGCAAAACGCACATCTAGAAGTTATATAAAGTCATTTGGTGTTTAATTGTAAATCTCTTCGAGTTCAGTGTTTCATGCTGAGGGTTCTACTATAACAATTGATTTAAGTTAACAATTGTGAATAAAGCATTTTAAAATATAGTTTTTTTGGCGATTACTGATAAAAAAAGTGCTGTCTCTGTTTTTTTATTTTCTCTATGATCTCTTCACCTGATTTGACTTTTTCATAGCACACTTTTTATATACCTTTAATTTCATTAGGGTTAGTTTTTTTTTAATTATCCTTTCCTGATTTTTAATTTTCTTCCAGTTTCTTTGAGTTTTCCATTCACTGCTTTTTCTTCTTGTGGTCTATGCATTTTTGCATACGCAGTATGTCTGAAATATAACGAAACTTATTAAATTTAAAGAAAATTACTAGCTCAATTCTTCTACTGGAACCTTTGGAGTGAAAATACTAAACTTGAAGAGATTTACCACTATACACCAAATCAGTTTTTTGAACTGCTCGGCGCACGTTTCGCTAACCATGTTAACATCATCAGGAGATGATTTAATCTAATTCTAAAATTAAACTATGTACTATTTATATGAAAAACCCTACCTAACGAAACGTGTAAAAATCATGAACCGTGAAGTTTCCTAAGCCTTACATTAATAACTGAAAAAGTTGACTGAGTGGCATAGGCCCTTTATCTCGGTTCATGGTTTTCTTACATTTTTCTATTTGAATTTATTATTAACACTTTTAATTAGTCTTAAATTACTAATATCTATACTGTGGTCGTGTTCGATTGCATGTTGGGCAACAGAAGATTTTTCATTTCTCCCATATCTAATGTGGGCAATATGTTCTTTATATCTTGTCAATATGGATCTTTTTGTTTGTCCAATATACCTTCGATCACAGTATTGACAATTAATTTCATAAATCCCCCACTTTTCATGTTGCTCTACTTTATCATTTGGGTTATCCAGAACTTCTCTTAATTTGTTATATGTTATCAAAGGGTATTACAATAAATTTCTTTGTGCTCTGATTCTTTTGAAAAGTCGAAGATTCTTTCAATAATTTTCTGAACTTACGTTTTGCGAAACGTGCGTCGAGCAGTTCAGTGGTTGTTTAGTGGTAAATCTCGTCAAGTTTATTAAAACTACTAGCGTCATTTATTGAAACAATATAACACATCACTTAATAAGTTTGTAGGATGACAACAACTTTTAGGCAAAATTTGACGTTATTCATCTACATCAAGATTGATACATTGGTTCCAGCGCTTCTCTAACATTTCGATGTCTTTTTTGTAGAACGATTTATCAAAAATGCTTGCACTGGGAGCTACTGCGAGCACAGCCTAGATCCGGAGAATACGGTGGATGGGCAAGCAATTCAAAGTGCAATTCATGCAATGAATTACCATTGTTGAGAGCGTTTTTTATAGCTTTCGCATCCCAAAATACGGATGCCAAAACCTTACCAGTTAACATTTGGCATCAGAGATGTTAAAAACTCTTGACAACGACTATTTAAATGATTTGGCATTTTACAGGCGCGATTCTGACAATTATAACACTGTGGCAGTTCTTAAAAGAACTGTTTTCGATCGTAAGGTAAAAAATGAAAATAAATGTCCAGATACAAATGGGACAACCTCCAAATGTATCAATAAATATATACCAGAACAATGTGAAACTGGACAACGTAGCATATGCTGCCAACTGAATCCAGCTCTAAATTGGAAATTTATTGAATACATTCTATTTGATTACACAGGTCGACAAAAACAATTTTTTTGGGTTTCTGTTCTAATGCTTGAATTCTGATTCTAGACATCGAAAAACACTTAAATTTCCATTTTTAGCTTTTAAAGTTTGCTTTTGTCTGATTTACGTCGATAAGTAAGTTTTGAAGATTTTAATTGATTTTATGAACAACAGATGGCAACACTTTGATCACCCCGATAGCAAATTACATATTGTTCGTGAAGGACATAGTAGTGAGTGTTTGCTTGTCTATCACAGCTGTAACAACCGCCCTTGCGTATTACTAAGTTAGAAAATGGAATCTGGACAGTGTAAACAGGATATTGATTCATTCTGTTATTTTTGCTGTGAATTTATTAAAGTAAGACGCAAAAAATTTGTTTTGTAACAAGTTTGAAGCTTTGCGAAGGTTATGAAACCTACTTTAACCTCAACATCCGGAATCAAAATAACAATTGCGTATCTCAGTTTGCCTGTGTTAAGACACAACCCTCCAAGAGTTTGGAGGGAACCTAATGATCATGTGAAAGACTGTTATTTTTGTATCGTTAATCCAAGTAAGCGTCGATCTGGAAAAATGCTGACCAGATTTTTTATACTGATCTTCCTTCAACGTCTTCGCCATTACCTCATGGGAAAAATTCTCCCATTCCATCTCGTTCAGAATTAGATAACTTCGGAATTCAATCGTCGCAAAGTTTAACATAATCCAGTACACGGCTTACCGACACCGATGGTAGTGAATTCATGATAAAGTCACAGAGTTTTGGACCACATTTCATCAGCTTAACAAAGTTTAATGATTTAGTACGAGACCTAAACCTACCCAAGAATAAAGCAGAAATTTTAGGTTCACAATGGAAACTGTGGAATTTGCTTGATGATGATGTGAAAATTACTGATCAAAGAGAGCGCCATAGTTTTTTTTTTGTTTTTTCTTCGAAACAGCAGAGCTGACAATTATGAAGAATTGATTGAAACTGCAGAATGTCCCATAAACTTCATATGCTACATTATCACCTGGACCAATTTAAAGATAATATGGGTTCCTACTCAGAGGAGCAAGGAGAATGTTTTCATCGAGATGTGATGGACTTTGAACGACGTTACCAAGATTACATTTGGGGTTTAATACGAGAAAGCCCATGCAAATATAAGAGAACCAATAGAATTTTTTGTTATTTTATATTTATGTGCTATTGTTTATCACAATTATTGAATTAAAAAGACTCTGATGTTCAGCAAAAACTTTTCTAAACGTAATTTAAAATAAAATGATTAAAAAATATATAAAAATCAGTCCTTTTCGTTAAAAATTCGAAAAAATGCTTTAGTTTCTACAAAAGCAAACTTTGATCAGAAAAATTATTTTTATTTGTATCGTAGGAGAAACCAAAATTTCACTTTACCGAACCCAGACCCAAAAATAGTGGCGACTGGTGTTATTTTATCACTTAATTTATGTAATGGTATTTCTGCTATTCTTCAATTCAACTTTTTTACTTTTGTACAGGCTGTATGTTAAACTAACAGAAGACAAGTAATTATTACTATTATCTTTCCTTTTTTTACTGTTGGCTGAACATAGTTTATATTTGAAAAAGGTACTGTGTGTTTTTAATTATAAGCCATTATTAAAGACCGGATTTTATGCATTTTACATATATATGCAAATTCTGCATATTTTGTGATTTTAAAGGAAAAATGCATATTTTAGGAACTATTGCATATCTAAGCATGTTTTGGGATTTCTGTATTCTTTTCTTACGTTTTATGGTCGCACGGCGCCGTGTCTGGGCGGTCCCAGTCTGCAGATTGGGTTTTCCCTAATGGGGTAATAAAATAAAATAAGTACAAAAACTTCTATTTTTATTTATTTTCTCATATTTGTTACTGTTTGCAAAGTTTACAGACTGGTGCCAGTCTAAATTCATTGCTCGAAGTACCGACGCCTAGTGACTTAACTTATATTTATTCTGTAAACGTTGCTGTTTGTCAGTATTATTCAGGTTGTCGTTTGTTGTAGTCGCAGTTATTATTGTGCAGTTAGTAAGTGCAAACAAAGTGAAAGCAGTGATTATATCGAAAATACTATGTACTTCTTGGATTAAGCCTTACCCAGAACTTGCTTTGGACGGCGACCAGGTTTTTTGCAAATCTTGTTCAAAAATTGTTTCCTGCTCAAAGAAATTTCAAATAGACCATCATATTAAGACGCCATCTCACGTAGCTAAGGTTAGAAACATGAAGAAGTCTGGGCCCATATAGTCAACGCTGAAGCAGTCATTTGAGATTTTTAAAAACGGAAACCATGACCAGTCAGAATTTTACGTAGATCTATGTAAAACGTTCTTGCTGCTAATATTCCTTTAAACAAGTTAACCAACCCGCAAGTTAAGGCCTTTCTGAAGATGAATCAACATTAAGAAAAAACGTCGTTGGAAAGGTATTTGTTACCGTGATAGATGAAATAAAAACAGAAATTGGAGGTAACTATATGTATATTGTTGTCGACGAAACAACTGATTCGTGTGGTCGTTACATAGTTAATTTAATGATCGGAAAACTCACAGAAGAAGAACCTGGAAAAGCTTACTTTATAGCCGTAAAAGAAGTGGAAAAAACAAACAATCTTACAGTTACACGTTTTATTCAAGAAACCTTAACACATTTCTTTTTGCCGAACTCAGTTCCTACAGATAAAATTCTTGCCCTGTTGTCCGATGCTGCGCCGTATATGATAAATGCAGGAAAGAATTTAAAAATATTTTATGAAAATTTGATTCATGTAACTTGTCTAGCTCACGGATTAAATAGGGTTACGGAAACTATTAGAGTTTGTTTTCCATTGGTCAATGACCTAATAGCAAATGTCAAGAAGATATTCATAAAGGCCCCATTGGTAGTGCAGTTTTACAAAGAGAATTTGCCCGGAGTACCATTACCACCTGAGCCTGTCGTGACCAGATGGGGCACCTTGATTCGTGCGGCATTATTTTATGCAGAATTTTCAAAAATTGAAGGACTTAATCTCACAAATGTCTGGTGATGATTCACAGTGCATCCAAAAATCGAAAGAAATATTTCAAAGTACTGTAGTGGAACAACAGTTAATGCATATTAAGTGTAACTTTGTATTTATAGCAGACAGTATTTTGCAACTAGAGGAATCGTGTACAAGTTTACCAGAGTCGATGGATAAAATAGAGACATGTGTACAAAATTGCAAAAATATACGAGGTGAGGTAGGGAAAACAGTAGTGGCAAAATTAGAAAATTTGATAGAAAAAAACACAGGTTTCAAGATTTTAAGGCAGGTCGTAGACATAATGTCAGGGAAAACTGTAAATAATTTAGCTATTGAGCCTGCCTTAGTTCCGAAATTAAAATTTTGCCCTATAACATCAGTAGATGTAGAAAGATCGTTTTCTTTGTATAAACATTTCCTTAGTGATAGACGCCACAATTTTCTAGTTCAGAACCTTGAAGCACACATTATAACTAGTGCGTTTTATAATTTTTCGAGTTAATATTAATATTTAGTATAAGTTTCATATAAAACATTGTATTAGGTGTTAACTGAATTAATAAAGTATATTGAATTTATCTTTATTCAATACTCAATCACCTAATTAAATGAAAATCAAAATTTAGTTGCATATTCACTGCATATTTATGGATTTTTTGCATATATTCTGCATAAATTTAAAAAAAATTTGTGCATATATATGCGTATATTCTTAAGGTTTTTGGTTGCATATAATCTGGTCTTTAGCCATTATTAAGCATCTAAATAGCTAAATCTAAGAAAACCACGAACCGGGATAAAGGATTCCTTCCATTCAGACAACAATTTCAATAACTAAAGTAAAGCTTACTTAACTTCATGGTTCATGATTTTTACACACTTTATTAGGTACGATAGTCATAAAAATCATAGTTTTGTTTTATATTTAGATTGCATCATCTACTAATGATGCTAGCAGGGTTAGCGAAACGCGCGCGCGCCCTGAAGTTTAAAACAGTGATCTGGCGTTTAGACTGATTTAGTTATCATTGATCATACCTGATTTCTGGATTTGATTTTCGCCTAAATACCCTTTTAAAGACTTATAAACGTACAACGTACCCTCGAAATCAACCCATCGATCATATAACTGTTCTCTGTCATATCTTTTTTTAAGAGAAAGATCATTAAATAAAAATCGTTTATTCATCGTGCTTTTTCCTATAAAACAATAAAAGAGAAAGGAAGCGATATCCTTTTATATCTGCATTTAACCCCCGAGGGTTATTACACGCAATTAAAGCCGTCGGCTTTTCAGCCCGCATCGTGGTCGTTAATACCCGATCCGTTATCTATCAGAGGCCTTCCTCTTCGAACCGAGCTCATGTTAAATGATAATAAGTCACTTCTAAAACAATTCACTGGTCGGACGTAGATCAGTTAAAATAAAGTACGTGCGCGTGCTGACTGCATTTGCATAATCGGTAGACGTGCACACACCGCAAGACGTAGTTCGATGCACTTCGATGTCGTAATGATAGAGTACAAATAGAAAATTAAAAAATAAAACTATTAGTCTACAGATAATAATTTTTGGTATTTGATTTGAAAATATTATTTAACGCGACCCTAACCAAACTATCGTTTACTTTTGTAATGACTATCTGCTCCTTCGTTTTTCTTCACTTCTCTTTTTCTAATTTAATTTTGTTTTTTTCTAAAATACTTTATGTATTTAAATATTACTCTTTTAATTTTTTTTCATGTATCTATTCTGATTTTTCTTATTTGTTTTTAAATTTAGTAACTATCTTCATTACTTGAGCTTCAGTCACAATTCGTTGTATTTAGTTGTTAATTTTTTTATATTTTTATTAGTCTTTTTAATAAAACTTGTGTCCTCATATTTTGTTCTGTAACATTTTTAGATCCCTAATTGTGATTCTTTAAAAACATATTCCCTGAGTCCTTGAACCTTGTTTTCATTTATTACTTTATAAATTCTTTCTTTCCGATTCCATTTTTCGTTTACTATTTTTTTTTCTTTTTTAAGACTGTTGAGGTCTATTGATTTTAACAAGATGGTTCTGCACCTCAAACTACTAGGGCTACAATAGTGCATTTTAAGAGACAGTTCAATAATCGAGTCATCTTCAAAAATGAATATTTGAGATGGTTTCCAAGATCTCCAGATCTCACCGCTCCTGACTTCTTTCTTTAAGGTTACCTTAAATAAAGAATTTACATTAATAAGCTTCACACGTTATCAATTTAAAGAAAGAGAAGTTGAAAGAAAAATAAAAGAAAGAGAGAGACATGAAGAAAAAAAGAAGGAGGGAGGCATATCATAAAGAAGGAGAACGACATGTAAGGGAAAGAAATACATAGAACAGAGAAAGCAAGAGGCATATTATGTAAAAAGATATGTCTAAAAGAAGAGTTAAGAGACATGTTGTGAAAATAATTAAAAAATAAATAAAAGGAAGAGAGAGAGAGAGAGAGAGAGAGAGAGAGAGAGAGAGAGAGAGAGAGCGAGAGAGAGAGAGAGAGAGAGAGAGAGAGAGAGAGAATATAATATATTCTCCTAAATATATATATATATATATATATATATATATATATATATATATATATATAGTAGTCAGGAGTTACACATCCCCGACCGTTGGGTTTCATAATCTCATATGGAACGCTCAATAACCTGCGTCTCCGCCAACATTGTTGTTGAGCGTTTCACATGAGATTGTGGAACCCAACGGTCGGGGGTGTATAACTGCTGACACTGTTGTCTCATTGGACGCAATCCAAAGAAATTAAAAAACTGCAATTATAAGCCATCCGATGAGAAGTCGGCGAAAGTGTGGGTTGTTTCATTGTGGAGAGGGACTTTCTATTCTTGACGAGAGAGCGTATGTCGGTACCCTGATGAGTCTAACCACCAACAGACGACAAAACATGTGTCCTCCAATATGAGGGATGGGTGGATATATATATATATATATATATATATATATATATATATATATATATATATATATATATATATATATATATATATATATATATATATATATATATATATATATATATATATATATATATATATATATATATATATATATATATATATATATATATATATATATATATATATATTAACACATTTTTGTATATATTATAATTGTAATATAGGCATATTATACATATGTTTTAACAACACTCCAATGTAAAAAAAAATGATTCTGTAAACATATGAACTATATACAAATTCACATTAAAAGATAATTTTTTATTTCCATGGGGGCTATGTATGCATCCTCTAATAATAAAACCTCGTCGGTCCTGTCCGTCCATTTGTGGGGGTTATATCTGTAACTGGCACCACCGCCACCACTACCACCGGCGTTATGTCTGACTCGAAACGAAGGCTCTTTGCATAAATTATAATCTGATGTTGAATTATTTGTGTACGACAATAGAACGACAGGCCAGCGACATTGTAATAACGCGATCGGTAAATGCTACAACTGAAATAAAGGGCCGCATTGTGGGAAACGCCGATTGAATTCGCTTTAAACCTACGTGGGGAAAAAAATTACGTTCATGAATGACCTACCTAGGTTACTGCAAACGTTTCCGCAATTGGACGAAACTGTAATGGTCTTGTATGGCCTTTATATATATATATATATATATATATATATATATATATATATATATATATATATATATATATATATATATACATATATATATAGATATATATATATATATATATATATATATATATATATATATATATATATATATATATATATATATATATATACGGAAAATAAAAACGTAGAAAACATCCATAGTGGGATGAAGTTTGCGAGCAAGCAGTATTAAGCCGAAGTAAAGCATTCAAAGATTGGAACAGTCAAAAAACAGCAATAAATTATAACATCTTTTTGGAAGTAAGAAAAGAAACATCGAAACTAATTAGACAAACTAAAAGAAAATATGAAAACAATCAACTTAATGAAATAGAAAAAGATTTCCAAAAATAATAACACCCGAAACTTTTACAAAACATTTAAAACTAAATTAACAGGCTATCAACCCCAAAGTATTTGCTTCCGAAAGGAAAACGGACAATTAGCTCTAAATAACCAAGACAATTGTAAAGAACTTGCGAAATATTTTGAACAACTACTAAACTGTCCTGAGCCCTTAAACAAATTACCAACACTAAACCCTAAACAAACAAACGCAGATTCATTACCACCGAATGAGGATGAAATAATTAGTCAAATCAAGCGACTTAAAAATAACAAAGCTTCTGGTGAAAATGGAATCACTGCTGAAATTTTGAAATCCGCTGGCCCAGGTACAATCAAGGTAATAACCAAAATTCTACAAGAAGTTTGGCGAACCGAACAGATTCCGGAAGATTGGAAAGATGCTCTAATCCATCCACTACACAAGAAAGGAGGTAGAACGGATGTAAACAACTACACGGGGATATCTCTTCTTCCAGTTTGTTACAAGATTCTATCTCAATGTCTACTAGACAGAGCACAGGGACAGTTAGAACCTAAAATTTGTGAATATCAAGCAGGTTTTCGACCGGGCAGATCCTACCCTGAACAGATCCTGAATCTAAAGTTGATCCTAAGACATCAAAAACTCTACAATAAAAATCTCGTCTGTACATTTGTGGATTTCAAAAAAGCATATGATTCTATTGACCGCGAATCTTTATTCCAAATTTTGAAAGAACAAGGACTAGATCTGAAAACGCTGGCAATTATTAAAGCAACAATAACTAATACAAGGTCAAAAGTTAAATTCATGGGTCACATCTCAGAGCCCCTCGAAATTAAAACTGAAGTGAGACAAGGGGATGGTCTCTCGCCACTTTTATTTAACTGTGTTCTAGAAAAAGTAATACAGGAGTGGCGTGACAAAAAGTCGGCTCTGAATATTGACCAGCCCATTAAACTGGGGAGAACCAACATCAAAATAGATTGTCTGGCGTTCGCTGATGATCTAGTAATTTTGACTCAAGATATATTAACGGCACAAAAACAGATTGAAATCCTAAAAGAAACAGCAGAAAAGGTAGGACTCCAAATTTCCTTTGAAAAGACACAATATATGACCTGCAACAGACTAAGAACACCATTTCTAAAAACAAAATATGGTAGTATCAGACGAGTCTCTCAGTTCAAATATTTGGGTGAAATAATCATGGAAAATGGGTTGAAAAAAGCGGCCAATAAGAGTAGATGTCAAAAAATGGAAACGGCATTGAGATTTACACAAAATATTTACAACAAAAAGTGCCTATCTAAAAACACAAAACTGAGACATTACAACACAGTTATTAAGCCAGAATGTCTATATGTGACAGAAACGCTCATTTTGAATAGAAAGAGAGACATCGAGGACATTGAAAAGAAGGAAAGAAAAATCATAAGAAAAATCCTAGGCCCCAAACAAATAAATACAACAACATACCGACTTCGAGAAAACCAAGAAATCAAACAATACACAGATATACATAGCGATATGAGAAAAAGAAGACTTAAGTTTTACGGACACATAAAACGGATGAATCCGAGTAGGCTAACTAGATAAATAGTCGAATTTTATGAAAATAGGCGTAGAGTTAAAGTAGAAATAATTAAATGGATTTCTGCAATTAAAGAGGACCTAAGATCAGCAAATATTACACAAAGTGAAATTCAGGATAGAGGCTGTTTCAGACACAAGGTTGGCGTTTGGAAGGTTGGCCAGAGAGAAACATGTAGGAAGACTGGAACAACTTGGTCTGACGAAAGAAAAAAAGCTCGTAGTGAAACAATGAAATTAGTATGGGCGCAAAGGTAGGCTAACAACAACAAACGCCTCTAATTGCGTGGCGTGGTAACTTCGCGTGGTCCACCCGGGCCCATACGTGGATAATAATAATAATAATAATAATAATATATATATATATATATATATATATATATATATATATATATATATATATATATATATATATATATATATATATATATATATATATATATATATATATATATATATATATATATACATACATGTATGTAAAAAGGCGGATCATCGCATACATTCGACTCTATATTTTGAAATTCTTAATAAAAGAAAAGGAAAATTTAAACAATTAAATATTTGTTTTTCTTAATTTTTTTTAATAAGAACATTTTACTTTATTTTATCTTAATAAATATTAGATTTATAATATATCTATATTGTATTATATATTATTAACAACCAAAATAATTTGCTTATTTTTTACTTATGTAGAACCTAACCTTATATCTCACTATATATATATATATATATATATATATATATATATATATATATATATATATATATAGGCCGCAGATCTGTTCCTACAAAAAAAATGAACTCATTGTCTTTCTTCAAAAGAATTTAATCCGCACCTTTGCTCGAAATTATTGTCACTCATTTTTAGAAGACACTAGAAAAGCCTGAATCAGGAAACGACTGGACCTACCGGTTAACGTGGGTTCCGAACAACGGTCATCAGCTACCGACAAACCCAGGCCAGTACCCCGCTCAGGCTATCAATGCTTGGTTATGTGCCTATCTTCTCAGAAGGCATCCGGCCTTACTCAGCCTTTAACTGGCGTGACTGAGGGGTAATTCGTTGTCGGATGTTACACTCTTGCCTAGAAACAATCACAGACATTTAGATGTGGATATGTGTGGGCGTGTGTATGTATATAATTGTGTGTGTGTAGGGTAGGAAGTAAGACGCACAGAAGAATTAACGGAAAACACCCATCCTAGCGCTGGAATCGAACCAGCTACCTTTGGATTGCCAGGCAGGCGACTAACCTACCTAATCACCGCGGCCGGTACTTTTATTCAAGTTGCTGGTTCGACGATCGGATGCTGGTTCTTCTAAGAGGGAATCCAACGGTGTTGCCAGATCGAACGTTCCGCCAACGCTCTCATTACCTTATTTACCGACTTCGTATATACTAATGCATATATTAAAATGAAGGAAACCCAAAAGAAAATATATTTAAATCAATATTAAATTTTCATGGATTTTGCTTGCTTGAGGTCACCTGAGGTAGACCTTTTGGCTTTGTTGCGAGGCAATTGCCAGCGCAATTTGTTAGCAGCCCAGAGGTTGTCTGGCTCTTAGGCCATATCCAGGCCACCGACTATATAATTATTGTAGACGGGCTACCGAAATACTACTTCACTGACTTTCGTCACTACTTTCTTTCGATAAAACCCGTCCGAATAAAACAAAAATGTTACGATATTGAAAGATACACGTGGATATCACGGCGACTGACTCTCGTCTCCATTTTCATGGATTTTTAATTCTTTTAGTCATACATAACCTTAGATTATTACATCAAATATTCCCAAGAATGTAGAGAAAAGAAAAGCGAACAAAAAATCAATATGGGGCGTCTAGGTTACAAGATTTTCCGCACATTTCCTCCATCTTCACACTTAAAAGCTCATCAACGATTAATTTAGTTAGCAGTCGATGCCAAACATTAGCTTCGACCTCTGCTACACCGCCGTCCCATTAAAAGCAGCCTGCGTCGAACGCGCGGCGGTTTTTGTAAAGGCTTTTTCCACCAGCAACGAAATGATGATGCTGCCGGTATGGCAAACAAAATAACTGGCGAAAACGCGGACTGCGGTATTCACGATCTAATTAAACCTTTTAAAGTGAAATAGTTGGAAATGAGTTGCACATGTACTCGATGTGAGAGCATTGTAATTTTGTTGTTTAAATAAATATTTTGAAACTTTATATAAACCCTTTTGTATTGGATAACAACACTGTTGTTTTAGGCGTTTAAAGCTGAATCATATTAATTTCCAATTAGAGTTAAAAATTTTAATACAATTCTGTATGCTACAGAGAGATTATTAAAATTATCTGAAAAAAAAAACATTAAAGAAAGCTAATGCAGAAGACAAGATGTAAAAGGACTAAAAAAAATATATGACATACCTAAAATTGATTTTGATTGGACGATTACAATATATATATATATATATATATATATATATATATATATATATATATATATATATATATATATATATATATATATAAATAAATATATATATATATATATATATATATATATATATATATATATATATATATATATATATATATATATATATATATATATATATATATATATATATAAGTGTAGACAAGAATCAAAAAACTGAATGAAATGAAAAAAAAAAAGAAAACCAATGAGAAATAAACACCTGATCAAATAATATCCTTGCGGGAATGGAAAGAACACTATAAAAAAACTCCTAATAAACACAGAACATCTCAATGAATCTCTAGAGAAAATTGAAGAAGACAATTCAATCTTAACACAAGAAGATGAACCTAAAGAATGCCTTAAGCAAATGAAAAATATGAGATATACTGGATCGAAAATATAGCTAGACAGAACTAGTCAAGCATGGTAGCCACAAACTTGTTAGCAAACTAGTAGCATTCACAAATTCTTGATCGCTACAGGTAGCATTCGTAAATTGTTGATCACCACTGGCAGGTTTATTTCGGACAAATTATTAACTGAAAGAGCTCCGGTATCGTCTGGACAAGGCAAGACTGTCTAACTCCAAATCTCCAGGTGAGCGGACGTTTTCGCGCCTTACCCTTCCGACCGAGGTACGTAGGTTTGCTGGCCAAGTCACGTTTGGGTTGATTTTTCTGATATTCTTATAGAGGGTTTTACGACCCGGCAGCAGAGAATCCGATCAACTGACACCAGGCTATTAAAGGACCACCTATTACAGAGCCCGACCATCGTGGAAATCTTACACCTTTTTGGGGCCACATGGCACAGTAACCGGTTGGTCAGATCGAGATTATTTCGGGACCCCCGCATAGGGATACCGGACTGCCCGCAGTCGTACTCAATGTTTTTGGACACCCATTACCTTGATAGGCAAGGATAGACAACATCAGGAAATAAGGCCAGATAAACACTTTTTTTATTATATTTTCATGTACCGTTAAGGATTGCAATTACCATTTATTTTTCACACATACATTATTACCATAATTTCTTATACTGATAATGGTCACGTTATCATCTTACATTTTGTATCTATTTGCCGTCTGACCATTCTTGGTTACCCTAGCGTTATATATTTATCTTTTTACTATTGTCAGAATAGAGGAAATAACCTCTAATTTGTAAGTATAAGGACATAGAGACCAGCTAGTGTAATTCAGAGCTGTGTATTTGATTTTTGATTTCTTTCATGGTAAGGTTTGGAAAACCACCTTCCCTAAACCTTCCCGTGTCTTCTGTTTGATAGTTTTAGTTGTTCCTTTTTTTGTGTGCTTTGTGTCGTTCTTTTTTGAGTGTGCTTTTATAATATATATGTATAAAATTCTAGTAAACCGTTTTATTTAAGATAGACCCCTTCCCGGTTCCAGGGTCTTTTCTGATATATGAAGTAACCGGGTGGCGCTCAACTTTTGTCGTGGCTTCATTCTGTCCTGGACCGTCTTCCCGGTGCTCCCGGCGAACAGCTGCCGTTGCTGTGATCTATATATTTTTTATTTTGTTTCAAAAGAGAAAAAAATAGGTCACAAACTGATATTCTTAATGAATAATAGCTGTACACAAATGCCCCAAGAATGGAAAAGTTCGTATATAAGATCGATTTTCAAGAAACTATAAAGGATTTGGCATAACTGGTAGCATAAGTAGACTTTTTGGAAAAATACTAGAAAATAAATTGATATAGCATAAAGTATTAGCGAAAATCAAAGCGTTTTCATATCCCGAAGATCATGTACTGATAATCTTTGTACACTTCAACAATTAACAGAAAAGAAAATATGCAAATGAGATAAAATACACATGGCATTTGTTGACCTAGAAAAAGAGGATTATTATATACCTTCACAGAAATTATGGGATGCATTGGACATACTAGAAACGGACAAGCGATTGCCATAATTAAAGAACAATATAGAAACAAATATTTTATATTAAACTCAGACAAAAAAATCAAACCCCATAATAACCACATGAGTATTACGCCAATGGTGTATCACCGATGCTATTTAACGCATTTGTATAAGTAGCGGTGGAGGCTCGTGGGTTTTTAGAAGTCTGGAGGGCGTAGAAGAAAATAGTACTGCTGAAGATTTTTTTGCTTTCTCCTTCCGCCTTTTTACTTTTCGTGCTATTGAAACTTTCACCGGAGGTGAACCAGCAAAAAAGTTAAAGGAAAGAAACTGATCGGAAATAAAATATGGTATTTTGCTCTGAAAAATTGTTTACTGTAATAATGCAGGAGGAGCGACGCCCCAACGCGCACCCTCATAAGCCCCCATTGATAAGTGGCATAGAAGAATTGGAAAAGAAACATTCAAGGGATGGGTATTTCAATAAACTAACACCATATTTTTTCGCTCCACTTTGAGGAAGACCAAATAGTACTGGCGCAAAACGCATATGACTTAGGGTTCATGATAAATAGATTACATATTGAATACAAAAAAACCGGGAACGAATGTCAGTTTGACACCAAATTCCAAATGTTAATAAATGATGACGCAATGATCAAACAAGTTGATGAGTTGAAAATTTTGTGGGAAAATAAAAATGGTATAAATAAAAGTAGTAAACTTATAAGGTGCTTTAAAGTCTATGATGGGTCAAAAATATACGAAGGCAAAATAAAAAGAGACTAGGAAGAACATTGGGAGAATCGGTTTTATGTTTCGTGAGATATGGATAATTAACGACGATCTTGAGAGAAGATTCCAAGCTGTCGAAATTAACTATATCAGAAGAAGCGCCAGGATTTCCCGAAAACAGCTAAAAACTAATTAAGAAATTCCGAATTGAATAAGAACAACTACTATAATAGACCGAAGAAAAATACAACAACCGATGACCTTAAAGGCTATTTCAATGGGTGCCGCCAGGGAGAAAACGGGGAAGACCGAGGAGATCTTGGAATGATAAGGGCGAGAGATAAAAGATAGTTTAGGACCAACTTCAGATTCAGGATCAACTTTAGATTCAGGATCTGCTCAGGGCAGGATCTGCCCGGTCGAAAACCTGCTTGATGTTCCTCAATTTTAGGTTCTAACTGTTCCTGTGCTCTGTCTAGTAGACAGTGAGATAGAATCTTGTAACAAACTGGGAGAAGAGATATCCCTCTGTAGTTGTTTACATTCGTTCTATCTCCTTTCTTGTGTATTGGAAGGATTAGAGCATCTTTCCAGTCTTCCGGAATCCGTTCGGTTTGCCAAACTTCTTTCTAGAATGTTGGTTATTTCCTTGATTGTACCTTGGCCATCAGATTTCAAAAGTTCAGCAGTGATTCCGTCTTCACCAGAAGCTTTGTTATTTTTAAGTCGCTTGATTTGTTTCATTATTTCATCTTCATTCCGTGGTAATGAATCTGGATTTGTTTGTTTAGGGTTTAGTATTGGTAGTCTGTTTAAGGGCTCAGGACAGTTTAGTAGTTGTTCAAAATATTTCGCAAGTTCTTTGCAACTGTCTTATTGTGTTATTTAGAGCTAATTGTCCGTTTTCCTTTTCGAAGCAAAAACTTTGTGGTTGATAACCTGTTAATTTAGTTTCAAATGTTTTGTAAAAATTTCTGGTTTTATTTTTTTCGAAATCTTTTTCTATTTCGTTAAGCTGATTGTTTTCATATTTTCTTTTAGTTTGTCTAATTAGCTTCGATGTTTCTTTTCTTACTTCCAAAAAGATGTTATAATTTATTTCTGTTTTTTGATTGTTCCAATCTTTGAATGCTTTACTTCGGCTTAATACTGCTTGCTCTCAAACTTCGTCCCACCACGGATGTTTTCTACGTTTTTATAAAGGGACCAACTTTAAGGATGTTTTAATAATTTTTTGTTTCAATTCTTGCCAGTTCTGTGCTGGTTGTTTATCAAGCTCTTCTGTTAGGATTGGTTTTATTTTCGAAGGGTCGAACTTTGGTATTAGCAGTCTCTTTTGGATAAGTTTTCGAGGATTTAAACTGAGTTTGATTCTAGTCAAGTAGTGATCTGTGTCTATGTTAGCTCCTTTCCTGACTTGAACATTCAAAATCTCTTTATAATTGGGGTACGAAATGGCAACATGGTCAATTTGAAATTTACCCATGTACGTGTTTGGGTACCTCCAGGTCTTTTGTTTTGTTATTTTCTTCTTAAAATGGGTTGACATTATTTTTAGATTAAACTGCGAACATAGTTCAACCAATCTTCTACCATTATGGTTAGTCCATTTATGAGCGAGAGAACTGCCGACTGTTCTCCTGTACTTTCTTTCGTTCCCTAGTTGGACGTTGAAATCGCCCAATAAGACTTTTACATGGTTAGAAGGAATTTTAGAGATAATTTTTTCCAGAATTTCCCAGGACTTATTTGCTTTTTCAGGATTAGATTTATTTTCTTCGTTAACTGGGAGGTGTGTATTGATTTATGTATAGTTTTTGTTACACACTTGAGGGATAGTGTCATAAGTCTATTATTTACTGGCTGGACATTTGTTATAGAACCAAGAATGTTTCTTGAGACAGCGAAAGCAACACCGAGATGTGGTGTATTTTTGAGTATTCTTTTGTCTGTTTTACTTTTAAATAGTCTGTAGTTGCCGAATTCCAAGGTGTTATCATCTGTCAATCTGGTTTCTTGCAAAGCTAAAATTTGGATTTTTTGTTGATTCAATGTTCGCTCCAATTTGTGTAGTTTTCCTGGGCGCATGAGAGAATTGATATTTACCGTTCCAAAGAAGGTTTTGTTTTCGGTTTCAGACGTTGGCCAGAGGTCTCCGACTCCCTCTGAAAATATTTTCGTTTAAGCCCGGACCAATAAAGCTGGCATAGGATTGTCTACTTCCTGGGGTAATTTTGTAATTACTAGAACGCTTCATCTTTTACTTTGAATTAAAGGTTTGAACCATGACGGTTCAGAGGTTAACACTGGAGGGGTTAGTTCCAGAATTTAAAAATCAGCCGCACCACTGGTGAACAGACGCTGACCACTCAACCGCTTGACACAAGTCAGACGCTAAGTGGATTTAGTTTTTTTTTGTATTGCCTTGGTTCGAGGCTGTTTATTTTGAGATATTCGCAGCTGTCCATTAATATGTAATGGAACATTCACTACCCACCACCCGTGGCCCGTATAACATTATAATTATATTATTTTACCTAAATCAATTTGACTACGCCTATGTATATTAGTATTAAGATTTCATTTAAACAAAATACGCTTTTATTTCTAAATAATTGACAAATTTAAAAACACTTACCTATGTAATGTTACTTCTGAATTTTGATTTTTTCGTGTCAGGGAACAACCACGAGACGCCCAACTAACCACATTTTGTGTGTTTACCTTACTTCTGATATTATTGCTTTTATTGTCAATATAATAAGTATTAATATATATTTACACTAGAACACACAAAAAGAGTATTCCAGTACACTTATTCGGCACTTATTATTGATTACAACACAAATTGCTCAGTTCTACTATTAAACTTCTAAATTGTTGACACCAACTACCAAAATTCCAAAACAATGAATCATTTATGGTGTTTCAATATGGCCGTTTCCGTCCCCATTGTTCTGTACATAAAGATAGGCAAGGCTCCTTTGTGTTGGTTTTATATTTTGCGAATTTGTCTGTTAGTTTTATATTTTTTGCTTTATGAACAAAAATTACAATTTTGAATGGTTTATATATTTTTTTTACAAAATATCTGTCCTTACGTGTTGGGTGTTTTCTGTTTAGTTTATTTGGTTTATATTGTCAACAATTCAACTTTATTATAGACATTGTAAGTTTTTCTTTGCTGTATATGTATTGTTTGATTTTGTATATTATTTTGCTTTTACGGACTGTATCCTCCTGAAAAAATTAGAAAACTCTGACGAAATATATTGAGGTATATTAGAAAATAAAATTTTAGTTTAATTCATACTAACATACCACAAACCCGAGATTCCACTCTAGTTGTTCATAACATTAATTTGTCCGTTCTATACAGACAGGCAGGCATCGACCTTATAATCGAGTTCCTACTTCGAGAAGAAATTGTTAACGATGTAAGTCGTACAGGTCATATTTTATTTCGAAACGTCTTAATAACAATAATGTCTTAAACTTTATTCTCTCCTTTATTTCACAGATGAAATTATAACCTTTTATCCAAACGACTGTCATTATGACCCGAGCCATTTGCGAAACGCTCCGGAATTATTCTCACATTTCCTCACCAGCTAAATTAAAATGTCGTCTTTATACCTTCAGAGTTGGAGCGTCTGCAGAATATATGAACGCGAAGTTTAATTAAGTATTGATGGAAACACGTTGGGTTATGTAAAGTGCATAAAGGGATTTGTACATCTTTGACTGATATTGTTTGGTGGCTTCATATATTCTTTTATATTTCTGTGAGCGATATTAATACCTAAATGGTTGTCCATTAAGAGCTTAATGATCGTTTCAAATGTACTGCTGTATACTGTCATCAATTGAGTTGTCTGTTTTCAATAAAATTAAAATCATTTATTCTCTTAAATTCATTTTTTGTAATTTTTAGATAACCGCAAAAAATTCTTGGTTGTGCGTCATTCAGTGTCTAGTGGCACTATAGCCATATGCCCATTATTCATTTAGTATTCATTTTTATAATCGTAAAAAGTTTGGCTTTTATATAAATTATATAACTGCACTGTCAACTGATTGAAACATTTCCAGACCACTAAAATTTGCTCATTCAGAGTTATACGAAATTTATATGAACTATGAAAAAAAGCCGAAAATGTCCGTATCGTGCGGTGTCGGATATTCGAATTGCCTGCAAAACAAGATAAACCCTCTCGCCCCACCCCCTTTCTCAGAAATGTCGTACAATATCTCGCCAACAAATTATCCTTTCAGGGAAATGGGCGAAATATAGCTGGACGTAAATCAATCTCGAGACAAAAACTACTATCTAGCCAGTCCGAGCGTCTAAAAAGCGACGGGCCAATCCTACGAGGGCTGTGTAGACGGTAACTAAGTCTGAGTTATGTTATTGAACCATAAAAACATAAATTCCGTACGAGAAGACGTCTAGAGAACGTTTATTGTCGACATTATACCCAAAGAAACATTAGACATTGTAAAAATCATCAGCTTTATTAGATAGCGTGCTGCCGAAAAACTATCTAGAGCAATTTTAAGATTATAAAAGGTCTATTTCAATTATAGTGGGCGATTTTCTTTTTGCGAAAATACAAAACACAATCTAGATGCACAAACTTTGATTCAATTAAATGTTTGTCAATTTTTATAGTGGCGAATCTTTATAAAATGCCTTGACATATTTAATGGTATAACGAACAAATGAAAAAAGGTGAACAAATGAAAAAGGTCGATGGCGTGTGTATCAGAAGAACAAATGAGGAAATTCATAATACTTTCAAGGATCTAAGGATAAACACGATAGTAAAATCGAGAAGACTGCAGTTGCTGGGCTGTATAGACAGAAATGGAGAAAATAGTGGTGAGGAGGATTGTATCGGCTAGACCACAAGGTGAAACAAGGCGAAGAAAACCAAGGAATTGATGGGGAGGGGCTGTCGGGGAAGATCTGAAAGAGAGGAGGATTAAGGACTGGAGGACAATAACCAGAGACAGGATAACAAAGAAAATAATCCGGTCCTGATAGTCCTGATAATTTCTCGGGTATCCCGTGTTAGGTCGATGTCAACTGGTGGAGGGTTTCGCTGACGTTTCATCATCCATTATTTTCAAAGCCTTTACTCGACGGTGTTTCGACGACAAATGTATGTGCATTGTGCATGCTATTTTTCCATTCATGACGGTGATGACGGCTGAATGGCTAGAAACCGGTTCCAAGGGATACGTGATAGCGCATGGTGACAGTTGGTTAATATATATTAAAAACAAAAAAAATACACCCGTATTCCAACCCGTCTCCCAAGACCGGTTTCTGGCCTTAAGCCGTTATCAGCTGGATGGGCTCAAGCCGAACGCCTGGAGAGTAGATGAAGGTTACAACTAAAATCATGGGTATATAAAGTAGCAATGTCGAATGGTGGCTGCAGTCACTTGCAGCACTGCCATCCTGTGGTAAATGGCTGCGACGGACAAACTGTGCGGGATCATTCGTGCCCCGTTTAACCTCAGGTAAGTTGTCGGGTATTGTTGAATGTAACGCTACCTCGCGGTTTCATTTATAAACTAAATAATTTATCTCCCAGATTATCTGATTGTCTCAGCAATTGGTTTTTAAATGAATCTAAATTGAGGAAAATCGGTTTAGGCAAGCGGACATTAGACGACTTTTTATCTAAATAGGTAAAACTCCCCCCCCCACTTCTTTATTCGCGTTCTTCTTCTTAGTTACGACAAAATGTCATAAAACAAAGTTGTAGGAGACAGTTTGCTAATTATAACTGACAATTTTTCTTACTCGGTTAACACTGGAAAATACACAAAAAAATGATTTTTAAAAATGTTTAGCTTGTCACGCCCTCTTGCCGTCGTTTTAAAAGCTTAAAAACATTTTTGGTGAATTTTTCCAATTCGCACAGCTTCCAATTCGCACGGTCCTGAGCTTTCCTCTGCTATTCGGGTCCAATACACTTGATGATGTCATAGGTCCATCGTATTTTCGGCCTTCTTCGCGGGCGTTTATGATCAAACGGTATCCATTCCTGAATTGCTTTGGTCCATCTGTCGTCGTATCTTCTGGCTATATGACCTGCCCACTTTTCACCATTTCAATTATTTCGCCTTTCCAATGATGTCACATACCTTCGTTTGTTCTCTGATCCATATGCAGGTCTTTCTGTCCCGCTTTGTAATGCCAAGCATACACCTTTCCATTCCCCTCTGTGCAACCCGAAGCTTCAAAACAGGCAGCACGCACTGATTAAAAACCTTTCTCTTCAGACGAAGTGGGAGTTTGCTCTTAAATACTATATTGAGCCGGCCAAATGCCTGCCAGTCACACTTAACCCGCCGTTCCATTCCTGGGTTAAGTGTGGCTGGTAAGTGTCCGTTTTTCCATCTTACTACATACTTTTATTCGCTTTTGGACACAACAATAATAGTGTGATAGAAAATAGATTTTTCTGCCAGATAGCTTATATATCGCATTTGACAACACAATTGTACTGTTGTGTTCAGTCTATTGTATCAATTCACGGAAAAATACACAATTCAATAATTAGGCATTACAGCAATTGGAAAGCGATCCCCCAGTTTGAGAAAAACAATCTTTTTCGACGAAGCTAACTTCTTTTTTAATGGGTTTGTGAACAAACATAAATGGGGCATTTGGGGTGATGAAACTTCACAATTGATTGAGAAGTAACTTTTTTATCCCCATAAAAACAAGGTTTGGAGTAGTATTCGAGCTTAATGGTTAATGCTATAGGAATATGCTAATCGATTATCTTTGACTTCAATTGATAAATGTGAGTATAAAAAATGTTTTCTTTTAATAAGACGTGTCAAACTTGTTACACATCCCCCCAAACAATCGATTTTTCAAATAAATTACTGGATAACTCTAACTCTTAAACTTAACTCTAACTTACTAATAAATTACTCTAACTCTTCTTGGAACACTCTTTATTTATTATTAACGTCTTAAGTGTTTAACCAAAATGAAAGAAAGAAGTAAAAGATAATTTCAAAATATTATACTAACGTTTAAAAACAATAGGGTAGGAATGTAGTTTAGGTCTGCAAATATTAAAGAATCATTACGAAATTACAGAAATTAGGTACGTTAATGATTCTCAGAATCGTAAATATGACGCGGAAATGTAGAACGATACTAAAAGATACAAGGTTTGCTAGTTCTGTATACGGAATAATAAATAAAAACAAATGTTTATCATTGAAAATGATTTTATTATCTTTCAAAATATTCTCCGTGATAATCGATATACTTTGCATACGTTTGAACCAATTTGTATTTAATCAACATTTATCTACTTTCCACATAATTATCCATTTTTGTTCAAATAGTTGTCATACCGCTCAACAAGTTTTTTAATTCTGACGTCTAAGAAATATGCCGCTTGTGAAGAAGCCGAATCTATGACTTCAGCTTTAACTTCTTCGTCGTTATTGAACCATTGACCATCAAGGAACTCCTTTAAGTACCGAAACAAGCGAAAATCGCTTGGTCCAAGGTCTGGATTGTAAGGTGGATGATCCAGTTCTTCCCATCCAAAAAACCTGATTAGACCTTTTGTTGGAGCAGAAACATGTGGCCTTGCATTGTCATGGAGCTATATCACATTGGAGGGCAGTAGGCCATGTCGCTTGTTTTGTATGGCGTGCCAGAGTTTTCTCAAGGTGACGCAATATGCATCAGAAGAATTGACTATTGTGCCTCTCTGCATAAAATCCTCTAAAAAATCCCTTTTCTGACCTCCCAAAAGACAATTTCCATGATATTTCGTGCTGAAATTGTCTGTTAGCACTCTTGGACTGTTGCTTTGGCTCAGGAGTCATGTGACAGACCCAAGTCTCATCTCCTGTAACGATGTGGTCTGAGAATTCATTTCCTTCCTGATTAAATCGAGCCAAAAACGGCGAAGCATAGCCCAATCTCTTTTAGATCGCCCCCTTTCGTTTTAGATCGCGAACAATATGCTCTTGGACTTTTGAACTTTTTGATTTAGCGCGAAGCACATCATCTTCTGTTCATTTTATTCTGAAAATGTATTTTTAACATTACTTAAGATAGTAGGATAAAAATGTTTGTACTCCCTATCGGTGCAGCCTCTAGCGGTATTTCTTATACCTTCCGAGGAAGAGGGCTAATATAATCTGGATAAATAAAATAATAGAATGGAAACAAAGGCAAGGATCAGGATCATCAAAGGTCAATATAAGACCTGATATGACATACATACCAGAAACAAAATGGAACAGATTTAAGTCAAAGGTATTGGAAACGGAAGAGATGATCATAACGTTGACGGATCGAATTAGAAGTGACAAACTCAGAATGAACGGGTAGACATCGAATAGGAAATATCGAAGTAGAATTACAGAAGTGGAAGTAGAAAAAGTAGGAGACATTACACCGAAGTATAATTACAGACAACATAGTAGTTAGGTAGATATAAATCTCGCTGGGTAGAAAAAGTGCAGACCAAGAACCTGCAAACTTCAAGAAAAAAAAGACCAGTTTATTAGTCAATGGTAATATATATTGGGGAAGGTATGAATATTACAGATGCACCAACAAATCTCAAAAATCCATTTCAAAATTGAAAATGAATGGTATATCTTTTCTAAATTTTAATTATTTATTTCTCGCTATAATACTCAAAAATATGATCAAAACGTAAGGTGTATTTTTAAATAAAACATAAAATAATTAATTACTCATGCAAACTTATTATATCTCCTTAAAAAGTGCCTCCCCCCCCGGTCGCCCTAATGCACTTATTCGGACGGGTTTTCCTTTAGATTGTCCAGAACTGTCTTAAATTATACAAAAATATCAATATACTGATACAAAAATCATGAATTGTTTTGCCACAAACCTGGACGGCTTTTTTTGAATGAACTAAAATATTTAGTAGGCGATTCCGCAGATCTCTAATTTTGACACGATTCTCTTCATTGGTTGCCGTAGAACGCGGTTAGCCTACAACTCTTTCAATACTATCACTAAAGTCCTTGTATTTCATTTTTCAACAAAATATATTGAATAAAATATAAACAGAGTTCTGTCCACTTACCTGATCGTACTAATTATCAACATACAATCACTAAGCATATATCGGTAGCCTAATGAGTCTAACCACCAACAGACGAAACATGTGCCCTCCAATGTAAGGGATGGGTGGGGCTAACATTTACTTTTACTGCTTATTAACACAAAATTTTTTATATTTCAGAAAAAATGTCGTTTGTAGGTAAATTGCTCCTATATCTTTTTCTTAAATCCGTATACTTTAAGAGATACAAAAAACTACGATTTTATCAAAAAATTAACTTAGATCGTCTTGAGGCACGTGTTATTTTTGTTAAAAAAAATCTCCCGTATTTATTCAATAAAAGGATGGTTTATTTGGGGCGTCGGAAAAAATTTATCGAGCACCCTAATCAGGACATATATATATTTATTATTAGGTGCGTATAGACCCGGTTGGATCACGCAAAACATCCTGACTCATTTTCGAGTGTTCTTTCTGATCCTCCACACCTCTCTCATCCTTTCTCCGTAGATTCTATTTCTCTCCTCCGTCCACTTCGTTCCCGATCTCTTCGAATTCTGATGCAACGTTCCACATATGTATTTTGTGTCTATACGTTCTTCTATCCTCAATCTCTCCATTTGTGCCTTTTCCAGATCAGCTCTGACTTGTGCGATCCATGGTACTGTTGACTGGACTCCTTGTATGTACGTTAGAATTCCGTTTGTGAGTCTTGTCGATGGGAATCTACTGATAAGTCCATAGAATTTCAACCTTCTTTTTCTTATGTCCGCTGCTACGTTGGACAGTCTCTCTGAGGTTTTTCTAGAATGTAGTCTGTATCCTTCCTCTGTCAGTTTTGGGTCGAGAATTTTCCTCATAATTTTGCGTTCTTCTTTTAGTATGTTTTCTATGCCGCTTTTTGTATGGAGTGTAAGTGTCTCGCTTGCGTATAGTACCTCTGGTTTGATTACTGTGTTGTAGTGTCTTATTTTTGCGTATGTTGATAGGCATTTCTTATTGAAGATATTGTGTGTCTTGCCGAATGCCCTCTTCATCTTCTGCAATCGAGTCTTCTGTGCTATCTGCTCTCCTCCTGTGGGTTCAAGGATCTTGCCCAGGTATTTGAAGTGAGTGACCCTATTTATTTTGCCATATTTGGTGTTTAAATTTTATACATTTAATTTTGAGCAAAATAATTCGGTTTTTTGAAAGGATATTTGTAGGCCAACTTTCTCTACACATTCCTTGAGGACTTCGACCTCTTTGGTTGCTCTTTTTTCATTGTCTGCGAGTATGGCTAGGTCATCTGCGAAGGCTAGGCATGATATTTCTATGTTGTTTTTGGTTCGTCCGAGTCGTATTGGTTTCCAATGTCCTTGATTTTTTAGTTCCTTTTCCCATTCTCTTATGACTTTGTCCAGGACCAGGTTGAAGATGACTGGGGATAACCCATCTCCTTGGCGTACTCCGGTTTTAATCAGGAAGGGTTCGAAAATTTCTCCCATAAACTTCACTTTAGAGATTGTGTCGGTCAGTGTCTGCTTGATCAATCGTAGTGTTTTGGGGTCGAGTCATTGTTCTTCTAGGATGTTGAACATAGATTTTCGGTCAATGCAGTCGTATGCTTTCTTGAAGTCAACGAACGTGCAGATGATTGGGACGTTCCTGATAGCTTTGTATTTCAGTATAGTTTTTAAGTTAAAGATTTGTTCAGTACATGAGTGACCAGGGCGAAAGCCTGCCTGGTACTTGCCAATTTTGTGTTCTAGTTGTTCCTGTGTTCTCTGGAGAAGGCATGCTGGGAAGGAAGGAGATTCCTGTGTAGTTGTTGATATCTGTGCTGTCTCCTTTCTTGTGCAGCGGGTGTATAAGAGCACATTTCCATTCATCTGGTAATTTTTCTGTTTGCCAGATGTTCGTGATAAGTTGCGTGAGTTCCCGCAGTGAGTTTGGTCCAAAGTTTTTCAATAGTTCCGCGGTGACACCATCTTCACCGGGTGTCCTGTTATTCTTCAGTTTTTGTATGTGCCTGTGAATCTCTTCCTATATTGGTGGTGGTGATTCTGAGAGGGTATAGATACAATTTTCCTTGGGGAATCTTGTCCCGCGTTCGGGGCAATTGAGGAGATCAGAGAAATAATGTACCAGCTCCTGACAATTCTTCTGATTGTTTAGCGCTAATCTCCCATTCCGATTTCTAAAGCAAATATTTTGTGGTGTGTACCCACGGGTTTCTCTTGCGAAAGTCCTATAAAAGTCTTTCGTGTTATAATTGCGGAAATTCTCCTCTATATAGTCTAGTTTTTCTTGTACTTCCTCTTAGTTTGTCTAATAACTTTGGCGGTTTGTTTTCTAGTCTCGTTAAAAAGCTGTTGGCTTTATGGGGATTTTTTACTGTTGTACTCCTGAAATGCTCGTTTACATCGCTGCAATGCACTTTCGCATTCCCGAGTCCCGATGTTTTGTGTTCTTTTTCAATGAGAACAGTTCCTGTGTTTTTTGTGTAATTTTTCCCATGTATCTGCCTGTTCCTGTTCCCATTCCTCTGTTATGTTGGATTCCTTGATCCTTTTCGTGTCGAATTTCTGTAAGTGTACCTTCTTCTGATGAATTCTCCTTGGGGTGAATTTTACATTGATTCGTGTTAGATAGTGGTCTGACTCGATGTTTGCGCCCCTGCGGACTTGAACATCATATATATATATATATATATATATATATATATATATATATATATATATATATATATATATATATATATATTTATATATATATAATATATATATATATATATATATATATATATATATATATATATATATATATATATATATATATATATATATATATAGATAGATGGATAGATAGATATATACAGGGTGTCCTGAAACTCAACGTCAAGCGGGTGCCGGGCGAAAGGTAAAGGTAAAGGTATTAGGGTTAGAGGCGCATCAACAACTAACGTGGGTTCGGAACCACGGTCCTTAGCTACAAATAAACCCAGGCCAGCACCCCTTTCAGGCAATAACCCCTTGGTTATGTGTCTTCCTATATTACCCAGTCTTTAACTGTCGTGACTGAGGGGTAATTCATTGTCTGATTTTACACTCTTGCCTAGAAGCAATCACATACATTTACGTGTGGATATGTGTGGGCGTGTGTGTGTATATGTGAGTGTATATAAGTGTGTGTGTAAGGTAGGAAATAAGACGGACAGAACAATTAAAGAAAAACACCCACCCGAGTGCTGGAATCGAACCAGCTACCTTTGGATTGCCAGGCAGGCCACTAACCCACCAGACCACCGCGGCCGGTAGTTGTTGCAACAATAAGGAAAACAAATGAAGTTAAAAAGGATGTCACTGTGTTGAGTGATAATAGGCATATTTTTGAAAATCTTGAATTTCGACACCCTCGGTTATATTTTTATGTAATGTGATCACAAATTTCCCAATTTTTCATTGGTATTTTTTACAACGTTATCCTAAATAACCATGCTATTAATCGCAGTCACAAATCAAACAATGAATGTTGTTAATTTAGTAAAAAAAAGTTTTTTTGAGTTATGTTTAAAAAATTATGTCAAAACAATATATTACGCTACCCTGGGCTAGTTATTTCAAAAGACGGGGAAAGGAAAGTACCCATTCTTGTATAATTTTAAAGTCTTGACTAAATGGGCAATCTTTTGAAATAACTTACCCAGGGTAGTGTAATACATTTTTTATTTAATAAAGAATGTTAGTGGCAAAATTAGCTGACAGTATTTTAAACCACGATTCAATGCAACCTTTTTACTAAATTAATAAGGTCTATTGTTTGATTTGTAATTGGGATTAATAGCATGATATAGTCTAGGGCAGTAGTCCCCAAACTGCGGCCCGCGGACCAAATCCGGCCCGCCAGTGTCATCAATCCGCTCCGCAACTAGCGAATTTAGCAAGCGAATGCTCGTTTAGGTCGCGTACTTGGCGATTAGTTTAGAAAATTAAAACGGTTTTGGCCCTTGGAACTTACTGGAGTAATCAGTAAGGCCCTAAGGCTGGAAAGTTTGGAGACCCCTGGTCTAGGGTGTCAAATTTCAAGATTTTCAAACATATGCTTTATTATCACTTAATGTGGTGACATGGATCTTATTTTTGGCAGCAGGCACCCGCTTCATGAGTTTTGAGACGCCCTATATATATATATATATATATATATATATATATATATATATATATATATATATTCAGGAATTCATTCATTTCATTGAATATATATATATATATATATATATATATATATATATATATATATATATATATATATATATATATATATATATATATATATATATATTCAGTCAGGGACAGCAATACCCACGGAAGAACAATATATAATACCAGATATCCTAGTGGAGGAAGTAACAAATGCTATAGAATTGATGAAGAACGGCAAGGCTCCAGGAAAGGATAGTGTAACTGTCGAAATGCTAAAAGCTGGTGGTCGGACGTTACATAAAACACTGGCAAAATTATACTCAAAATGCCTCAAAGAACAAAAAGTACCTGACTTATGGAAAAATGCAGAAGTGATCCTTTTACATAAAAAAGGAGCACAGGAAGATTTAAAGAACTACCGCCCAATAAGCCTCCTATCAGTGATGTACAAAGTTTTCACCAAGATAATTTCTAAAAGAATATTAAAAAAACCGAATGACGCACAACCAAGAGAACAAGCAGGATTCAGAAGTGGATTCAGTACAATGGATCACATCCAGGTTGTACAGCAGGTCATAGAAAGGCACAACGAATACACCATGCCACTGTGCTTGGCTTTTATCGACTACGAAAAAGCATTTGATTCCATCTCAAAGCATGCGATAATGGATGTACTGCTTAGCCAAGGTGTAGAGAGAGCCTATGTAAACCTATTAGAATCGAGCTACAGCCACAATTCACCTTGATGATCTTGAAGTGGGAATTAATATAGAACGAGGTGTACGGCAGGGTGACGCAATATCGCCTATTCTTTTCTCGGCTGGCCTTGAAGAAGTATTCCGTAAACTGGATTGGGAACAGGATGGGGTAAAGATCAATGGTGCAAACTTAAACCATTTTAGATTTGCAGATGATATTATTCTCATTTCACAAGACCCAGAGGAGCTGCAAAGACGCATACGAGAACTGCAAAGGGCTGGCGAACCATTTGGCTTGAAAATAAACCTGAAAAAGAGTCAGGTTATGTTCAATAACTTCACTCAGGACAGAAGAATTTCAGTTTTAGGAAGGGATTCAGAGATTGTGGACAGCTTTGTATATCTTGGGCAGAGGATTTCCATGGAGGGGAATACCGCCCGGGAGGTGGAACGGCGTGTTAAGTGTGGCTGGCGGGCGTTTGGTAGGCTCAACATAGTGTTTAAGAGCAGACTCCCACTTTGCCTGAAAAGAAAAGTATTCGATCAGTGCGTTCTACCCGTTATGACATACGGAAGTGAAACCTGGACACTCACATCGCAAGCAATTCAAAAACTTCGGGTGGCACAGAGGGGAATGGAAAGATGTATGCTTGGCATTACAAGACGAGACAGAAAGTCCTGCGCATGGATCAGGGAACAAACAAAAGTCTGTGACATCATTGGAAGAGTAAAACAGTTGAAATGGAGATGGGCAGGCCATATAGCGAGGCGATGGGACGACAGATGGACCAAGGCAATCCTGGAGTGGATACCGCTTGATCGCAAACGTCCGCGAAGAAGACCGAAAGCACGATGGACTGATGACATCGTTAAGTATATTGGACCCGAGTGGCAGAGGAAAGCCCAGGACCGTGAAGGTTGGAAGCATGCTGAAGAGGCCTTCATCCTGCAGTGGATCGATACGGGCTGATGATGATGATGATGATATATATATGTATATATATATATATATATATATATATATATATATATATATATATATATATATATATATATATATATATATATATATATATATATATATATACTCAAAATGCCTCAAAGAACAAAGAGTACCTGATTTATGTAAAAATGCAGAAGTGATCCTTTTACATAAAAAAGAAGTACAGGAAGATTTAAAAAACTACCGTCCAATAAGCGGCCTATCAGTAATTTACAAAGTTTCCACTAAGATGATATCCAAAAGAATATTAAGAAAATATTTAAAAAACTGCCGTCCAAAAGCGTCCTCTCAGTAATGTACAAAGTTTTCACTAAGATAATATCCAAACGAATATTAAGAAAACTTAATGACGAACAACCAAGAGAACAAGCAGGATTCAGAAGCGGATTCACTACAATGGATCATATTCAGGTTGTGTAGCAGGCCATAGAAAGCCACAACGAATACACCATGTCACTGAGCATGGCTTTTATCGACTACGAAAAAGCATTTGACTCCTTCTCAAATATGTACACTTACACCTACTAGGATCGATATATGATAGAGCTAGAGTGACAATTCACCTTGATGATCTTGAATTGAGAATTAATGTAGATCGAGGTGTAAGGCAGGGTGGTGCAATATCGCTTATTCTTTTCTCGGTTTGCCTTGAAGAAGTATTCCGTAAACTGGATGGTGTAAATACCAATGGTTTAAACTTAAATCATCTTAGATTTGAATATGATATCGTTCTCCTTGCACAAGACCCAGAGAAGCTGCAAAGACGCATACAAGAAATGCAAAGGGCTGCCGAACCATTTGGCTTAAAATAAACCTGAAAAAGAGTCAAGTTATGTTCAATAAATTGGCTGAGGACAGGAGAATTTCAGTTTTAGGAAGGGATTTGCAGATGTGGACTACTTTATATATCTTGGGCAGAGGATTTTAATGGAGGGGGATACCGGGAGGTGGAACGGTGTGTTAAATGTGGCTGGCAGGTATTTGGTAGGCTCAACATTGTGTTTACGCGCAGACTCCCACTTTGCCTGAAAAGAAAAGTTTTCGATCGGTGCGTTCTACCCGTTATGACATACGGAAATGAAACCTGGACACCACATCGCAATCAATTCAAAAACTTTGGGTAGCACAGAAGGGAATGGAAAGATGTATGCTTGGCATTACAAGATGAGACAGAAAGTCCTGCGCATGGATCAGGGAACAAATGAAAGTATGTGACGTTATTGGAAGAGTAAAGCAATTGAAACGGAGATGGGTAGGCCATATAGCGAGGCGATGGGAGCATGGCAGGACCGAGGCGATGGACTGATGACATCGTTTAGTATATAGGACACGAGTGGCAGAGTAGAGCCCAGGACCGTGAAAGTTGGAAGCATACTGAAGAGGCCTTCATCCTACAGTGGATCGACACGGGCTGATGATGATGATGATGATGATGATGATGATATATATATATATATATATATATATATATATATATATATATATATATATATATATATATATATATATATATATATATATATATATATTTATAGATATACTATCGATTGATAGGCTATAGAACAATTAGAAAAATGAAATGATTTCGAACTTTTGATATGAAATTAAACTTCTACCACATGACAAGTCCTTGTCCAATCATATCAACTTTTTTAACAAAAGTCAGCTTAATTTTTTATCATGGCAGTATGTTTTATGAATGTTTCGAGATCTTGTCACACCAGTTAATACTAAAGCGACGTTAATTTCTTAGACTAATTAACTCTGTGGATGATGCTTGTTCATCCTAATTCTTCAACACTTGGTGTTCATAAATACGGAGGCTTCTTTTGGTAATAATACCCATTAGAGTTTCTTATTTAAGATATAGTTCTTCGTTGTGTGTTTGAAATCCATTTTCTTGGTTTTTTCATCTAACTCTGACACTTTTTAGATGCCATTGCTGAGTAATAATATTCCAGGGGCTGTTACATCGTTGATTCTCCTTTTCCTCTACTTTAACGTCTGTGTTAGATTGTGTTTCCTCTACTTTTAGGCCCAGAATTCTTTTCCATTTTCTTTACGGATTATCTTTTCTAATATGTACTTTAATAAAATGGATTCATCTCCCTATCTGACTCCAATTTTAATCTTGAAATGTTCTGAATTTTTTTCCTAGAACTTGACATTGAAGTGGGTTTTCGTTTTGCTTGACATCGCGATACTTTTCATATTTTATTAATGTCTCTTTTGATTCATCTAACCATTTCGGGCAATCGTGATGACAGTGACAAATTTCATTGAAAAACATCACGAAATTGATCGATCTATAAAAATATTAACGAGCACTTTGGAGCGCTTAAAGCAAATATACGGCTCCTCATAAATTACCCGAAAATTTACTTTTGGCGGGGGGCCGGTAGAAGATGAAAATATGACCGAGACTCGGGCGACAAGATACGGGGGATGAAATTATTATGTTCAGGAACAATTAATCATAAGCAAGATGGGGTTTAAGGGAACGACGATGGGGGTGGGACGGGTGGACCGTGTTTCTTTTGGGGATCTGCGAGTTTGTGTCTCAGCTGGGACCTTTGTCAGTGGCGGTTTTAAGCTGACCTCGTTTCGAATGAAAATGACTTGGGAGAATGGGGTGGAATTGTTTTTGTTGCATCTGAATAAGCACATTCTTTGCTTTAATTAATTTTATTTTTTTATTTATTCCCATTGCCTATGGCTTTTTATTTAAACTGATTTTCCTGCCATATATTTCTTTCTACATCCCTTCCTATCCTCTGTCATCTGCTTAATACCTGCCCATTCTCTTCCTATACTCTTTGCTCCTTCTTCATTAACTACTTTATCCACCTTTGTCTCGGCCTTCCTCTATAATTTTTTCCTGTTGTTTTCGTTTCGTATACTCTCTTCGTTGGCCTGTTATCTGGCATTGTACATATGTGTTCGGACTAATTAATGGTGTTTGTCTTTCAAATTGAGCGGTTTTTTAAATCTTTTTTTATAATTTTAATAATCCTCTTTTGGGGATCTGCGAGTTTGTGTCTCAGCTGGGACCTTTGTCAGTGGCGGTTTTAAGCCGACCTCGTTTCGAATAAAATTGACTTAAGGGAATGGAGTGGAATTGTTTTTGTTGCATCTGAATAAGCACATTCTTTGCTTTAATTAATTTTATTTTTTTTATTTATTCCCATTGCCTATGGCTTTTTATTTAAACTGATTTTCCTGCCCAATATTTCTTTCTACATCCCTTCCTATCCTCTGTCATCTGCTTAATACCTGCCCATTCTCTTCCTATACTCTTTGCTCCTTCTTTATTAACTACTTTATCCACCTTATTCTCGGCCTTCCTCTATCATTTTTCTCTGTTGTTTTCCTTTCGTACACTCTCTTCGTTGGCCTGTTATCTGGCATTGTACATATGTGTTCGGACTAATTGATTGTGCTCGTCTTTCAAATTGAGCGGTTTTTTAATTCTTTTCTAATAATTTTAATAATTCTCTTTTGAGGATCTGCGAGTTTGTGTCTCAGCTGGGACCTTTGTCAGTGGCGGTTTTAAGCCGACCTCGTTTCGAATAAAATTGACTTGGGGGAATGGAGTGGAATTGTTTTTGTTGCATCTGAATAAGCACATTCTTTGCTTTAATTAATTTTTTATTTTCTTTATTTATTCCCATTGCCTATGGCTTTTTATTTAAACTGATTTTCCTGCCATATATTTCTTTCTACATCCCTTCCTATCCTCTGTCATCTGCTTAATACCTGCCCATTCTCTTCCTATACTCTTTGCTCCTTCTTCATTAACTACTTTATCCACCTTATTCTCGGCCTTCCTCTATAATTTTTCCCTGTTGTTTTCCTTTCGTACACTCTCTTCGTTGGCCTGTTATCTGGCATTGTACATATGTGTTCGGACTAATTGATTGTGTTCGCCTTTCAAATTGAGCGGTTTTTTAATTCTTTTCTAATAATTTTAATAATTCTCTTTTGAGGATCTGCGAGTTTGTGTCTCAGCTGGGACCTTTGTCAGTGGCGGTCTTAAGCCGACCTCGTTTCGAATAAAATTGACTTGGGGGAATGGGGTGGAATAGTTTTTGTTGTATCTGGATAAGCACATTCTTTGCTTTAATTAATTTTATTTTTATTTATTCCTGTTGCCTGTGGCTTTTTATATAAACTGATTTTCCTGCCATATATTTCTTTCTCCATCCCTTCCTATCCTCTGTCATTTGCTTAATACCTACCCACTTTCTTTCTATACTCTTTGCTCCTTGTTCATTAACTACTTCATCCACCTTTTTCTTGGCCTTTCTCTATACCTTTTCTCTGTTATTTTTGTTTCATACACTCCCTTCGTTGGACTGTTTTCTGGTCTTCTACATATGTGTTTGGACTAATTAATTGTGTTCGTCTTTCAAATTAAACGGTTTTTTAATTTTTGAATAAAACACAAATGGCGTTGTGAATTTGTCTATGTCTTGTCACATTTTAGAAATGTAATATAAGATATTTATATATAATTTTATATAAATGGAGTATACAATACAACAACGCTTTAAAATTGTTGAATTATAAAAATAGGCGTTCAGTGAAAAATGTTTTTAGAAAATTACGTAATATTTACGGTTTGCACAATCATCCATCTAAAAGCTCTGTCAATCGAATTATTCAAAAATTTCAAGAAATTGGTTCGGTGAAAGATAAAAGAAAAGTAATGTATAGTCATAGTGGCCTTTCACAAGATCGTATTAATTTGGTACGTAAAAGTGTTGCTACAGACCCAGAAATTTCCATTAAGTGAATGTTTTGTCCAAAAATTTGGACTGAGTGAATCCACAACATGGTGTATTTTATGAAAAAAAAAAGCTCTAAAGGCATATAATGGATTCAAATAACACATGAACTAAAGCCAGTGGATCATTCAAAACGTCGTATATTTGTCAATTGGATCAAAGAACAAACAGATGATTTTTCTCAAAAAATTATCTTTTTGGATGCAGCATATTTTGAAATTGGTGGTTATGTTAATAAACAAAATTAGACTATCTGAGGTGAGGAAAATATTTGATTGATACATGAGAAATCTTTACATCTTAAACGAGTCACTGTTTGATGTGTATTATAGTCAGGAAATGTAAATGGGCCATATTTCTTTCAGAATTCTGCTTGCAAAGCTGCGACTATGAACAGTGTTCGACATCGTGAGATGATAACTGGATTTTTGTGGTTTGAACTGATTAATATTGATCTGGAGAATATAAAAAAAGTTTTAATATGGCTCCAGGACAAAAATAAAATATTTTATTAGTACTAGTAATTTGAAAATCCATATTATTAAAAAACATTCAATTCAATATACGCAGGAAATGACCAAAAATAAATCCTGTTATTACCGTTATTACCTGTTATTACCGATAAGAATTAGACTTACTAGCCATCCCCAGTTGTACTCCAAATGGAAAGAAACATTCTTGAACCAGTATCCTAAGTTGAAATGTCATGTAAAAGTAAATCCATAAAATCAGTAAACCGCCCTGGACCTTCTACAAGTAAGGAACTCCAACGGCAAATCTACGTACAGAAAAGTTGGCGAAAATGACTTACTTCCCCTGCAAGCTTAGTACAGATACCAAAGCGAAGTCGCCAGTTAAAGCTGATTGGCGGAAGAGATTCTAATGAGATGACCGACTCCCAAAAAAATTCAATGTGACTTAGGTCTTGTAAAATTAATTGTAAAAGATTTTCAGGCTCTTTCCATAGTTAAAAAAGCCGTTTTTTTTTGGAATATAGTAGAACCTTAAATCCTTTATACAAAGTCCCTAGTCGACATATTTTAACCGATAAACTTTTAAAAGAACTATATTTGCAGGAGGTATTAAAATTAAAATCCATGTTACAGGAAGTGAACCTTATATCTATTACTACAGATATTTGGCAGTCTGGCAGTAACATGTCATATATATCTGTAACTAGTCATTTCGTTCACGAAAATAGTTTCCATTCAAGGGTACTAAGTGCAAAAGAACTCACTTCAGAACATCACACGACAAAAAATATAGCCTTAGATTTACGGAACGTCTTTAAGAATTTGAAATAGAAGAAGAAAAAATTATAGCTAAAGTTTCCGACAACGGCGCGAACATTCACACGGAGCATTTACAAAAACCACATCATCCGTGTGTGGTACACACTTTAAACTTAATAGCGAAGGAAGCGCTTAATGAAAATGTTGGTCTGAAGGCACTGATCTCAAAATGTAAGAATTTGGTTAGTTACTTCAAGCATAGTGGCCTAGCGAAAGGCAAACTAAGGAAGTCCCAGGAAGAAATAGGACAGACTCCCCTTAAAATCAAGAAAGTGGTAGACACTAGATGGAATTCCGTTTTATTAATGTTAGAAAGACTTCTGGATGTAAAAAAATGCTTTATCTGTAGCTATAACTAATTTACCATCAGCTCCAGAATTTATTGAGGCCTCAGAGTAGAAAATCATTTCTAATTGTGTGCGGATTCTAAAACCGTTAAAATTAATGACCATCGAACTCTCAGGTGAAACATACATAACCATGTCATCTATAATACCTCTAGTTAGAGGGTTGAATTTCGCCTTGAAAAATATAAAACCGATAACTGAAACGGGTGTATGACAGAAATCTAAATTAATCGACACTATTCCAAGGCGTTTGCGGATTCTGGAATCCAACAAAATTGTTGCCACAAGCACTTTTCTCGATCCCTGTTATAAGAAAACAGCATTTGTTATTGAAGAAAAAGTCAGGATTAGTCAGACCTGGATAATGGACGAACTTTCTACTATGATACCGACAAAATCCACTGCTACGGAAGATATCAAATCTGATACCCAAGGGCCTAATGAATCAGATTCCACTGAAGAAAGTATATTCTTATGGACGCGTTTCGACAACAAATCAAAGGAAATGAAAACGACAATAACGCCAACTACGACATTCACCCTTTCTCTTAGACAATATATTGAACTTCCTCATTCTAACCGTAAAAACAACCCTATGGAAAAACATCCCTATGGCAAAACATTAGTTCACAATGCCCGAATTGTATCAATTATATCAAAAATCTGCCTGCGTACCTGCAACTTCTGTACCCAACGAAAGACTATTTTCAAAAGCGGGCCAGTTGGCAAACCTCATACGAAATAGGTTGTCATCAAAGCATGTCAATGGAGCCACATTAGCTGTGGTGTCTAAGGCGATAGCCTTACGATACGGCAGTTAATGTGGAGCGGGTCGATTCCAGTTCTAGGCAAAAAAGTTTTTCTAAAAACAAAAAATTCTTGTGAATGTTTCTAGGTAAGAGTGTAAAATCTGACAAGGAATCACCCCTCAGTCACGCCAGTTCGAGGCTGGGTAAGGCCGGATGCCTTCTGAGAGGTGTTCTACGTTGGTCACTCGCCAGTCGGTAGGCTTCTCGAGATACCTTCGGTTAAGCACAAAACCAAGGGTTGATAGCCCGAGGGGGGTGCTGACCGGGGTTTTCAGTAGCTGATGACCGTGGTTCGGAACCCACGTTAAGCTGTAGGTCCAGTCGCTAAATAGCCTTTTCAGTTGCTGATGCGCCTCTAACCCCAAAACTTTACTTTTTTTAAAGTATGTCAATATGATTTTATTTTTAAATAGTTGTTTATACATGCTTCTGTTACTTTTCATTTATTTTTAGAACACGAAATGTTTTTTACTATTTTAAGCTATTTAGATATTTTTTGTAACTTATGCCTTATAAAACCAAAGATTTTTTGTTTTATATATTTATATTTTTCGGATATATTTCGTATTTATTTGTGATCCATTTATCTTAAATAATCAGGGTTCAGTTTATATTTGTATATTTATTTTTTGTATTTCTTTTATATTTTTAATAGAATTTAAGTTTTGTGTTATAGTTTCCATTTTTTATATTTTTTCCAGTATCTTGTTTTAATTTATTATTGTATAACGAAATCAATGAATTAAAAATTATTTTTAATGTTTTGTTAAAGTTTATTTTCTAAAACTCTGATATAATTGTTCCATTCACCGCAGAAAAGAACCAATTGAATTGTCAAAAATAATCAATAAAATCACTGGTAAACGTTTTATTAGGTTAGTTTATATAGTTACGGCTGCACCATATATGTCCGTATCACTAACCGTCGATATACAATACGTATTAATTAATTCGTAATAGTTCCTATCCTTTTTATCCGTATTACTAAACGGAAAGCAACAGATATCGACGGATTAATTCTATTACCTATTAGTATTAAGTATTAATTTAATATTCGGATTAGACTGTTATTTTAATACGTATCATCGCATCACTAGCTCCAACAGGATGGCGCTATACCTCACTTTGCTAATGAAACAATTGATTCATTGAGAGAAAAATTATCTGGACGAATTATTGCAAGAAACGGTGATGCTAATTGGCCATCAAGATCCTGTGATTTGATACTGTTATACTATTTTCTGTGGGGTTACGTGAAAAGTAGGTCTACAAGAATAATCCACAATCGATTCTTTAGATAGAGCCGCGGTTGGGACAAAGTGTCATCCAAAATGTTGACAAAAGGGTGAACGTCTGTGGAGCTGGAAGAGGTAGTCATTTGTCGCATATTTTCTTTCGTGGTTAAATGTCATACACTATAGTGATACGAGGATACGTAATACGAGGATACGTAAACTAACCTAATAGAACGTTTACCAGTGGTGGGGATTTCATTGATTATTTTTGACCATTCACTTGGTTCTTTTCTGCAATGAATGGGACATTTATATCAAAGCTTTAGAAAATAAACTTTAACAAAACATTAAAAATAATTTTTTATTCATTGAGTTCGTTATAAAATAATACATTAAAACAAAATACTCGAAAATAAATAAAAAAAGGAAACTATTATAAACACAAAATTTAAATTCTTTCAAAAATATAAAATAAACACAAATAAAAAAATAAATATTATACAAAAAAAATATAAACTGAACTCTGATTATATAAGATAAACAGATAAATAGGAAATATATCCGAAAAAAAGTATCAGAAGCATTTATAAACAACTATTTAAAAATAAAATCATATTGACATACTTTAAAAAAAGTAAAGTTTTGGGGTTAGAGGCGCATCAGCAACTGAAAAGGCTATTTAGCGACTGGACCTACAGCTTAACTTGGTTTTGTGCTTAACCGAAGGTATCTCGAGAAGCCTACCGACTGGCGAGTGATCAACGTGAACACCTCTCAGAAGGCATCCGGCCTTACCCAGCCTCGAACTGGCGTGACTGAAGGGTGATTCCTTGTCAGATTTTACACTCTTACCTAGAAACATTCACAAGAATTTTTTGCTTTTAAAAAAACTTTTTTGCCTAGAACGGGAATCAAACCCGCTCCACATTAACTGCCGTATCGTAAGGCTGTCGCCTTAGACACCACAGCTAATGTGACTCCATTGACATGCTTTGATGACAACCTATTTCGTCTGAGGTTTGCCAACTGGCCCGCTTTTGAAATTAGTCTTTCGCTGGGTACAGAAGTTGCAGATACGTAGGGAGATTTTTGATATAATTGATACAGTTCGGGTATTGTGAACTGATGTTTTGCCATAAATGCTGTTTTCTTATAACAGGGATCGAGAAAAGTGCTTGTGGCAACAATTTTGTTGGATTCCAGAATCCGCAAACGCCTTGGAATAGTGTCGATTAATTTAGATTTCTGTCATACACCCGTTTCAGTTATCGGTTTTATATTTTTCAAGGCGAAATTCAACCCTCTAACTAGAGGTATTATAGATGACATGGTTATGTATGTTTCACCTGAGAGTTCGATGGTCATTAATTTTAACGGTTTTAGAATCCGCACACAATTAGAAGTGATTTTCTACTCTGAGGCCTCAATAAATTCTGGAGCTGATGGTAAATTAGTTATAGCTACAGATAAAACATTTTTTACACCCAGAAGTGTTTCTAATATTAATAAAATTAAATTCCACCTAGTATCTATCGCTTGTTTGATTTTAAGAGCAGTCTGTCCTATTTATTCCTGGGACTTCCTTAGTTTGCCTGTCGCTAGGCCACTATGCTTGAAGTAACTAACCAAATTCTTACATTTTGAGATCGGTGCCTTCAGACCAACATTTTCATTAAGCGCTTCCTTCGCTGTTAGGTTTAAAGTGTGTGCCACACACGGATGATGTGGTTTTTGTAAATGCTCCATAACAGCATTTTTTATGTTCGCGCCGTTGTCGGAAACTATGGCTATAATTTTTTGTTCTTTTATTTCAAATTTTTATTTAAAGCTATTAAATTTTTTGCCGTGTGATGTTCTGAAGTGAGTTCTTTTGTACTTAGTACTCTTGAATGGAAACTGTTTTCGTGGACGAAATGACTAGTTACAAATGTATATGACATGTTACTGTCAGACTGCCAAATATCTGTAGTAATAGATATAAGGTTCACTTCCTGTAACATGGATTTTAACTTTAATACCTCCTGCAAATACAGTTCTTTTAAAAGTTTATCGGTTGAAATACGTCGACTAGGGACTTTGTATAAAGGATTTAAGGTTCTACTATATTCCAAAAAAAAAACGGCATTTTCAACTATGAAAAGAGGCTGAAAATCTTTTACAAGACCTAAGTCATATTGAGTTTTTTGTTAGTGGATCATCTCATTAGAATCTCTTCCGCCAATCAGCTTTAACTGGCGTCTGCGCTTTGATATCTGTACTAAGCGTGTAGGGGAAATAAATTGTTTTCGCGAACTTTTCTGCACGTAGATTTGCTGTTGGAGTTCCTTACTTGTAGAAGGTCCAGGGAGGTTTACTGATGTTATGGATTGACTTCTACATGTCATTTCAACCTCGGATACTGGTTTAGGAATGTTTGTTTTCATTTGGAGTACAACTGGGGATGGATCGTAAGTTTCAGTCTCAGCGGTAATAACAGAATTATTTTTGGTTGGTGGTTAATATGGGTTTTCAAATTACCAGTACTGATAAAATATTTTGTGCTACAAAGCTGACATATGACAAATTTATTGTCTGATGACTTGACAAAAAAAAACCCAAACGACTGATTTTTGTGCTGGAGCCATATTAAAACTTTTTTAAATTTATTACTAATTTAAAAACCCCGGCCGCTGGTCAATGCTCGTGCGAGAACGATACGTTAAAATTTGCACAGCAGCGTCAACTCTACCTTCACCATACGAAACACTACTAGTTATCAGTGCTAAATATTCCGATTGATTTCAGTCGCGAAATTATTTTGTTCCCCCCCTAATACGAATTATTACGAATCTTTCCGACTTTGCATTCCGAGCAACATATTTGGCGATATATACGTAATACTAATGCGGATGATAATCCGACTATTTTATTAATCCGTGTCCGTATCATCCAAATATCAAAATCATCCGACTATTTACAACACTAAACACTATGCATCAATTATCAATATAAAGCTTTTTGTAATCAAATTATGTGTTTTATTCAAGAATTAAAAAAAACGCTCAGTTTGAAAAACACTTTATCTAAATTGTCTCTCTATCAATTTTACATTTATTTGTACGCTCTCTCTATACATTTAATTTTTCTTTTATTTATTCTATCTTTTCTTATATAATTTTGATTTTTTTGATGAATTTCCATTGCATAACTTCGTATCTTGTATGTTTTATTTCGACCACTACTATATAATCGTTTTATCTTACTATTTTTTCATTACTTCTGTTTTTATATTCTTTGGTATTTATCTCTTGTTTAAAAATGTTTTCTCCATTATATTAAACATTTTACCTGCTTTTCCCATTCTCTCATCTATTTCTTTTTGTATTTTGTCATCACTTCCAGTTATCATTCCTGAATAATTATAATTTTTAAACTGTTATATTTCTTTGTCTATCAAACTTATCTTGTGAATTTTCTGTTCCGTTCCATATAATCGTGTTTTTTTTAATTTTTTTATTATTTATTTTCATAATAATTTTTTCTAAGGCTCTATCTAACACAGGGTGACACAGAATAACGCGATTTTTTGAAAGGTGTAGTAACAGCCATGAGCAGGTGGCAGAACTGCGGGACAGGAGCCTTGAACAAGTAAACACTTTGCCAATTTAGTAACCATAGATTAGTGGAAGGGGCAACAGCGTGCGTTAGCCATAAAAATGTTTTATAAAAACATTGATAGTTTGGAAGCTACGCAGAGGGAGTTCCGACGTTTTTACAACTTAGGACGTCATGGTGCCCTCCCATCAAAACACGCGATAACAAATTAGATTAATTACTTTGAAGAGATTGGATCTGCCTTAAAGAAGAAACTAACAGGACGACCAAGAAGTGCTTGCATTCCACAGAACATTGATGTTGTACGCGAGTTTGTCTTACGGAGCCCACGGCATTCAATTCGTAAGCATGGAGCTGAGGTTGAAAGGTTCGCAGAATTTTTCATTGAGATTTGAAATTTCATTCATACAAGCTGCAGATAGTTCAACAATTGAAGGAAAACGATTAGCAGTTGCGATTAGAATTCTGTCAATAAATTATAACAAACATAAACAATGATAATGAATTTCTAAGCAAGTTGTGGGTGTCAGATGAGGCCCATTGTTATCTCGCAGGTTAATAAGCAGAACTACCGTTACTGGACAGACACAAATCCTAATGAAGTTCATGAGCGCCCTTTACAGGCTAGTAAGGTGACAGGATTGTCTGCTGTTTCATTACATGGAATCATCAAATCTTATTTTTTTGAAAATGGACAGGGGATCACAACTATTAATGCGGATCGTTACGTGGAGATGTTACAATCTTTCGTTATACCTGAATTGAAAAAAATAGCACACTGCACAGCAATCAATGGTAACTGTGCGAGAATTCTTCGGTAACCGTGTGATCTCAAGATTCGGTAACGTTGTTTCCCCTAGATCGCCAGATTTGTCCGTTTGTGATTTTTTCTTGTGGGGCTGTCTCAAGAGTAAAGTGTACACGACTCCACCAAGAACTCTGGGTGCGTTAAAAGAGGTAATTCATGATGAAAATCACAGTGTCCCAGCTGATATGTTGCAGTGGTGAACCCAACTGTGTTTTATTCATTTTCCTATTTCCTAACTTGAAGGTTTTTATTTTTATTTCCACTTGTTTTATTGGGGGACTTAAAAACATTTTTGTCTCACTTCTATTTTTGTTATACATTGCTTTGATGTCAAAAGTAGCCACCCTCATTATTTCTTTTAGCAAAAAATCAGTTTTTGTATAAAAAAAACATGTTAATTTAAATATCAAGAGGAAAGTTCAAAACCAATGACTGTTATATTTTGTTTCATCTCCTAACCGCCAGCCACCTAACAGGGCCTGTAAGTGTAGTGTAAGTAACCTTCCACTTGTCCATTTCCTTTCGTTTATTTCTAGTATGAATATCATCAAATCGTATCTGTGTAAGTAAAAATTTAAATCTGTTGATACCCTTAGTCAATCTAAACGCCTCTACAGTCTGTTTACATGTCGAACTCCAGCTAAACAAATCAAGTCTACAGAGCTTTGATTTCTTAATATTTGTACACTCAACAATAACTTCCAACATCGCATCAGTAAAAAAGAAGCTCCAGATATCCATACGCGATTTTAGCTTTTCCACAATAGCTTTAACTCCAGGACAGGTTTTAACAATATTTTGTTTGCGTGTTTTAATCTTGATGAGTTTATTCAATTTCCATTTCATTTTCGTTTTCCTCAAATTTTTGCTCTGTATCACTATCATCACTTCTAGTTTCTACATTATCTACTTCTGGATCATCTTCATCATCATTGTACTCATCAGTATGCACCTTTTCGCAGAATTTTAACAAACATCGCAAAATTTTATAAGGTATGGTCCCTGAGACCCGGTGCGTGCACTGGAGGGTTAAAAAGAATCAAATAATTAGGATGGGAAGTAGTTCCTCACCCACCGTATTCTCCTGATGCTGCATCGTCAGATTATGGTAATTTTATCAGATCTATGGAACATTTTCTTCGTCGAAAAATATTTTAATTATATTTTAATTATTAAAAGGGAATAGAAAGTTAGTTAGAATAGATGAGCAAAGATTGTCAATAACGATAGAGATTTTATTTTAGAATATATTATATTGTAGTAAATTTCTTCGAGATTTATGACTGAACACCAAATCACTTTTCTAAACAAACTTCTCGCTCATCTGGAAAAGTATCATCAGGAGAAGATGTAATCTCAATTCAATAGATCGAATAATCTCGTGATGGTACTTGGTAGGAAAATTTCGTTTAAAATTAAAATCAGTTTTGATATTCTAGTTTCGTTTACCGACGCAAAATAAATAAATTCTCAAGTAAATAAAATATTATTAAAGCTCAATCTCCAGTGAATGCTCAGTATTAAAACTTGCATAATCTGAAGAGTTGTTCAAATTTCAATAGTACGCTAAACTTTTGTTTTGTATCATCCGAATATCAAAATCATACGATTATTTACAACACTAAACACTATGCTTCAATTATCAATATAAAGCTTTTTGTAATCAAATTATGTGTTTTATTCAAGAATTAAAAACACGATCAATTTGAAAAACACTTTATCTAAGTTGTCTCTCCATCAATTTTTCATTTATTTGTACGCTCTCTTTCTATATATTTAATTTTTCTTTTATTTATTCTATCTTAGTTTCGTTCACCGACACAAAATAAATAAATTCTCAAGTAAATAAAATATTATTAAAGCTCAATCTGCAGTGAATGCTCAGTATTAAAACTCTACGAAACATGCAAAATCTGGAGAGTTGTTCAAATTTTAATAGTACGCTACTAAAAACTTTTGTGAAATATCATTTAATTAATACGAAAAATAAAACAATGCAACTCAACTCGAACACGTGAATCTCCACGTACAACTAGAAATAAAACCTACTCGTCCGGCAACAAAAGAAAAAGGAAAAAAAAACCACAATATAGAAACAAATTATACAGAAAATTTTACTGCACATAAAACCGGGCATTTTCCTGCTTTATGAACCGCACGTATTATCTGGAAGCCGGCAGGACCAAACATATTTGCCGGAATTGCCTGTAAAATCCAATTATGGTCAAAAAGGGAGAGGATACAGCCAAGTGAAGTGACCCCTTTGATCAAGTTCATATCATAAATAAATTAAAATTTTGTGAACACACATTGGTTTAATTAGCACAATGGAGTATCTATAGTTAATTATTGAATTGTTTGAGGTAAATATAAATGAGATATTCTCAGATATCAAAATTCGTGTGTTTATATACAGAGTGCCCCGAAACTCAACGACAAGCGGCTGCCGGGTAATAGGCTTGGTTATACCAGTTTTGGCAAAAATAAGAAGAAAAAAATCAGTGCCATTGTATTAAGTGATTTTTGGAAAATCTTGAAATTCGACAACTTAGGCTATATCTTTAGATACTGTGATCACAAAATTCCAAATTTTTCAGTGTCATTTTTTATAGCGTGATCCGAAATAACTATGCTATTAATCGCAGTCACAAATCAAATAATGAACGTTGTTTATTCAGTAAAAATAGCTTGATTGAGTAGTGATTTAAAAAATTGTCAGCTAACTTGGACACTTCATCTTTTAAAAACAATCCATCACACTACCCTTGGCAAGTTATTTCAAAAGATGGTCCATTTAGTCAAGATTTTAGAATCGTACAACAATTGGCACTTTTCTTCCCACAAAAAATATTATCGCTTATTTTTTTTGCAAAATGTCAACAATTCAAAATATTTATACCATAATAAAAATACTTTTTTGTGGTCAAAAATGGACCTTACCAGTATACAGTTGAATCGTCCAAAGATTACCCATGCGTCATCAATTTTTATCCATTCGAATCAAATCAAAATTTATTAGTCAAATTAGATCTTTTCACCAGTCGTGTGAATCTTCCTGTATTTATTTCTTTTGGTGTTTCAACAAATCTGTGACGTAGTTCGGCTAGATTTTGTATTGATTTTGAATACACTTTTTCTTTTATGAAGCCCCAGTAAAATAAATCAAAGAGGTTTTAAAATAAATCAAAGAGGACCGGAGAACGAGGAAGCCACTCAATTGAACCACGGCGCCCAATTCACCTTTCGGGATTCTCCCTGTTCAAATAATCCTCTACATGACAAGCAGCTGGGCAACCATCTTGTTGAAACCACATTTCTCTATAGATATTGAGTGGTACATCTTCTAACAAAGTCTGCAAATCGTTTTGGAGAAAATCCAAGTAGTTGGCGCCATTGAAAGCTTCAGGCAGTTCAAATGGTCCAATTATTTGTCCGTTTAAAATTCATGTCCACATATTAACTTTAAATTGATACTGGGACCGGTTTTCATGCTTTAAATGTGGGTTTTCCGTGTACTAAATATGTAAGTTATGCAAGTTTATATAATTGTATTTTTTAAACGTAGATACAGTCCATGTTTTTTTATAAATTCCGGATCTTCATGTTTTCTCGTCAACATTGTTCTGTAAAAATCGATTCTGGTAGTGTAGGCACGAGGTAACAAACTTTGCATACTTTGCACATGATACGAGTAATATTCGTATCGTTTTAAAATTCGATGGGCAATACAATCGCACGTACCGAAGTGTTAGGGGTCATTTTGGATTTCATTTTAAAACGTCTTGTCGTCGTGTCCTCGAGGTCGCCGATCGGCCGTATTAGCACTGAGCAATCATCCTTGGGAGTATGACATGTGTATATTGATGAACACGTGGTGATCTGGGTTACGCGAATTTTAACCATATATATGTGTGTGGACTGTGTCCAATGAGACAGCAGTAGCTGAGTGTTATCACACCCTCAATATATACGCCATCCGACGGGAAGTCGGCGAAAACATGGGTTGTTTTCTATGGATAGGGTCTCCCTATTCTTGATGGTATGCTATATGTCGGCGCCCTGATGAGTCTGACCTCGAGAGACGAAACATGTGTCATCCAGTTGAAGGGATAGGTGGGTCGCCTTCCCGCTCAAGCAACCAACAAAAATGTTCACACATATATATATATATATATATATATATATATATATATATATATATATATATATATATATATATATATATATGTATATATATATATATATATATATATATATATATATATATATATATATATATATATATATATATATATATATATATATATATATAGAATATGTTACATCTAATATTTTCACGGATGGTAGATGTTTCTAAATCATTTCGGGTGTCGATCCGTTGATTCTGTGAAGAGTCACGATGTTTCGCCAAAATCGCATTTGGCATTTTCAAGTGTTTGTCCGCTTCGACTGAAGAGTCCAACTGGACTGGGTCAGTGACGTCGTGACTCCTCACAGAATCAACGGATCGACACCCGGAAAATTCTTTATAAGAAAGAATATCAAGCTGAATTTTAAGAGGCTGTACTGAAAAAAATAGAATGTGATAAAATAATATGACTGAAAGTTAACAAAAACCTATTCTTACTCAAAGAGATTTTTCATTAAACACCAAATCACTTGTTTTTAACCTCTCGATGCACATTTTACTAATCATGTTAGCATTATCAGGTGATGATTTAGTTTCAATCGAAAAATGATTAGCACGCTTTTGCGGCACCGGTTTTGAAAGATCAAAATAAAGACTAGACTTATGTTAAAGTGGATGGTTTTGTGAAGAATGTTGAAAAAGGTGAAGTCGCTGTCTGCTTGTATATCTGTACTCCTTGTGTAACATACACATAATAGAGCATATAAAAATCCATACAGTTCATCAAAAAGTGAAGTTTTTAGTACTTCCATATATCAGCAGAACAAACAAAATTTTCTGTCTAGGGGATTCCCTAATTTACATTTTTAGTTTTTTATTTTGTTTACGTTTAGATTATTTTTATTTAACCATCTTCAGAATAACTACAATTATATATTATTTTCAATACATTTTATTAATTTATATTTAAACACAATCCTTTCAATAGCAACTTAATACACTATATAACATTCCTATAATATGTCAAGAGTCAGAAAATGTCAACTGGACTCTAAACAAAAATATCATATTTTTAAAAAAGTTCAACATATAGTTTATAATAGTATAATGTAAATATTGTGTATTGAGTTGTAACAAAAAAGGTACAATAAGATACAATGTAATATTGTAGTTGTTATGAAGATGATTAAATATAAATAATCAAAACGTATACAAAATAAAAAACTAATTGTTTTTATTATAAATGACCGAAAACGAAAGAAAAATATAAAAATTAACAGTCAGGAAAACCTTTAAAACGTCCCAAATATATACATATATATATATATATATATATATATATATATATATATATATATATATATATATATATATATATATATATATATATGTACTGTACGTAGCAAAGACACAGCCTATTGTGTTACGGCACGTTAAGAACCCCATTTAATTTTCTGGTAATTTTTTATAATATTACCTCAGAGAGAGTGATTTTTTTAGTGTGTTTGAACTTCCGGTAGGGGTCGCTGTCAAATTATCATGGCAAAAATCATCATGACAATTTATAGAGCACGTGAATTTTAAGGTGCACATAATCGTTCAATTGAGCGATGTATTCGCTGAATTCCAAACTTATTTCAGGCTGTTCGATATTAAAACAAAAATAAGACCAAAAACTGCTAAATATCACCGCTGTTGTGGGCGGTGTCGATGAAAACCCAAATTTGACAATTTCTTAATGGGAATCATTACAGAACAATTATTAGTGATTATTTAATTCCTAATTTGAATGATATTGATCTAGGGGAGATTACTTGGACAATTGCGTATATAAGACCTCAGTTGTTTGAAAAAGTTGTCGGAAATTGAATTGGAAGAAAGCAGTTTGTCATAACCGGTCGCGGCCGGCATTTCCCGAAATTCCTTTCAAACATATCATTTCATAATGTCACTGAATGTTATTTCCCATAAAATATATAGTCTCAAGGTTTCTAATTGTTGTTTGATTTGATTTGAAGTTCGGTCGCACTGAAAAAATCACCCTATATATCTACACCGAAACTTTTTTAATTACGTCACACAGTTGGATCACACTATTTGAAACAGATTATTTCACACAAAGAATTAATTCACTTATATATTATCGATATCTGCCTATTTGTAACATACGTTTCAAAAACTACTTCCCCTTCAATAGGCGTGTTTCCCAAAAATGTGGGGTTTGCTATAACAAAAGCAGCTTTAAACAAAAATGCCCAGCATCCGTATTTAATCCGAACCGATTCATTCACAAGCGACATCGAATTAGGCACTTAGCGGTTGGTCGTCGCCCTTTTTTTGAAATGCTAATCCGACTCATTTCGGATTCGGATTGATTGACGGGCGATGGTGGGGCCGCCCTTTAAAGCCCGCCCGTTTAGTTTTCGAACGTTTTCTGAAGGAACAGGACGCAGTTGCATGTGCTCTATCAAATAATTGATCAGAAAAACGGCAATGCAGTGACGTGCACGCATTATTTCGTTTCTTTTATGCGAAATGTTTTAAAACTGAAAATTGAAATGTCTCAAAATTAGAAAAGGAACCTTTTTGAAATATTTTTATTTTTTTTAGCTCCATGATATATTTTTAACTCCATATTCTCTGTGTGATAGAAAGCCCCTTAAAATCAATTATTACATTTTTTATGACGACAGAGCTTATAAAAATTTTCCAATAAGAGTGTCAGAACTTTGAAAGGTAATACTGGCAACACTGTTTGAAAGGTAAATGTTACTTATAGGTTTGTGTACAAACCTAACTGCAAGATTTTGGGGGATAAAACTCTTCAAGTCATTCAGGAGTTACCTCTTCATCCTCAGAAAGTCACTGTTTGGTCCGGTTTTTGAGAGAACATTTGAGATGAACATATTATTTTGAAAACGATGATGGTCATTATTTACATGTAAACACAAATACGCAGTCGAATTGTCGAATTCGTTACTTATTATATAATAATTTTATTTAAAAAAAGTTCGTCAATAACATAATGAATGGACGGAACACAACAATGGTTATCAACAGTAAAGAAACAAAAATCCGAAAAAACAAATTTGATATAAAAAGGGAAATCTTTCAGGGAGACTTGCTGTCACCTCTGCTATTTTATGTAGCACTTACACCACTATCGAAAAAACTTAAAGAAACAAACACAGAATAAGAAATGTAAAACACAAGAATATCGTATTTGGTTTACATGGATGATCTCAAACTCATAGCTAAACATGAGGATGAACAAAATAAACGGATTGAAACGATGTGGGAGTTTAGCCGAGATATAAAGCAGTTTGGAATCGAAAAATGTGCAGCAGGCGTATTTAAAGGAGGTAAAATGTAGACAACAAGAAAATGAAATTCAACAATTGGAACATTGTTTGAACAAAAAGAAGGCGAGCAAATCGAGCACAATAAAATGAAGGAGAAAATTGAAAAGGAATATAAATCTCACCTCCGATTAATCACAGCATCTGAATTAACAGGCAGAAATAAAATACAAGCTATATGTTGCAATTTCAATCCTGCAATATAGTTTTGGTATCATAAAATGGACATCAGATGAAATCAAAAAATTGAACAGGAAAACTAGAAAATTACTCACTATGCATTGTTTACATTATCCAAAAGCAGACGTAGAGATATTCTATGTTAGTTATAAGGAAGGGGGAGAGATTTAATGACTTATAAAGCAGCTATCATCGGTTTGGCACAATATATACAAAATAAGATCGGAAATCGATTAGTTGAGCTAATAAAAGTTTATGATACAAATCAAACAAATATAAATTCACCACAAAAAACAGCAAATATTTATAAGAACCAACTGGAAATAGACATAGGAGACTCTGCGGACAACAACATAAAAATAAATATAAAAAATAAAATTGCAAACCCTCTTGCCTTGAACCTTGAACACCAACCCCAATAAGTATCAAACGCTAGACAAAAAACTGTCTTATGAGATCAACAAATTCAAACTGATCGGACAATATTAGCCAACAGATCAGACAATTATCAAAGATTTAGAACAAAAAACCTGCAACACTGTAAATAAAAAAAAAAGATATCGCTGTACCGTCAGATAGAAACGTAATTCAAAAGGAAACGGAGAAAGCGCTAGAGGTTCTGCCCCCAGAATGTGGGGTTTAAAAACTCATATAATTCCAATAGTATTTGGGAGTACGGGCACGGTGTCCAGAAAACTCAAGGAATATATTGAAATGATTCCAAGAGAACATAATATAACAGATTTCCAAAAAACGGCATTGCGGCTCTACCCACATAATTCGACGCTGTATGGATTAAAATCAAAAGTGGGGTAGTAACCCTAGAGAGCATAGTATACTCTCCGACTCCTTCAGCCAGATTTTTTTGTTAGCCGAAGGCTCTTACTAAGTTCCAATGAGATTTCGACCCTGTAGGGGCACTTTTTAAGGTTTTTGGGGTCTCTAGCCGACTCATATGATGCCAAAATTTAATATATTGGCTATCATTAAAGTTATAGATAGACAAGAAGGATAGTCAATCAATTTCTAGAAGTCCTGACGAACTTATTAAGGTTTAGAAAGGAAATAGGAAAGAGTAAGAAAAAATCTATAGTTTTTCTAATTTTAATATTTTATCTCCATCGAAAAAAAGTCTGGAAGAAAAACTTTTCGTAAGTTTTGGAATAGAATTGGCAAAACGTGGCGACACCGGTTTCTCTATGAATTTGGTTATTCCGAACAAAACATGTGGCGCTTAGTGTCAAACGCAAGTTTTTGTTCTGGAGGACTTGGGGTCTGTACACTGCATAGGGTGACAGAAAGCGAAAATACACCACTAGACCGTATAAATATTCAGATCTAATTAGAGTATAAATATTTAGTTTAGTGCGAGCAAGCAACTTGCTCGACCTGGAGATTAAAGGGTACACGAGATGACGATTTCACTAGACCACTGAACTGAGCGGTCAAAATGAAGGCCAAGATAGGTTGCTTTTTGCAACCATGGAATAGGTACTTTGTCAACCACCAATTCTGGCTTCGCTTTTAAAGCGCTTTCTTTGTAGTCGGTTATGAATACCCGACATGGAACGCGACGTGACGAAAAAAGCAGTGTCATCCGCGAAAAATGCAGATCTAACGTCACTGAAGCAGGGAATTTTGGTTATGTACAAATTGTACAAAGCCGGGGACAGGGGTGAACCTTGCGGGACGCCCGACTCTATGGGATTTCTCGTTGAAGGAGACGAATCTATTTTTTCCTGAAAGGATCTGCCAGTCAGGAAAGAGCGGATAAGTATGGTAAGGTCTTTTGGAAGATCTAGTTCCATAGCCTTATAAATAAGACCACTGTGCTATACTTTGACAAAAGCTTTGGAAATATCGAAAAAGCCAAAGCCAAGGCTCTTTCATAATAGAAAAGCCTTGTGAATTTCTCCAGCAAACCTAGCGCATTGCTGCAGTGACGAATGTCCCTTTCGGAACCAGAATTGCTCGTCAGGTATGATACCCTTGCTGTCGGTATAGTCATTTAATGCGGAAAGACTGTCCTTTTCGTCTATAAGAGTATGATATACTCTCGGTTTCTGCCTATATACTTACCTAGAATAAAAAGAAAACTGGTGATATAAAGGGTAATTCTCTCTTGTAGAGTCAAAATTATTATACATATGCACAATGTACACTAATTTAATTAATAAACAGTAATTTCATATATCGTAATTATTAATAAATAATAAGTTATTAATAATTGTAACGTTCGTTTTAGTATTATAAATAAAAATTGTGAATTTCGGTAGCTATTTTAAGTTTTAGGAATGCTCGTATTTCCTTAAAGGTACTTTTTTAAATTATGTTCCTCTTTTTTGTTATTTAGTGAATCATCACTATGATTTCTGGCTGCGGCGGTCCGAGTATTGCTAGCCAGTTGCTCTGTATGTGTTTCATTTTTTTTACATTTTTTTAGTTTTTTACTCAGTTTACAGATTCTTGTTGAATTTCATTTGTTGTATCTTTATCCCAAGTATTTAGCAGTCTTCTTTAAATTTTTATTTTATTTTATTTTTGTCCATGTCACTTTACTCATTGTTACAACATTGTTCAGTAGTTGTTGTATAAAGCACAAAATGTTGGTTTAATAATTTAAAATGTTCTTATTGTTACAATGTTCCCCCTGTATTGGCGCTAGATGGAATTGTAATGTTACTTGCCTAATAAGTATTTAATCGTCCACGCAATTAATAAAACGAAAAAACATGATATTAACTTCCACGCCACTGATTCTAAATACCTATTTTCCAAATTTACGTTGATCTCGAGGGGGGTCGCCCATTGTTGTACCTACTCATTCCTATTTCTCGCTTTTTTCTAGTGTAATTCAAATATTTTGTGACGCACGCTGACTGACTAATTGGATTTATTTGTCACGCGACTGTATCTCACGTTTCGTTTCAATAAGCTGGAACCACCAGCTGCCTGTTAACAAAAGTTCTCCGCATATTTATAAATAATATTTTCCGAATTATTTTAATGTACAACTGTTCAAGCTTATTCCCTTGTGATTTTGAAATGATTTTTATTTTTGTCTTTTCGCAATTCTGATTTCTATACTATCTGTCAAAGAAATATCGGAAATCGTTCAATAAAACAGGCATTGTTTGGGTAACCATTCAAAATTATTTTGTGTATTTAACTTCAAAATATATACTTTAATGCGATACTTTTATGTCAGTGAAAAATATATAGTTTAACTGTCGAAAGGTTGCCCCTGCGTCATTAATTTTTATCCACATGAATCAAATCAAAAATTGTTGGTCAAATTAGTGCTAACTTTCATAATGGACGTGGTTGGTGCCTTGTAAAATTTCGAGTGTGTGTCATGAAATTGTAAAGTTTTATGCCATAGATCGAACGGAGAATTTTTTAGGTAAAAAATGTACGGACAATTTCAAGTTATCACGAAATTTTAGGGAAATACCACAATACGGCACTTGATCGGTGACCTTCGTTCTGTTCAAAAATTCGCATTCAAGGATTGATATATGGGACAGTACATCATGGTTTTACCTGGTAAGGCGGTTAATTATTCACCAAGCCATTTTTCGACATCTCCGTAATTGTTGAAGTGTTTCTTGGAAAGTGCGCGAGACCGATGAAAGCAAGTGGTAATTGGAAGGAGTCAAGCCTCGTGAGTACGGCGGGAGCGCGAGACATCCCAGTCAAGGGCAGAAATGGTGTCTCTGATAGCATTCGCTGTGTGTGTGATGGGGCATTGTCATGCAGCAAAAGTAATTTTCCGTGACTTGTAGCCCATTCTGGGGAAGAAGCGGTTTATTAAAAATACAAATTTTATTCACAAAATGTGAATTTAATAATCTTTAAATCTGTTGTCTACTATAATCGGTCAAAAATCAGAATGTTTACAATAATGAATAACAATATTATATATAAGTAAAATAGGCAATGTCAGTTTTAAGGCTTGCGATTCTCAGCGGTTCCCTGGAATAATATAAAAAGTAAAAGTAAAGTGTTTGGGTTAGAGGCGCATCAGCAACTAGGCTATTTAGCGACTGGACCTACAGCTTAACGTGGGTTCCGAACCACGGTCATCAGCTTCCGACAAACCCAGGCCAGCACCCCCCTCGGGCTATAAACCCTTGTTTATGTGCCTACCCATAAGTCTATCAGGAAACCTACCGACTGGCGAGTGACCAACGTAGAACACTTCTCAGAAGGCATCCGGCCTTACCCAGCCTTTAACTGGCGTGACTGAGGGGTAATTCGTAGTCGGATTTTACACTCTTGCCTATAAACAATCACAAACATTTTAGGAAAGATAAACGGACAGAAGAAAGAAAAATAACCATCCGAGTGCTGGAATCGAACCAGCTACCGCTCCAGCGCGGATTCGGCAAAGCAGACGCTCTTACCGCCGCACCAACGCGACCGGCGAATAATATAAATAAATAAATAAATCTTTATTTGGCATATATGCAGATAATAGTAACAAAACAAAATCAATATACAAAAAAAAATAATAAAAGTAAGAAAACTACTAAGATATCTTACCAAAGAAAATACAATCAAAATGCAATAACTAACACTGTTCAAATGATAAAACATTCTATTGCTTCAAATAATAATTTAACAGTCTAATAAAAACATGCACATTAGGAGCGCTCCCTATGTGGGCGGGCAAAGCATTGAAGAGACAAACACCTTCCCGAAACAATGTCTTCTGGAGAGCAGTAGTTCTCACAATTGGTACATCATAATTATTCTTAGAACGGACATAGTCAGAATGCATATTTAGTCTTTGTACCAAAAAAGTATTCAAATATTGGGGCAACAAATTATGTTTTATTTTATATATCAATCGAATTTTAGCCCCTTCAATTGCCCGCGCAACGGAAAACCAATCCAATATCCGCAACACGCATAGCTTTGTTCTGCTGTATTTGGAGTCTACCAATACTCGCCTTATTACATGATATCAACACAGACATACAATAAGTAAAATGGGGTAAAACTATAGTATTATATACAAGCCTCTTGGACCAAGGTGATAAATATACGACTAAAGCACGCAATTTTTTTCCCAATCTTTCTATATAGATAACTGACATAATTACAAAATGTTAACTGAGGACCCAACACTACTCCTAAGTACTTAATTTCATTTACAATTTCAATATTACAATTGTTTATATTTATTTTTAACCTTAACTCATTAAATCTTTTGCAGTTTGCTTTAGACCCTAGCACCATACACCTTGTTTTCAGTTCTTTTAGCTTAAGTTTGTTTTTGCATATCCATCTAAATATTATTGCCAGTTTACTATTCAATGTTTCAACCATTTCAGGCAAATTATACCTAGAAACAGATATGAGAGTATCATCTGCAAAATGACTAATAAAGCATTCATCCAATAATGCAGAAATATTGTTGACATATATCAAAAACAGCAACGGGCCCAAAACACTACCCTGAGGTACTCTCCAAGCACTTTCCTTCTTTGCCGACACTTTTCCACTTGATCCATTTCAAGGCTTTTGATCTTCCACCGTAACTTAATAATTTTTTACACGGTATATCCCGGTCAGTAGTTTCGAATGCTCGCTTTAAATCTATAAACACACTAATCACAAAAAAACAAGGATTATATTTTTCCACGCTACACGTAAAAATAGCCCAATTCTTCAGTTGTTATCAGATGTCAGCATCTCGGGAGACAGTTGATGGCATTTGACAGTAGTTAAAAGACTGGATAATTTTTACGATGGCATCCATAAGTTCATATCTATAAGAAAGAGAAAAATAACGGAACTTTTTAAATTTAACCCGTCATTTAACACGTGAGGTCTGACAAACCCCTAGCAAAGTAAATTGTCTACATTTTTTAAATTTTTGCACACAGTGTATTGCGCTGTATAGCAAAGTAAATTGTCTATATTTAAAAAAAATTTGCACACAGTGTATTGCAATACTCAACAGCTTTCGAGTATACCCCCCTCCTTCAACTGGACAGCATTCTGCTAGTATCGATTCAGCCACACCCCACCGCACCCCACGTGTGTTTTGGATTGTGCAACTTTAAAAAGTACAGTGGAATTGTTTTGATAATGATTGAATAAACCAGGAAAATCAATGAGACCAATTGTATCAGCCATTAATGCTCCAACAAGCAACTTGGCAAGTGGTTAACGAAGGAATTTGAAAATCTACCAAACCAACTACCTTCCTGTTCTATGATAAATTTTCAATTCTGTACATACTACAGTCTCAATGATTTTATCAGGTACAGGTACAGGTATTTAACAGGTAATAAATTAATTGGTCGAAAGTCACTTGGTACACTAAGCTTTGGTATTTTCGGAATTGGTACAATAATGCTGGTTTTTAAGTCCTCAGGAAATGTATTCGTTTCAAAACTTGTATTAATTAAGTACAATAAAGGATAACCGATGACACAATTTTTTTTTTCATTAACCTTATCGTAAAATCATTGTCACTCGTAATTCGGCTTTTTAAGCCAAACACAACTTTTCTTAATTTGTTTAGAGTAACATGTTTAAACTCAAAAAAATCGTGAGTCTTGCATACTTTGACATCACTGCTCCAGTCCTGCTCTTCGATACTCTATTCTAATTCATTCAAACTATCGAAGTAAAAGTTATTGATCACACCACATTGATATCACCTTATTTTTTTATTATAGTAGAACATAAGCGCATCAAATATTAGAATGTCAAACACCAACTCGAAAATAAAACCAAACGAACAAAACTGTTTTCACAGAAAATTAAATAAATTTAAGGTTAGTATTACGACCTTTATCTTACATTATTAAATCATCATTCTGAAAATAACTTCAAAAAAAAAAAAGAGCAGCTCACAATATCCCTTCCCTTTCTGACAATCTCCCACCATTTATAAATTGTATAAAAAATGATTTCGCCGAAATTCCTCTCTTTAAAATCTGGCCGAAGGATTTATTAAGCGGCGTCGGTAGATTAATTTTCACCAGTTATCTTTTCAGTGTGAATCGCGTCTCATAAATATTCATTTCTAATCAAGGACAAAGGAACCGGCCTGGAACTTGTACTCCCCACCTTGCTTGTGGGAAAATGGCATCCTGCTGCGAACTGGGCTGTTTACGAAATAACTGGCACAGCGCGATTATTTTGCAATACGGACCAGGAATTGCTTCAAGCGACATCTAGATTATTCTTCAATAACTAACTGCAATAGGAACGAAAGTGGTTTTAAAAGAGAAGGAATTGAAAGAAAGATTTTTTATCCGATTGGTAACTTAAACATTAAAAATTACACTGTGGGCTCGTGGATAATATTAAAAAAGTATTTATTTATTTAGCGTATGGTTTACATGGATTTATGTTCAGCATCAGATATATACATTAAAATATAACATAGAGACATATTAAATTGTAAAAGACACATATATACACAGACCCGAAGACATTTCACAATAAGTACATTCAATTTTAAAATCGAGGCTATTGATCCAGTCCAACGTGGAGTCTGTAGTTTAAAAAAAATCATTCATTTCTCCACCATATGCAGTAAAGGGGGCATTAAGCCATGATTTGGTGCAGGGTTTGATGGAGTTCTCCACACTCACAAGCCAGCGATCCAGTCAGTCCTCATTTGCAGACAGAGTCACGACATATGCCAAGGGACGTTCTAATTATGTTGAGGATTTTCCACTCGTAGCGGGGAGCTCCCTTCCTTGTAAATGTATAATGTTCCAGAATTCCCTCCTTTTAGCATTATGGTTAAATTTTCCTTCCAGGAGTTGTTCTGGAACAGTAGTAGACTTCAGTCTCCGCAGTTCGAGAGCAGGCAAATGACACTGACTAGTCTTGCCTGTCTGCGGATGGATAGTGGGAGGAGCAATATTGCTCAGAGTGGGAAACCAAGGTAGAGGTGTGTTTTTTAAATAGCCATTGATCATTCTCATGGTCACATTGGGTTTTTGTAGCAGCTGTTTAGCTAGACTGGAGCACAATATTCAGGAACTGATTAGACCAGACTAGAAGCTGATGTTTTAAAAGTAGATGCATTTGCACTCCACGTGAAACTACACAGTTTGTGAATTATATTATTTATGGAGTTTATTTTAGCTGGGATGATTTTTAATACGAAAGTGTTCGATCCGTTGTTACTTCTAGGTATTTTGGATACGAACTGTAACGTAGCGAGTTGTTGTTAAAGTATACTTGGGGCTCCAGGCACGCTTATTTGTTATTGAGGTGGAAGCACGAAGTTTTGTTTATGTTTGGGATTAGTCACCAGTGAGCAAAATATTTCCCAGTACAGACAGGTCTGATAATGTGTTACTAGCTTCCTTTATGGTTTTAGTGTGGGCAGTAAAAGCCAGATCGTCGGCATACCCAAATTTTGTTGACGTTGTGTGAGGCATGTTTGAAGTATACAGATTAAATAGGACAGGTAAGAATATTAAAAGTCTTTTGAATATTAAAAATATTCAAAAAAACTAGGACAAGATTTTTCCGCGCTACACGTAAAAACAGCCCAATTCTTCAGTTGCTATCAGATGTCAGCATCTTGGGAGACAGTTGATGGCATTTGAGAGTTGCTAAAAGACTGGACAATTTTTACGAAGATATCCATAAGTTCATGTATATAAGAAAGGGAAAAATAACGCAACTTTTTAAATTTAACCCGTCATTTGACACGTGGGGTCTGACAAACCCCTAGCAAAGTAAATTGTCTACATTTTTTAAATTTTTGCACACAGTGTATTGCGCTCCTCAATAGCTTTCGAGTATACGCCCCTCCTTCAACTGGACAGCGTTCTGTTAGTATCGATTCAGCCACACCCCACCGCACCCCACGTGTAAAAGTTTTTGGATTGTGCAACTTCAAAAAGTATAATGGAATTGTTTTGGAATTTTAGCCATTGTCCTCCAACATGCAACTTGGCAAAGTGGTTAACGAAGGAATTTGAAAATCTACCAAACCAACTACCTTCCTGTTCTGTGATAAACTCAACCAAATTCATAGAAAAGGTCAAAAACGCACATCTACAGGTAGGTGAGGTTTTGGTTTTCTTTGACGTTTCATCATTGTTCCGAGTGTACCGATTCCACATAGCTTGGAATACCTGAGTGAGTTACCCGAGTTAAACGGTTTTAATAACAAGATTGTTTCTGAGTACATATCCTTAACAAGATTATATATGAAGCAAAATGGATATCAGCTTAATAACAGATTTTACGAACAAGAAGGCAACAAACGGCAATGGACAATCCTCTGTCACCCTTCTTGGCCAACTTATTCATGGGTAAATTTGAAACCGAAGCGAAAGATGAATTCAGTTACTTTCCGAAGGTATGGTTAAGATATATGGATGACGTTTTTGCAATTTTCGATTCAAAATATGAAAACCTAGATGATTTTATTACGAACTTAAATAGTAAATCCCAAAATATGATATTCACGCATGAATTCGAAAACAACGATAGTTTACTATTTCTGGATGTTTTCGTCAGTAGAAATAATAAAAATAGGTTAGATTTTGATATTTTTAGAAAAAACATCACTACTTCGAAATACATTCCTAACGATTCAAATCATAGCTTCCAAAATTAGATGGCTATTTTAAATTTTATGGTAAATAGATTAATTATTTGTCCTTTAAATAAACATAATTATAACAAAAAATTAAAACTAATTAGGGAGGTATTTGAAGTGAATGGTTATAATAAGAACATTCCAGATAAATTAATTAGAAAACATAAGTTCAGAAAACTATTGAAAGAATCTTCGATTTTTCAAAAGGATCGGAATACAAATAAATTCATGATAATACCATTTGATGCCCAATTAACAAGAGGGCTAGACAAAATTTTGAAAAAAGTGGACATTAAGGTTGTGTACAAACCATATAATAAATTAAGAGAAGTTCTGGGTAATCCGAAGGATACAGAGGATCGGAGATTTACGAAATTAGTTGTCAAGACTGTGATCGGAGGTATACTGGGCAAACCAAAAGATCCATATTTACAAGATATAAAGACCATATTGCCCACATTAAATATGTGAGAAATGGAAAATCTTGTATTGCCAAACATGCAATCCAACATAACCACAGGATAGATATTAGTAATTTAAGACTAATTAAAAATGTTAATAATAATAAGGTTTTGGATGCATATGAAAGCATTCAAAGAGAAAAATGCAAGAAAATCATGAACCGAGATAAAGGACCTATTCCGTTCAGTCAACTTTTTCAGTTATTAATGTAAGGCTTAGTAAACTTCACGGTTCATGATTTTTATACGCTTCGTTAGGTAGGACTTTCATATAAATAGAACATAGTTCAGTTTTAAAATTAAATTAAATCATCTCCTGATGATGCTAACCTGGTTAGCGAAACGTGCGTCGAGAAGTTCAAACAAGTGATTTGGTGTTTAGTGGTGAATCTCTTCAAGCTTAGTGTTTCACACCAAAGGTTCCTATACAAGAATTATCCCGTTTTTTTAAAAATATATGTATGTTTTTTTTTTTTTTAATTTTAAAACAATTGGAGAATATCAGACGCCTGCAGACTCTTTGCTAATAAGTGCGACATGATCAAATTGGCGAAATTTAATCTGATGCGGCCCACGTAAGCGCGAACAGTGATTATTCAAATATAGAGCAGGATGTAGATGATATGTTTGATGAATTAGCGAAGCCTTCAACTGAAGATAGAGACCTATATGAATAATATAAATCTAAACTAATTTCTTTCGATGTACAAAATTTATTCCCTAGTATACCACCATACGAAGTAATGAGATTATTGGACAAATTACTAATTAAAAATAACGTTAATTCAATCATAAAACAAGAAATTTTAGACCTACTATCAATTACTTTGGATCAGAATTATTTTGAGTTTGATAACAGATTTTATTTTTCGAAAGAAGGTTTGAGAATGGGGAACCCTTTAAGTCCTTTACTGGCGGAAATTTTTATGGATAATTTAGAACATAAGATATGTCAACATCAGCTATTCAAATCATCACTTTACTGGTATAGATATATTGATGACATTATAATTTGTTTTAGGGGTACTGACATACAATTAAATCAATTCCTAACTTATATAAACTCTACATAAGAACATTCATTTTACAGTTGAAGAACAAAACAACAGTATTAACTTTTTTTTTTAGATTTAACAGTTACAAGAAAAGAGAATAAACATGATTTTGCAATTTATCATTAGCCATCTCACACAGATTTAGTTATACATAACAAGTCTTGTCATCCTTATTCTCAAAAAATAGCAGCATTTAATTCATTCATACACAGACTAATTAATACCCCAATGTCAATAGATAACTGTAACAAAGAATTGAATGTCATCAAACAGATCGCAGTGAATAATGGTTATGACCCAAACATTATAAATAAAATAATTAATAAAGAACGTTATAATAATACCATTAATTTAATATATCCTATCAATAAAGTCAAGAACACCGCATACAAAACAATTACATATACAGGAAAAGTCACCAAATTAATTTCTAAACATTTGTCAAAAACGAGCAATATAAATATTGCATTCAGAACAAACCATAGTCTTGGACGCTTAATAAAAAACAATAAAAGTCAAACAAATAAACTTCATAAATCAGGTGTTTATTTAATTGAGTGCGGTTCTTGCCCAAAAGTCTATGTTGGACAAACAAGAAGATCATTTTCCACTAGACTTAATGAACATGAAAGAAGTTATATTAAAGAACAGAATAATTCTCATTATGCCAATCACTTAATGTTAGAAAATCACACTTTCAACGATAATTTCAAAATGTTGTATAACGAAAATAAATCTAAAAAACTAAATCTTTTAGAGAGCCTAGAAATTAATAAAAGAAAAAATTTGGGTATTTTACTTAATGATCAGGTAGACTTGAATGGTTCACCCTTGTTAAACTACTCTAGACACTGAGACGCGGGACTCATCATCATCATTTATTGTTTTATTAGATTAGTTTAGGTAGTAACTGCTTTTCTTACAGTTAGTTTAATGTAGTGTGTATTTGAAAAAGACACTGTGTGTCGAAACAATTGTCATACGTACAAGTTTTAAATATAGTGGAAATTTAGATATTAATCTTGGTTTTTTATTTACAAATCTTTTTTATTCTGGAAAGACTCGTTTTTTTTTTAAATGGTAATTTACTATTCATACACTTTTTTTTAATAAATATAGTATACTTTTAGTAAAAATAACATCACAAACAACTAATAAATCTTTAAAATGTCACAGAAAATGTGAAATTTAACTCCGTACCTGAAAATACACATTAGGGTGCGACATTCCATATGTCACTTTATGTTAAGATTCTTTCGTGTCATTTGTTGGGTTAAAGAAAACTTCTAGCGACATCTATTGAAACAATATATAATCTGAAAGCTGTATATCTTATCTATAAAATGGAACGCCCGTCATTAGAATCCAACAGATTGTCAAGTTATAGCACTAAAAGTGACAGTAGCTTCTATCGCCTCGTCACAAAAACACGATGGAACAAAGATCTAATAATATATTTTGTTTCAAGCTCGATAAAACGTTCGCACACTACGGTAAAACATTTGAATTGATGAAAAACGATGTTGGTGATAATTGCTTATCCCGTACACGTATGTTCGAGTAATACAAGCAATTCCAAGATGGTTGTGATGCTTTGGAAGACGACTGAAAGCCAGGCTGACCAAAAAACAAAAATCGCGATGAGTTGGTGGAGAAAGTGCGTGAAATCATCACATACGATACGAATTTGACTGTGAGGTGGATAGCAGAAAGTTGATTCACGAAATTTTGACAAAAGATTTACACAAACGAAAAGTATGTGCTTGATTTGTTCCTCGCGCCTAAAATCTGATCCAAGAAATTGATCCGGGCCAAAAATAATGATGCGGCAAGAATATGCGCTTGAGGAAGAATTGTTAAGTGTGTCCATAAAACGAGTGATGCAAAGAGTCGTTGGTAAATTTTCCGAATGTTATTAAGTAACAAAATGTTCGTTCGTTTCGAAAAAAATCGTTTGTGCAAAATCTTTCACAAGGAGACAACTGCAGAACCCATAAATATTATTTAAAGTAGTATCCTTTACATCATGTATAATACACAGTGCGTCCCTTAAGTATCGGTTCTTATCTTAGTATATATCAGTAACCAGTCACGCCATCTATTGACGAGCGGCGGTATTATAAAGCTTGAACATTCTTGGACATAACGAAACCTACTTTACCATGATTAAATGACATTTTTGATATTATGACGTCTTGTTTACAAGCCAAAAATGTTTGATGTACAAATAAAATTATGGAGCTGTTATTAAATTTAAGGCAAAACTCGGCAAAACTGTGTCGGAAACATTCCGATTGATGCATCATCGGATATATGATTGTTTAAGAAAATCAAATGTTTTTCTGTGGCATAAACGTTTTTTAGATGGCAGAGTGTCGCTAGAGGATGACAAACGTGAAGGGAGACCAATTTCAGTCGCACTCCGGAAATGATCGAAAAAGTTCGGGCTTTTGTATCAAATTCACTAAAAATGATGGAAGAGGCCTTGAATATCGCCAAAAAAAAAACGATTCGACTCATTCTTCACAGGGATTTGGGTAAAACAAAGGGGCATGCAAAGTTTGTTCCACACATGTTGACGGAGGAGCAGAAATCACTTCGTGTCAATCGTTCCAGAGAAGTCATCGCAGCTGCTAGAAATGACCAAAATTTCCTTGAATACGATCCAGAAAATAAGCGTCAAAGTGCGGAATGGAAGCCGAAAAATTTACCACTTAAAAAAACACGAAAAGTTCATTGTTTTCTTCGATAACAAAGGTATCAACCACAAAGAGTTCATTCCAACTGGTCAAACTGTCACTGGGCAGTACTACTTAGAAGTCCTGAAACGATTGATGGACAGAATTCGAATTTGTTGCACGATAATGCGCAACACACACATCGCTAATTCTGCGTCAATTTTTGTCCCAAAATCAAGTCTGTGTAATCAAGCACTCACCATATTCACCAGATTTAGCCCCTTGTGACTTCTCTTTGTTCTCAAAGTTGAAAAGGTGTTTTTTTTTTGGAGACATTCAGACACCATCCAAACAGCTTCGACGATTAGTTTGGAGGCTATTCCACAAAATGAGCTGGAACATGCATTTGAATCACTATTGAATTGATGTAATAAATATATCGAAGCCAGAGGAGAATACTTCGAATAATAATTCATAAAAAATGCCATGAATTTAATTTTAATCACATTGCCCGGACCAGTACTGATACTTAATGCAAGTTACTGTAAAAATGTATATCCTGACATTTGGAAACAATCTAATGTAATGTAAAAGTTAATGATAACAATTTTGTTAGCTTATAAAAGTTTAAAACCATTTTAAAATATTCACACAAGCCAAATAAACACTTTACAAACTGCCATTTTCCTTGTGCGAGAAAGCCCCATCGACAATAAAAGTGTAAAGTGAAAAAAAGACAGCACCGAAAAATTTCCCCTCCAAACACCCCTTTTCCAAACAAGAACAACCGGAAGAAAAAAAAAACACAAGACGACAAAGGTTTTATTACTTCATAATCTACGTCATGGTAAAGCTTCCCGCTGTCAACTGACATCGACGCTCTTTCCTTCGTTCTCCTCTTCTTCGGGGCTTTTACAATCCCGCGAAATATTTTTAACGGTTTCGGAGAAAACACCGAAATTCAGGTTAGTATTCATCTGGCTCCTGGATATTTCCATTTGTTTGTTTTTCCTTATGTTTTGGAAACCTACCCTCATGTCGGTAGAATTATTTATAAACCTAATTAATTTATATATTTATATTTATGTAGCTTCCTCTTTATAATATTTTTTTTGTTGGGTGGGTTTTGGAAACATATTTAGCAAGGGTTTCAAAATGATCATATATTTTTAAAAACATATATAATGTACTATAATCAAACACTTCGGTGACTTTATAAATATAACACAAAATATTTATTTATTTATTCAAATTTATGTTGTCTCAAAATAAAGGTGCTTTAAAGGACTAATGAAAAACTTTGTCGAAGCGACGGTCAAAGAAGGTTTCAAGTACCTAAAAGAAATATTTCCTCAAAGTATTGCAAAACTAAAAGAAGGCCCAAGAAGGGATTTCAAATATGAATTCTCTAGGTGATTTCCGTTTTCAAGAATAAATAAATGAAAAGGAATTGGGAGCTTGGAAGTGTTTTGTAAGTGTAGTGAAAGAATTTCTTTCACTACACTTACTTCAGAATAAAACTATACGTGTTACAGTAATTAGCTTACCATTTTCGGATTTAGGACTACAAAATACTTTATTTACACCTATTTTCATCAATGTTTCCTCAAAAAGTTTTAAATTTGTTGACCTTTATAATTTCTACAATGGCTATGAAAAAAAAACATATATTTTGTCCGGCAACCATCAGAATTTTATTCTTAACGTCTTTCATAAACTTAAATCATCAATGGAAATCAAATCAATGGGTTGTTAAAACGAAATGTTTCTTGGAGTCTAATAGACAAAAATTAATTCAAAAGTAATAAGAAAAATTAGAAATAATATTAATTATACTAAAACTCCAGTAGACAGATAAATAAATTTTCTCTCAAAAGAAGGAACTTTAATTTATTTTGCAAAAACGCGTCTTTAGCCTGAAAAAAGACAGCTCCTTCTGCATCTTAATTGAAAATCAATTTATCATCGACAAGTTTCAGGCCATTTTTTTGCCACGTCAACTTCAGTTATCAACACCCCATCCATTTTCCATTCCACCCCCTGCCGTTTTCGATCACCGCCGATAATTTTTTTGTTTAATTACTGCACAAGAAAGGAAAAAGGCTCTCCTGCCAGTGACAAGCAGCACGAAAATTTGATTTCGAATATTTTGATGATAAAACGATGCAAAACATTTGGGTAAAGTGAGGGGAGGACTGGGTGTGCAGCCTGTCGTTGGTGGTACAGAAATACGCAGGCCAATAAATAATACTTAGCAGGATTAGCAGGGTCGGGGGCTACTATTTACGTCCTTGAGGTCGCGTAATGTGCCAAAACGGCGGTTTAAATTACATTAACATAGGGCGGCGGACCGTTATTAATGGACGTACTAACTCTATTAGAGGTTTTTAGCTTTCCAGCAGCAGTTACAATATTAAATTTGTGGACGGGGAGTTTGGGGATGAAAAAAAAAGAAAGGCCAGCATCAGAAGAGGGTGGGTTTGGCACGTGCCTTAAAATTCGTTTCGGGATATGGGTTGGATATTAATGAATCTGAACGCCGAAGGGGAGAAACCAAGGAAAGATTCTTTTGTTGTCGACTTTGTTGCCTTGGCATTTAAAGCTTAGAAACTTTCATTTCGTAATAGCTATTGCGGCAAATTTATTATTAATAGTTTCTATAATGTAGGTAACTTTATAATTTTACTTTTTATTTAAGTTTACCAGAGTTGCTCGAAAATTTCTCACTAGATGTTATACAGTAGATAAAAAAAAACTAAATCCACTTAGCGTGAGACTTATATCAAGCAGTTGAGTGGTCAGCGTCTGTTCACCAATGGTGCGACTGAGATTTAAATTCTGGAACTAATCCCTCCAGTCTTAACATCTGTACCGTCATGGTTCAAACCTTTAATTCAAAGTACAAGATGAAGGGTTCTAGTAAGTACAAAATTACCCGAGGAGGTAAACAATCCTCTGCCAGCTTTGCTGGTACAACCGGACTTTCGGATTCTGGGGCATCTGGGCTTAAACGCAAAACCTTTCAGAGAGAGTCGGAGACCTCTGGCCAAAGTCCGAAACCGAAAACAAAAACTTTCTTTGGAAAGGTAAATATCAACTTTCTCCTGCGCCCAGAAAAACTACATGAATTGGGGTGAACATAGAATCTGAATAAAATCCGAATTTTAGCTTTGCAAGAAACCAAGAAAAACCTTAGACCTTAGAAACCTTTGGCAACTATAGACTATATGAAAGGAAAAGGGAAAAGAATACTCAACTATCTCAAAAACCATTTTTGGTTCTATAACAAATGTCCAGCCAGTAAATAATCGACCTATTAAACATGACGACCTACCTCTCAAGTATGCTAACAAAAACTATACATTAATCAATGCACACCTCCCAGTTAACGAAGAAAATAAATCTAATCCTGAAAAAGTAAATAAGTCCTGGGAAATTCTGGAAAAGACTATCCCTAAAATTCCCTCTAACCATGTAAAAATCCTAATGGGTGATTTCAACGCCCAAGTAGGGAAAGGAAAAAAGTACAGGAAAACAGTCGACAGTTTTTCCGCTTATAAATGTACTAACCATAATGGTCGAAGATTGGTTGAACTATGTTCGCAGTTTAATCTAAAATAATATCAACCCATTTTAAGAAGAAAATAACAGAACAAAATACCTGGAGGTGCCCAAACACGTACATAGGTGAATTTCAAATTGACCATGTTGCTATTTCGTACTCCAATTATAAAGAGATTTTGAATGTTCAAGTCAGGAAAGGAGCTAACATAGACATAGATTACTACTTGACTAGAATCAAACTTAGCTTAAAACCTCGAAAACTTATTCAAAAGAGACTGCTAATACCAAAGTGCGAACCTACGAAAATAAAACCAACCCTAACAGAAGAACTTGATAAACAACCAGCACAGAACTGGCAAGAATTGAAATAAAAAATTATTAAAACAGTCTTAAATGTGGTCCCTTTACAAAAATGTAGAAAACATACATAATGGGATGAAGTTTGCGAGCAAGCAGTATTAAGCCGAAGTAAAGCATTCAAAGATTGGAACAGTCAAAAACAGCAATTAAATATAACATCTTTTTGGAAGTCAGAAAAGAAACATCGAAGCTAATTAGACAAACTAAAAGAAAATATGAAAACAATCAACTTAATGAAATAGAAAAAGATTTCCAAAAAAATAACACCCGAAATTTTTACAAAACATTTAAAACTAAATTAACAGGCTATCAACTACAAAGTCATTATTGATTCAGTTGTCCGTTGCTTTGTGATAGTTCATTTTTTAAAAAGGAATAAAACAATTTTTTAGTTTGTTATCTATCACTTTTATTTTTAAATAAAATTTGTGTGACTATAGTTTCGTTAAACGACTTTAGTGTTTGAGAATGTAAAGTCGTTTTATGAAACTATAGTCACACAAATTTTGTTTCAAAATAAAAGTGATAGATAACAAAGTAAACAATTATTTTATTCCTTTTTTAACCACAAAGTCTTTGCTTCCAAATGGAAAATGGACAATTAGTTCTAAATAACCAAGACAATTGCAAAGAACTTGCGAAATATTTTGAACAACTATTAAACTGCCCTGAGCCCTTAAACAAATTACCAACACTAAACCCTAAACAAACAAATCCAGATTCATTACCGCCGAATGAAGATGAAATAATTAGCCAAATCAAGTGACTTAAAAATGACAAAGCTTCTGGTGAAGACGGAGTCACTGCTGAATTTTTGAAATCCGCTGGTCCAGGTCAATCCACAATCAAAATTCAAAATAACCAAAATTCTACAAGAAGTTTGGCGAACCGAATGGATTGCGGAAGATTGGAAAGATGCTAATCCATCCACTACATAAGAAAGGAGATATAACGGATATAAACAACTACAGAGGCATATCCATTCTCCCAATTTGTTACAAGATTCTATCTCAATGTCTACCAGACAGAGCACAGGGACAGTTATAACCTAAAATTGGTAAATATCAAGCAGGTTTTCGACCGGGCAGATCCTGCCCTGAACGGATCCTAAATTTAAAGTCGACCCTAAGACATCAAAAAGTGTAAAATAAAAATCTCGTCTGTACGTTTGTGGATTTCAAAAAAGCATATGATTCTATAGATCGTGAATCTTTATTCCAAATCTTGAAAGACAAGGACAAGATCTGAAAACGTTAGCAATTATTAAAGTAACATTAACTAACACAAGGTTAAAAGTTAATTTATTGGTAACATCTCAGAGACCTTCGAAATTAAAACTGGAGTGAGACAAGGGAATGAACTTTCGTCACTCATATTTAACTGTGTTCTAGAAAAAGTACTACATGAGCGGCGTGAAAAAAAGTCGGCCCTGAATATAGACCAGTCCATTAAACTGGGGAGAACCAACATCAAAATTGATTGTCGGCGTTTGCTCATGATCTAGCAATTTTGGCTCAAGATATAGTAACGGCACAAAAACAGTTTGAAATCCTAAAAGAAATAGCAGAAAATGTAGGACTCTAAATTTCCTTTGAAAAGACACAATACACGAGCTGCAACAGACTAAGAACGCCATTTCTAAAAACAAAATATCAGACGAGTCTCTCAATTCAATTATTTGGGTGAAATAATCATGGAAAATGGGTTGGAAAAAGCGGCCAATAAAGGTAGATGTCAAAAAATGGAAATTGCATTGAGACTTACACAAAATATTTACAACAAATAATGCATATCTAAAAGCACAAAACTGAGACATTTCAACACAGTTATTAAGCCACAATGTTTATATGGGGAAACGCTCATTTTGAATAGAAAGAGAGACATCGAGGAGATTGAAAAGAAGGAAAGAAAAATCATAAGAGAAATCTTAGGCCTCAAACAAATAAATAGCACAACATACCGACTTTGAGAAAACCAAGAAATTAAACAATACATAGATATACACAGCGATTTGAGAAAAAGAAGACTTAAGTTTTATGGACACATAAAACGGATGAATCCAAACAGGCTAACTATACAAATAGTCGAATTTTATGAAAATAGGAATAGAGTATAATAGAAATAATTAAATGGATTGCTGCAATTAAAGAGGACCTAAGATCAGCAAATATTACAGAAAGTGAAGTTCAGGATAGAGGCTGTTTCAGACACAAGGTTAACGTTTGGGAGGTAGGCCAGAGAGAAAAATGTAGGAAGACTTTAACAACTTGGTCTGACGAAAGGAACAAAGCTCATAGTGAAAGATGAAGAATGAAATCAGTATGAGCGCAAAGGACAGCTAACAACAAACGCCTCTAACTGTACTTCGCAGGGCCCATACGTGAATAATAATAATGATAATATATATATAATAAGTGTTTCGGTTGGCGAGACTAAAGATAATAACTAAAAAATAACTTTTTTGCTCTAACGCAAAAAACTCATGAGCGATGGCTTGGTTTAGTGATTTTGAATTAACATACAAGAAAGCTCCAGGACACCCTAAAAAGTTTGACGATGCAGATGGACGAAGATGACGAAGCATTATTGGATGAAGACTTAACTCGTACGTTGAAATAACTGGCAAAAGCATTGAATGTTGCCCAATTTACCATTTCCGAACGTCTATACGCATTGGGAAAGGTTCAGAAGGAAGGAAAATGGGTTCCATATGAATTGAAGGATAAACACATTTAAAGGCGAAAAACCACTTGTGAAATTTTGCTTTCCAGGCTGAAAAGAAAAGGTTTTTTGCATCGAGTGGTGACATGAGATGAAAAGTGGATCTATTTTGTCAACCCAGTGCGTAAAATATCATGGGTAGACCCAGGCCAGCCTTCAACATCACAACCAATATAAATGGAATATAAATGGAAGGAAGGCTATATTTGGTGGGATAGTAGGGGAGCGGCATATTACAAACTGCTGGTGAAACGATTTCTGGCGATCGATATTGATGACATTAAACCTTGCATTGAAGGAAAAATGAGTAGAATACGTCGAAATACATGATAAATTCATTTTTTATCGTAACAATGCTCGGTCCCATGTTTGGAAACCATCAAATGGGACGTCCTACCCCACCCGTCGTATATAGGTGGAGTATTTTTTATGAGCTATAGAAGCCTGGTTCCCATTACCGAAATAAGAAAGAGAAATACAAGGAAGTTGAATAAGATTTTTTTTTGTTTTCAGAGAAATCTCAAAAATCATACCATTGGTTAAAGGTATACTAATAAATTGGATGTGTGGAATCTAGTCTTTTATATATGCCAAAAATAACGAAAAATGTAATTAAGAATTGAATCCCGCAAGGCAACCAGCAAACTATGAATGGCTTCTACCGTCTCAAAACGACGCCCACGAAGTGGTTTCTTCAATTTGGAGGACAGGAAAAAGTAACACGGTGCCTTGTCGTGTAAATATGGTGCTTGTGGTACGGTATTTATTTGAGTTTTAGCGAAAACTTGATAAATTGTTATTGCGGCTGATTATCGTGTTGAAAAATATAAGTAATGAATATTTTGCGGCAATTGGGAACTTTTTTCGAATGAAAAATGAATTTTTCTTCTTTCAAATTGCGAGCTTTTTTATTTCTTGGATAAAACACAGTATTTGCATTGATTTCAAAAAACTTTTTATTGATAATTGAATCATAATGTATAATATTTAACCACGAGAGACAATATCCCTCTTGCACAACCGTGGCTATATCTCATCAATGACTCGAATAATTTCATCCTTTAGTCAAGAATCCATTGTGGATTGTTCTTAAAGACATGGCTTTTGACGTAACCCCAACGAAAATAGTTCACCTTTGTCAATTCACGTAATCTTGGTGGCCAATTTACATCACCGTTTCTTGCAATAACTTATCCAGGGATTTTTTCTCTCAATAAATCAATTGTTTCATTGGCAGAGTGAGGTGATGCGCCATCCTGTTGGAACCATATATCTTTCAAATCAATATTATTCAATTCAGCCCACAAAAATGCAGTAATCATATCCCGATATCCAACATAATTCAAAGTTATGGTCAGGATGTAAAGGTTTCTCATGAATCAATTGTGGATTTTCCTTACCTCAAAGGTGGTAATTTTGTTCATTAATATAGCCACCAATTTCAAAATATGATTCATCTGAAAAGATGATTTTTTGAAAAAAATCATACGTTTGTTCTTTGAACCAACTGACAAATGCACGACATTTTGAATGATCCAGTTGCTTTAGATCCTGTGTTATTTGAACCTTATATACATTCAGAGCTAGATCCTTTCGTAAAATACGCCATGTTGTAGATTCTCTAAGTCCAAATTGCTGTGAAGGTCGACTAGTAGGAATTTCTGGGTCTTCAGCAACACTTTCAACGACTATATACTGCTCTTCTTCTATCTTCCACCGAACGACTTTCTTGACGTTTTTATACAATTCGATTAATTTTGCTTTCAAATAGACGATTGCGAAAACCGTTAATATAACTTAATTATTTAAAAACATTTTTTCATAAAATAATTCAACAATTTTAACTCGTTGTTGTATTGTGTATGACTCCATTTATATAAATGCCATACGTTACACTTCAGAAACGAAACTAGACATAGGGAAATTCGCAACGCTATCTGTGTTTCATTCAAGAATTGAAAAAAACCACTCAGTTTGAAAGACCCGTTATAAATATTTTAAAACATTAAATTATTTGTTCAAAGGGTTGAGTTCCTTTACGTCACATCACCGAATTCTTGTTAGTATAATATAATGACCGAAACCAGCAGCATGAACAACTGTCACGTACATCATTATTATCACAAGCGTCCAGACCGGTAATTTTCAGGGTTACATTTTTAGGGCCAATTATAATTTCACGCCGCACTGGTATTATAACTATATCAGTGAGCTTTTTTAATCCCTTAAAATTACTCCATCGGCTAAGAAGATCGAGGGGTTGAGTTAATTGTAACAGTTTTTGTTCCATTTTTTATTCGGTGAACTTTCCACCTACTGATTCCAAGAGACATGTTCGTTAATAATTATACAAGTATTTCTATTTAAAAAAATTAACTACCTAGGAATTAAAATACACCTTAAAATGGGATAAGCATATAAATAAAATAAAAAAAGAAAATGCCAAAACAATTACTTTGCTCTTAAAAATGAAGCACATCATACAAACAAAAATGAAGAAACCACTGTACCATGCACTATTCTCATCTAAAAATGCTTATATGATTAATACATGGAGCAATACTACAGAAAAAAACTTAAACATACTACAAAGACAACAAAATAAGACATTGAAAATATTATATAATCTCAACAGACTAACGCCAACCGACGAACTATACAAAAAAACAAAAGAACTAAACATCAGACAACTAATACAATATCACAATATACTGCTGCTATACAAAATTCAAAATAAATTAATAAAGACAACTATCACATTTACGACAAACAAACAAATACATACATACCAAACCAGAAGAAAATCAGACATTAAAGTTCATAAAAATACACAAGTAAGACTCACACAAAAACTCACAACTGAAACCGTAGCAAAATTCAACAAGATACCGAAAGACATAATAAAATTAAACCTAAAAAATTTTAAAAAGAAGGTTAAATATTTATTACTAGAACACAAGATCTGAGCGACATCGGAAAAAAAACCAGTTGCAGATGAAGAAGGATACAACCCACAACTGCATGAATCCACCAACAATAACAAATAAATTTATGTTGTAATATAATATACAGTTGTATATGTTAATAAATTATTATTATTATTATTATTATTATTTCTGTATCCGGAAATTACAGCAATAGTGTTTCTAGGCGCCATCTGATATATACATCGTAAAATTTGACATTGATGACTGTATACGTCATATATATAATAGTACTATATTGCTAATATCTGTAAGTGGAGGTGTCACGGAGTAAGTGAGACAGCAAACGTCTGCTTCTGTCTTTTTTTACTACTCGATCAGTTGTGCGCAAATGTCGCGGTAAATATACGTGACATAAAAGCATAAAAATATGCAAATTGACGTACGTCTATAAGCATACTCAATTCTCGGACATGCGCATAACACTCAAAGTAGTAGTGAGAGAAACAGACGCATATATGTCTGCACCGTGATGATTTCGCCGATCTCCAGGCCTTGCTAGCAATACAGTAGTATTATATATATGGTATACGTACTAAGAACGTTTTTCTTTGTACGATCCACTCTACTGGATCGTCTCTAATAGACTGGTGAACGCGGTCCACATTCGTGCTCATTCTTGATTTTTTTGCGCCCAGTTGATTTATCCAGCATTGTGTTTTCAGTCTCTTCAAACTTTCGCACCCAATGCTTGATTAAATTCGCACTTGACACATTTCTCATGGTCGCTAAATTAAAATGTGTCCGGTACAGACGTCGAACAATAGTACAGGAATCGTTGTTTTTATAAAACGCTCGGACGCAAAATACGCGCTGTGGTCCCGTAAAACAATCCATCGCTACTAAACTTAAAAAGCCCATGAAGCGTTTCACACCACTGCTCTCCCCCCGCTATCTGTGTTTGACGCGCAACAGTCAAAACAAAAACGATAAATATTCTGAGACACCCGTTATATTGGTCCGGACCTATATCCGCATCCCTTACAACCTTCTCTAATACAAGGTTGAAAAAATGGACAGTGGATCTGCTCGTTTAAGGGCCGGTTCTACAATGCAAGTTTAAATCAAGTATAAACGGCGAATAGTTATACTCGGAATAAGTTATAACAGGTATTATTCTCAGTATATGTAGTGTTAGCCTGTTGCCTACAACGCCTTTAGTATTTAGGTGTTATAACAAATTATAACAAAGAATTAAAATTAATTACGGAAGTATCTGAAGTGAATGGTTTTAATAAGAACATTACAGATAAACTAATTACAAAATATAAGTTCAGAAAATTATTGAAAGAATCTTCGACTTTTTAAAAGGATCAGAACATAAAGAAATTCATGGTAATACCATTTGATGCCCAATTGACAAGAAGACTAGACAAAATTTTGAAAAAAGTGGACATTAAGGTTGTGTACAAACTATATAATAAATTAAGAGAAGTTCTGGGTAATCCAAAGGATAAAGTAGAGCAACATGAACAGCAACAATGAGCAACATGTCTATTGACCGCGAATCTTTATTCCGAATCTTGAAAGAACAAGGACTAGATCTGAAAACGTTGGCAATTATTAAAGCAACATTAACTAACACAAGGTCAAAAGTTAAATTCATGGGTGACATCTCAGAGCCCTTCGAAATTAAAACTGGAGTGAGACAAGGGGATGGACTCTCGCCACTCTTATTTAACTGTGTTCTAGAAAAAGTAATACAGGAGTGGCGTGAAAAAAAGTCGGCCCTGAATATTGACCAGCCCATTAAACTGGGGAGAACCAACATCAAAATTGATTGTCTGGCATTTCTTATGATCTAGCAATTTTAGCTCAAGATGTATTAACAGCACAAAAACAGATTGAAATCCTAAAAGAAACAGCAGAAAATGTTGGACTCCAATTTTCCTTTGAAAAGACACAATACATGACTTGCAACAGACTAAGAACGCCATTTCTAAAAACAAAATATGGTAACATCAGACGAGTCTCTCAATTCAAATATTTGGGTGAAATAATCATGGAAAATGGGTTGGGAAAAGCGGCCAATAAGGGTAGATGTCAAAAAATGGAAACGGCATTGAGACTTACACAAAACATTTACAACAAATAATGCCTATCTAAAAACACAAAACTGAGACATTACAACACAGTTATTAAGCCAGAATATCTATATGCTGCGGAAACGCTCATTTTGAACAGAAAGAGGGACATCGAGGACATTGAAAAGAAGGAAAGAAAAATCATAAGAAAAATCCTAGGGCCCAAACAAATAAATAGCACAACATACCGACTTCGAGAAAACCAAGAAATCGAACAATACACAGATATACATAGCGATATGAGAAAAAAAAGACTTAAGTTTTACGGACACATAAAACGGATGAATCCGAGTAGGTTAACTAGACAAATAGTCGAATTTTATGAAAATAGGAGTAAAGCTAAAGTAGAAATAATTAAATGGATTGCTGCAATTAAAGAGGACCTAAGATCAGCAAATATTACACAAAGTGAAATTCAGGACAGAGGCTGTTTCAGACACAAGGTTAACGTTTGGAAGGTTGGCCAGAGAGAAAAATGTAGGAAGACTGGAACAACTTGGTCTGACGAAAGGAAACAAGCTCATAGCGAAAGAATGAAATCAGTATGGGCACAAAGGAAGGCTAACAACAACAAACGCCTCTAATTGTACTTCGCGTGGTCCACCAGGGCCCATACGTGAATAATAATAATAATAAAATAAATTAAGAGAAGTTCTGGGTAATCCAAAGGACAAAGTAGAGCAACATGAACAGTCGAGGATTGACGAAATTAGATGTCAAGACTGTGATCGAAGGTATGTTGGGCAAACAAAAAGATCCATATTGACAAGATATAAAGAACATATTGTCCACATTAGATATGGGAGAAATGAAAAATCTTGTGTTGTCCAACATGCAATCGAACATGACCACAGTATAGATATTAGTAATTTAAGACTAATTAAAAGTGTTAATAATAATAGGGCTTTGGATGCATACGAAAGCATTCAAATAGAAAAATGAAAGAAAATCATGAACCGAGATAAAGGACCGATTCCTTTCAGTCGACTTTTTCAATTATTAATGTAAGGCTTAATACACTTCACGGTTCATGATTTTTACACACTTCGTTAGGTATGGTTTTCATATAAATAGACCATAGTTTAGTTTTAGAATTAGATTAAATCATCTCCTGATGATGCTAACATGGTTAGCGAAACGTGTGTCGAGCAGTTCAAAAAAGTGTTTTGGTGTTTAGTGGTAAATCTCTTCAAGATTAGTATTTGGGTATTGTAAAGGTTGTATTAGGACGTTGGCATTGCTGTACCCATTATCACCTAAGATTATTGATGTGCGTAATTTATTGTTCTCCAGCCTCCCTTTAATTCTGCTGTTGCTGTAGATGGCTTGATCGCTGCGTGAGTTGATCCAGGCCACCGTGCAACAATATCCATTATACGTAGCGTAAAAAGGCAATATCAAATATCTACAAAAAACAATTTTGTTGCAGATTTTATCGAACGATTACCATCTGTTGAAGATTTAATTTCACCTTCAATAAAACTCAGCAACATTGTAAGATCGTCTGTAACTTAAAATATAAAGAATACGGTCAGTATGCTACCTCATAAAGTTATTTTATTCTAATGAAATGTTTTTTTACCAATGAATGATCCTTTCCTCAAAACAGAAGTCCCATATCTCGTATCGTTCGTACTTTGAATAAAAACTCGACTCATGAGTCTCTCGATAGATTAACTTTCATTCTATAAACTAAGTAATTGCTTTGTAATTTTTAATGGTTTTTAAACTACATTCGGAATAATATCAGGCTACTTCCGACGTCGAAACTAATGAATATCTGTTTATTCTCAAAATAAGCCACTTCGTGCTCGAGCTGCCAGATCTTACGAAAATTGCCTTCCTACTGGAAGTAACTTTTTTAATAAATTTTAATTTTGGAAGTTCTTGAGCCCTTCTTTTGTCCCTCAGCTTCACCCTACGTCGGTTTTATACCCACCCTTAATATTGGCGGTTGTTTTATGAAGCCAGAACTTTGAACTGTGACCTAACTGTGAACTAACTGATAATTGATTAATGCAATTTTATAGGAAGGGACCATGTTTCCATAGAATATTATCGCGTAATTAAAAAGCTTTATTAAATATTGAATTATTAGGAGTAAAAGTTAAATGTAAATATAAATAATTATGTTACATTCTTAGCAACTTATATTGGATTTGGACAAGGACATAAGCTGTCTTGCTTGTTGTTTAAGTTGATCAAGAAAAATATTCTTCGATAAAGACAAAAAACAGTTTTAAAACAGTCTCCAAATTCTGGCGTTTGTGATACCGACTTAACTTCCAGGTCCAGAAGTAATCTCATAAATTTATTTAATTCACTTGAGGAAACGTTTAAGTTAAAAACTAATTAAGAAAAGTAAAATATATGTAAGTACTAAACAAGATTTTACCAAACTCAGTATTCCAAAACCTTACAGTAAAAATAAAAGACGCCAGTGCAGCAAATCAATTAAATCATGACGTATATACCTGGTATCCCATAATTTATCCGCCATAGAGCAACGGATGATAGTAGATATCAAAATTTAGAATTTAGTCTATAAATGTGTTGGCAAATGTTATTTATTTAAAAGATACAGGGTGCTGAAATTGAAATAAATTTTCGAAAAATTGAGATAATTTAAAAACGGTTGAAGATATCAGGTTCAAAATCAGGATAGTTGGGTTTTCAAAAGCGACAAATCTGAATTTGGCGCCAGCTCGAGCGTAATTCCTAGAGGGCGCTTGCTATCTACTTTGTGCGGAATTAACTCGCTTAAATTTTTTTACCCTATAAAGCTGGGAATATTTTGACTTCGAAGTCATAATTTCCACGTAAAATAGGCACCCTTGGTTTTATCGATATCTCACGCCGTTTGAGAGATATTGTGTTCGAATATTCCATTCCACATTTTGTCGATGCCTGAAAAATATGCAATTCACACAATGTGCGAATGTGGTGTACAAATTATTACGTCTCGATGACAATTATCATTGTTTTCTATCTCTCCTATTAAACGTAGGTGGAAGCAAGTTTCTCCAATCTTGAATTGTTATTAAATAATCTGCAAAAAATGTCCAGACTTCCAAATAATCGGTTTCCTAACCGTGATTTTAGGGATATGTTCAAGTAAATTACAATAGTCGCGCTGCAGTTAGAAGGTATGAAGAGCTCTATCCAACTAGAATCATCCCAGATAGATGAATTTTCAATTAACATTTAGTGCGGCATTATCGACAATTTTTTAATTCGAATGGAGAACAAAATAGAGAACAATATGTGCAGTTTTTAGAAAATGATTTATTAGACGTTTTGGACGGTATACCTCTAAACTTAAGACAAGGCATGTAATTCATGCAAAGTGGGGCATCACCCCATTTTACTATTGCAGTACGAAATCATTTCAATCAACGTTTTCAACATCGATGGATTGGGCGCGGTGGTGAGTTTACTTGGCCACCTCGTAGTCTAGACGTTAATCCGTTAGACTTTTATTTGTTGAGTCATATGAAGTCATCACGAGATGCAACTTAACAAAAAATTCAACAAGTGGTCAATGTTATTAGAAATAAAGAAAATATCTTCTCAAATGTGAGATGTCAGTTAACAAAGAGCCTGCGAAAGTGTATTGAGGTAAACGGTGGATACTTTCAACACCTGTTAAGGTAAATTTCAAACAACTGTTATTTTAAATAAAGTCCATTGTATTTTTAACGTATCAATCTATTGATTCAAGGCACACTTTGTGATGTGCAATGGAATATTCGAATAGGAATATATCGCAAACAGCGTTGGATATCGATATTGACGAAGGGTACCTTTTTTATGTGAAAATTATGACTCTTCTCTATTTCGAAGTCATAATATTCCCAGCTTTATAGGGTAAAAAATATGAGTGAGTTAATTCCCTATAAAGCAGGTAGCCAACGCCCTCTGGGAACTAGGCTCAAACTAGTACCAAATTCGGGTTTATCGCCTTTGAAAACACAACTACACCGATTTGAACCTAATATCTTTAACAAATTTAGTTTCACTTTCAACATCCTGCATTTTTTAATGAGTATTTGCAAACACATTTATTGACTAAAACCTTTTATTTTGATTTCTACTATCACCAGTTGCTCTATGGCGGGACACCATATATAGTATATATAATATAAAGTATATATTGTGTAGATAGTGTATATAATATATATGTTATAATTATATATGTTATAATAACAAAAAGATGTTATAATTTATTGCTGTTTTTTGACTGTTCCATTCTTTGAATGCTTTACTTCGGCTTAATACTGCTTGCTCGCAAACTTCATCCCACCATGGATGTTTTCTACGTTTTTGTAAAGGGACCAACTTTAAGGCTGTTTTAGTGATTTTTTTGTTTTAATTCTTGCCAGTTCTCTGCTGGTTGTTTATCAAGCTCTGCTGTTAGGGTTGGTTTTATTTTCGTAGGGCCGGACTTTGGTATTAGCAGTCTCTTTTGAATAAGTTTTTGAGGTTTCAGTCTCGCATGTGTTATTTATACCCCGCCAATATAGAACTTTTAGTTTGTCCAGTTATTGCATTATAATGAAAATTAAATTAATTGTGTACTTTAATTTTTAAATGTGTGATATTTATAAGAAAGATAGATTTTTGTAGGTAGCCAACGCCCTCTGGGAACTAGGCTCAAACTAGTACCAAATTCCTAGTATTCCTAATTCCTACTACCAAATGGGACACCATAACTTATTAGTAGTTAGTATATATAATATATAGTATATATTGTGTATATAGTGTATATAATATATATAGTATATATATATATATATATATATATATATATATATATATATATATATATATATATATATATATATATATATATATGTGTGTATGTATATATATAATATTAGAATTACTAGGTTCTCGGGGGTAGAACTGCGTTTTAGATTTGTAAAATCTCGAGGTTTCGGGTTCCACTTTGAAGCCATTTTCAAGAGAATCTAGTTGATTTACTCCGAGGCCTCAATCTGCCTACTCCCCAGAGTTCACAACTAGAAAAGGACGTGGACGGCGCGACCTCTGTATTAATAGGTGAGCTTGTGGGTGGGACCCTCAGTGGAAGGGCGGGGGTGAGACGGGAGGTGGACGTTTGACTGGAACGGTTTCGGATGGGCAATTTGGAAATATGCGGTTTCCGTGTATTTTGAACTCTAAGACCGTCGTCTCTCTTGTTTAAGAAGTCTGGACGGTTTTCAGTCTCAATTGCTTCACGAATTATGCGGGGTTTGTAGGAATATATAGGTGCGATTACTTTGGCCTTGTCGAAATCTATTTTATGACCCGTTTGGATATGATGTTCTGCTAATGTCGAGTAGAGATCCGATTTTAGGACGCCGAGAGAATGCTCGTATATGCGATTTTGGAGACGCCTATTGGTTTGGCCGATATATGATTAGGAGCAGCCAGAATAAGGAATGAGACCAATGAGAATGGACCATGATACTGGAATATTATCCTTTACTGGTCTAAGGAAACTGGATATATTTCTTTCTGTTGTAAATATCTGTTATAAAAATCTGAATTCATGGCAAATTTTATCAGTAACTCCCTTGATGTATGCCAAAAGAACTTTGGGATTCTGGGAGAATTCTTTAGGGGATTGGTTGGTATGACCAGTTGCCTGCACTTTATTAATATGCCTTTTTATTTGACACATGTCATAGCCGTTTTGAATTAGTGCCGTTTCTAGGGAATTAAGTTCTGTTTGCTTATGTTCCCTATCCGACAATCTTAGTGATCTCGTGACTAAAGTTTTGACTATTGAATTTAATTGGGATGGATGATGATGTGATTTCGCATTTAGATAGCGGTTTGTGTGGGTGGGTTTACGACAGACTGAATAAGAGAAGCTTTGGCCTGGCCTTTTTGATATTAGAACGTCAAGAAAAGGGAGGGCAGAATTGTTTTCAGTCTCCATTGTAAATTGAACCTAGGGATGTATACTGTTCAAATGCGAAAGGAACAGATTTAAAGATTGTGGTCCATGTGGCCAAATGACGAAGGTGTCATCTACACATCGGAAGCAGCAAAAAGGTTTCAACGGACTGGTGTTAATGACTTGAGTTTCAAAGTGCTCCATAAAAATATTCGCTATGACAGGTGAAAGAGGTGAGACAGGGGATTTTATTTTTAAAAATGAAATATATATTGGACATGTCATATTCAAAAAGATTAAGAATATCCGTTGATGTGTGGTGTTTGTTATTTAGAATGTCTAGAGTTTCTGGAAGGGGAATGTTTGTAAATAACGAGACAATATCGAAACTAACCAGAATGCCACTTTCGGATATACTGTAACTTTGAAGAAGCTCAATGAAATCAAAGGAATTTTTGATATAGGACGCTGATTTTTCCACGAGTGGTTGTAGAGTTTTCACTCAATATCTTGCTAATGAGTGAGTTGGGGAATGATATGCTCTGCCAATAGGACGAAGAGGAATGGCATTTTTATGGATTTTTGGGAGACCGTACAGTTCTGGGGTACGAGAAGATTTTTCGCAAGGTATTAAAGTTTTTTTATCATCTGTAGGAAGATTAGAATTATTGATGACTGAATGCGTTTTCTTCTCTGGATATGTTGTAGGATCGTTAGGAATTTGCTTATAGTCTGCACTCTCTAATAGATCAGACATTTTAATTTCATAGTCCACAGTATTAAGTTTGACCGTGGCATTCCGTATGTCGGCTGGAAGAATTGTTACGTCTGAATTTCTGCGTAACTCAAGTAAGGCACGTTTTTCGTCCAACGGAAGATTAGATCTCGGGGGTTAGAACGACGAAGGATTCTGGCAATGTCTTGGCGGGTTTCTTCGGCTTCAAGAGCAGGTAGGTGGAATACAGAACCTTCCGTTTGGGAAATTATTTTCTTTACTGGGATAGCGTTAGGAGTAAGTGCGAAATTAAAATCTTTTGATAAGGCTCTATGGGCTGAATCGCTAATGTGGGTATTCGAAAATTGTGTACAAAATTGGTCGATGCAGATGTTGGCGTGGGTGTTGGATTTTCGGTCGAAAGTATCCCATAATATGGGATGGATATTGAAGCTGTGTGGCAAATATACGGTTTAGATTGGAATTTGTTTTATCTAACAAACGTCTAGTTAATTTCTTAGCAATGCCGAATTAGCCCTCGATAGGATTCTCGTGATGCACTTAGATTTGTTGTGATGTTTGACCTACGAACATTTTAAAATGACGTTGTCTCGACAGGATTTAAGAAAGGTTAAGTCGCAGAGAAGACGGGATTTGCGAATGAGAAGGGTACTAAAATGTTTAGTATGTGAAATTATTTCCTGCCCGTGGAGGCGTACAAAATGTTTGGAAAGGCTTCCTCGGCCTATAGGCACTGTGTGTCAAATCAATTGTTACACGTACAATTTTAAATATAGATTTTAATATTATTTTATATTATTTATTAAATATATATTTATTATTCACGTATGGGCCCTGGTGGATCACGCGAAGTACAATTAGAGGCGTTTGTTATCATTAGCCTTCCTTTGCGCCCATACTAATTTCATTCTTTTGCTATGAGCTTTTTTCCTTTCGTCAGACCAAGTTGTCCCAGTCCTCCTACATTTTTCTCTCTGACCAACCTTCCAAACGTTAACCTTGTGTCTGAAACAGCCTATATCCTGAATTTCACTTTGTGTTTAGCAATATTTGCTAATCTTAGGTCCTCTTTAATTGCAGCAATCCATTTAATTATTTCTACTTTAGCTCTACTCCTATTTTCATAAAATTCGACTATTTGTCTAGTTAGTCTACTCGGATTCATCCGTTTTATGTGTCCGTAAAACCTAAGGTTTCTTTTTCTCATATCGCTATGTATATCAGTGTATTGTTTGATTTCTTGGTTTTCTCGAAGTCGGTATGTTGTGCCATTTATTTGTTTGGGGCCTAAGATTTTTCTTATGATTTTTCTTTCCTTCTTTTCAATCTCCTCGATGTCTCTCTTTCTATTCATAATGAATGTGTCTGCCCCATATAGACATTCTAGTTTAATAACTGTCTTGTAATGTCTCAATTTGTCGTAATTGTCTCAATTTGTCGTAATGTCGTATTTTTAGATATGCATTTTTTGTTGTAAATATTTTGTGTTTTAATGCCATTTCGATTTTTTGACATCTACCCTTATTGGCTGCTTTTTCCAACCCATTTTCCATGATTATTTCACCAAAATATTTGAACTGAGAGACTCGTCTGATGCTACCATATTTTGTTTTTAGAAATGGTGTTCTTAGTCTTTTCAAAGGAAATCTGGAGTCCTGTTTTTGTGCCGTTAATATATCTTGAGCTAAAATTGCTAGATCATCAGCAAACGCCAAACAATCTATTTTGATGTTGGTTCTCCCCAATTTAATGGGCTGGTCAATATTCAGGGCCGACTTTTTGTCACGCCACTCCTGTATTACTTTTTCTAGAACACAGTTAAATAAGAGTGGCGAGAGTCCATCGCCTTGTCTCACTCCAGTTTTAATTTCTAAGGGCTCTGAGATGTCACCCATGAATTTAACTTTTGACTTATATACAGACAAGATTTTTATTGTACAGTTTTTGATGTCCTAGGATCAACTTTAGATTCAGGATCTGTTCAGGTCCGGATCTGCCCGGTCGAAAACCTGCTTGATATTCACCAATTTTAGGTTCTAACTGTCCCTGTGCTCTGTCTAGTAGACATTGAGATAGAGACTTGTAACAAACTGGGAGAAGAGATATCCCTCTGTGGTTGTTTACATCCGTTCTATCTCCTTTCTTATGTAGTGGATGGATTAGAGCATATTTCCAGTCTTCCGGAATCCGTTCGGTTCGCTAAACTTCTTGTAGAATTTTGGTTCTTTCCTTGACCAGCATTATTGTTATAACCAGAAGCTTTATTATTTTAAGACGCTTGATTTACCTAATTATTTCATCCTCATTCGGTGGTAATGAATCTGCGTTTGTTTGTTTAGGGTTTAGTGTTGGTAATTTGTTTAAGGGCTCAGGACAGTTTAGTTGTTGTTCAAAATATTTCGCAAGTTCTTCGCAATTGTCTTTGTTACTTAGAGCTAATTGTCCGTTTTCCTTTCAGAAGCAAAAAAACTTTGGGGTTGATAGCCTGTTAATTTAGTTTAAAATATTTTGTAAAAGTTTCGGGTGTTATTTTTTTGTAAATCTTTTTCTATTTCATTAAGTTGATTGTTTTCATATTTTCTTTTAGTTTGTCTAATTAGTTTCGATGTTTCTTTTCATACTTCCAAAAAGATGTTATAATTTATTGCTGTTTTTTGACTGTTCCAATCTTTGAATGCTTTACTTCGGCTTAATACTGCTTGCTCGCAAACTTCATCCCACCATGGATGTTTTCTACGTTTTTGTAAAGGGACCAACTTTAAGGCTGTTTTAGTGATTTTTTTGTTTTAATTCCTGCCAGTTCTCTGCTGGTTGTTTATCAAGCTCTGCTGTTAGGGTAGGTTTTATTTTCATAGGGCCGGACTTTGGAATTAGCAGTCTCTTTTGAATAAGTTTTTGAGGTTTTAAGCTAAGTTTGATTCTAGTCAAGTAGTGATCCGTGTCTATGTTAGCTTCTTTCCTGACTTGAACATTCAAAATCTCTTTATAATTGGGGTACGATATGGCAACATGGTCAATTTGAAATTCACCCATGTACGTGTTTGGGCACCGCCAGGTCTTTTGTTTTTTTATTTTCTTCTTAAAATAGGTTGACATTATTTTTAAACATAGTTCAACCAATCTTCTACCATTATGGTTAGTCCATTTATGAGCAGGAAAACTTCCGACTGTTTTCCTGTACTTTCTTTCTTTCCCTAGTTGGGCGCTGTAATCAATGAAGTTGGGCGTTGATATTAATCTTTATTTATTTAAATCTTAAATTACTAATATCTGTATGATGCTCGAGTGCATATTGGGCAACACAAGATGTTTCACTTCTCCCATCTACTGTGGGCAATGTGTTACTTATACCCCGCCAATATGGAACTTTTAGTTTGTCCAGTTATTGCATTATAATAAAAATTAAATTAATTGTGTACTTTAATTTTTAAATGTGTGATATTTATAAGAAAGATGGATTTTTGGGAATGAAACTTATTTGACGTTTGAAAGTATATAAAATGAAACCAACAAGTAAACGTCGATTTACAAATAATTAACTATTTCTGAGAACCGTCAGTGTTAATATACGATTCAATCTGAATGTTTTTGTAATACAAACGAAAATGTCACTAAGGGAAAATTGATGTTTTTTTATTTATCTGAAAAAACGCGGATCGAAGAATGTCGTTAACAATTACTTACGATTCAAAGAAAATTATGGAAGAAGAAAAGAAATGTGAAACATGAAAAATTTATTAAACAAGGTGAAAGAAGAATACGAGGGTTGCTATTTATGTATCTGGAATTAGCAACAATGGTGTTGCTAGGCGTCATATAACAAATAAATCGTAAAGTGTGACATTACGGTTACGGATGAATTTAAAGAACTTCGTCTAAAATCGGTTGTTGTGCCAGAACAGATTAATACTATGCACGACCTGATAAAGCAAGATCGTCATGTGACAAACCGTGAGATTAAAGCATCCCTGGGCATTAGTATCGCAAGCATACACAAGATTTTTCATGAACATTTAGTCGTGAAAAGGATTTGTGCGCATTGGATTCCGCAGAATTTGATTCCGCGTTGATTGGTTTAAAGAAATACTCAAAAATACAATCGTGGTGCATTAAAAGCCGCATATAATATCCGCACAGGTAACGAATCTTGGATCTATGCGAATGAGCCCGAAAATAAATAGCAGTCGACTGTATGGGTCTTTCAAAATGAGCCAGACGTAACAAAAGTTGTTCGCGCAAGAAACACTTCGAAGATAATGGTCGCCTGATTTTTGGGATGTGGCTACAGTGTCAGTTGATAATCATAGAACGGTCAATTCTGAAAGGTACATAACCTTTTGGTTGCCACCAGGAGCGCTCACCACTTTGGACCGAACAATTCAATATTTGACCGGTCAAAACGTTGAATTAATGGCTCATCCGCCGAACAGTCCTACGTGGTCACATAAACTACGTAGTCAACGATTTTCGACGTCAGAAGAAGCGGTTGATGCGCTCCTAATGCATATTTTGGAGATATCTCAATGGCAAAGAAAAAAGTGCTCTAAAAATTGGTTCAGTTGTATGGTATTTCGAAAAACAATAAAACCGTATTCAATGATAAATATCTGTTTTTATTTATTATTTATTATTCAATATTAGTACTAGTATTAGTTAAGGCAGGAAAACTCTCTGCTGAGAAAATTGCTGCTCAACTTGAAAGAAAGTAACCGTTGTATCAGAAATGAAATGAATGCTTCTGGACAAGTTTAATATATGTGAAATCTCAACTTTTTCTCATCCCAAAATCGCCCGATGAGAATTTGACCACCAGTATATGTCGTGGAACGACGAATTGTTGAAGATAATATTTTCGGATGAAGAAAGTTTAATTTGGACGACCAAAAACGGACAAAAAAGATACTGGCATGATTTATGAACAGACCGATTTCTTGAAGCATCAAATGAATGTTGGCTCTATAATAGTATAGGTGCTATATGGTATGCTTTTACTCTAAGGCTGTGGGCTCCCTTTCTTTTATTACTAAAAATGACCTCAGACCATTAAAATATTTTCCAACAAAACTTTGTTACCTCAGACTACTTTACTGGCAGGGCAAGTTCGGATATTTTCATCCAAACAAAGCCCTTGTCAACACGATCAAGTTACTGAAACCTTACTTCATTCAAAACATTATCTCCGTAATAAAATGACCCAAAGAGAATCTAAATATTTAGGAACGAGAGTTTATTATAATGTGGTACTATTATTCGACTATAAGTGAATTGAAATCAGTAATCGAGAAGGAATGGCACAACACCGACCCAGAACTATGACAAAAGTTAGTATTATCAGAGGAAGATCGAATTTTTCAACTAATTACATGCAACGAAGAACATAAAAATTGTCAAAATACTAAAAGTGTATAATTATTAAATTTGTTGCATGGGTGATTTTATAAAACGACGTGTCGAAATGCTTCCATGCCTGTCTTAGCTCATTTCAACTGTTTGTACATGTGTTGGAAAAATAATATTGAACTTTGAAGACGTTAACATTATAACATTGAAGGGTGTATATCTGTATTGATTTATCCTTTTGCCATATTTAAATAGCATATAATATCCTGGATTTTTCGATATATGCACAACCAATCTCTGTCACGATAAATCTGAAAATTTACTGCTTGAAAAAGTTTTCGAACAGCGAAAAAATACGAATTCTGATCCATTTCACGTCAGCCGAATGAAAATCGTCACATAGGAAAACATAAAATATCCTCGCACATTATTCAAAACTTATCTTTTCTTTCAGCCTAGGACGACACAGGCGGACAAAAAAAATAGAAAGAAGAAAAATTATAAATTTCCTTCCCGGAAAACAAAAACAACGAAAAAAAAACACTCCTAATCTTATTTTCAACGCTTTTTTTCAGTTTCAGGCCTACTCGACCAGAAAAAAAATTAAAATCATTAAAAGCACGAGAGAAAAAAAACATACAATCCGTTATCCTGATGCGCCAAAATGAACACGGACAGCGAAAAACAATGAAGTAGAAGTTGAAATATGCATCAAGATGAAAATTTATCGTTGACAATTTTTTTTCAGCAAAAATTTTGGGACTGGAAGGTTAAAGTTAACCAGAAATATGTTTATATATAAAAATTTCGTGTTACTTTGTTTGTCCGCGATGAACTCCTAAACTACTCAACCGATTTTAATGAAATTTTGCACATTGTGTGCAGTTTGGCCCAGCTTGAGAGATAGGATAGTTTTTATCTCAATTTATAGTCGCAATCTTTTTTATTGCAAATTATTTGTTTATAATATGATAAAGGGTTATAACTATCTGTGAGTTCCATAAATTTCTAACAGAGGGCTGTGTAAGTTAGTTTATCGACATAACGCTTCAATTCTTTAGTGTCCGGAGTGGATTAGTATCTAATAGATGGCGCTGTGTTAAGAGTCCAAACGTTTCATTTATGCTACAATTCATTTCACGTCACACGTGTGTTCAAAATTTACTTATGTCATAACTTTGCTTTTTCAATTTTTGGTGCATTATTTTTTCATTTAATTTCAAATTGTTCTCTGTATCATTTTGTTCTTTATTATTTTTAACTAAAAAATAACAACTTACAAAATTTTGTACATAATTTTGATTTTTTCTTTTAATTTTTTTTTAATTAAAAATGTGTAAGTAATACTCAATTTTATTATCATTTTTTTTTGTGTAAAGGATAATAATATTTATTTAAAATAATAATGTAAAAGAAATTTAGTGTATAATTAAATTTAGGTTTATAATTTTTTTCTATTCTAATATTTTTTTTTTTTTAGTATTAATCATCTTCATACCACCTTGACTATAAGACCCTACAATAAAATTAAATACGTGTATTTTATTCTAACGTCTCTAATGTGTCAATTTTATTCTATCAGTAGAAAATCGCATTGGCAGTTGCATCTCAGGTATTGCCGCCACTTTATTAGATGTCGGGCAAACGACACATTCAACATTCAAGCTGCTATTAGACATTCATAACAAACCAAACGCAATATGTAACAGAAAAATAGCGAAAAAGTTCAATCACAAACTGGAATGAGTGCACAATGGCGCACAAACACTCACTCGAAGCATTACACAGAGCTATGCAAGATTTGAACGTCAACGATAAACTTTTCGGTGGTACTGTCCTACTACTGTCTGGTGATTTCCAACAGACCTTATCGATCATTCCTCGCTCTACTTTCGCCGATGAGTTTAACGCATGTTTAAAACAATCGTTCTTATGGCGAACTATCGAAACACTTCGATTAACCATAAACATGTGCGTACGATTGAAAAATGATCTATCAGCACAAATATTTTCCAAACAACTGCTAGATATTGGAAACAGTAGAATTGAACTGCAACCAAATACGCAATGCATTAAATTGCCAGACAATTTCTGCAATGTGTTTCAGACAAAAATGAATTCATTGAGAATGTCTTCCCGGACATACAAAATAATCACTTGGCTCATAACTGGTTCAATAATCGGGCTATTTTGACGAAATTAACTTCCAGATACAACAGTTGTTACTAGATAATCTGTCTTTTAAATCAATCGACACTGTTGATGAACACGAAAGTGTAAATTTTCCAATTAAATTTTTAAATTCTCTGGATATGCTCAGGATGCCACCACATAATCTTCAGATGAAGATTGGTTCACTTATTATTCTTTTGCGTAATTTGAATCCACCTCGATTATGCAACGGTACACGTTTGGTCATCAAAAAGATTACCGGAAATATTCCTGAAGCAATCATTTTTACTGGAAAGTTTAAAGGAGAAGTGGTCCCGATGCCACGTATTCCAATGATACCGCCAGAATCTGCGCTACCATTCAAAACGTTTCAGATTCCAATTCCTTTAGCTTTCGCTATGACCATAAATATGTCTCAAGGTCAAACAATGTCCATTTGCGGCTTAGATTTGGAAAATCCATATTTTTCCTGTGGGCAACTATATGTTGCATGCTCATGGGTGGGAGAACCATAGAATCTATTTGTGTTAGCAAGAGACAGGTTAACCAAGGATATTGTGAATCTATTAGTGCTGAATTAAATTAAAACCGAAAATGTTTATAATTGAAAATGATAAATATAATTATTAAAAATTATGAATAATCTAAGCTACCTATCTCATTTATAAAATTAATTGTTATATGTTATCAACTAAGAACTTTGTAAAATACTCATTTATTACAAAATATACTTGAATATGAGATGAATAAAATATAAAATTCAAAATTTTATGTTGATTTGTGCTTAATATCAACTCTACGAAAAATTGTATTAATCGCTTCCAAATTATGACCTAAGGTTTAAATCTCAGTCCCGTGGGTTTTTACATCGGCTACAAATGTTTCGTTTTTATTCGTAAATAATAAAAGTAAAGTAAAGTATTTGGGTTAGAGGCGCATCAGCAACTAGGCTATTTAGCCACTGGACCTACAGCTTAACGTGGGTTCCGAACCACGGTCATCAGCTTCCGACAAACCCAGGCCAGCATTTTTTTTGTGTATTTTTAAGTGTTAAACGAGTAAGAAAAATTCTCAGTTATAATTAGCAAACTCCTATGCAGGCAGTAGTGAAATAATAACTGATTTTTTCAGAAAAATCGAAATATCTCTTGACATGACAGAGATATCGATTTCGGAGTTTCACTGGATGATTCCTCTTTAAATTACCTTTCTTGCCATGTAGTAAAAGCTGTACCATTCCATTTGAAAAAACTGAACAAAACTTCAAAAAGCTATTGTAGAATGTAACGCCACCTCGCGGTTTCATTTATAAACTAAATAATTTATCTCCCAGATTATCTGATTGTCCCAGCAATTGCCTTTTAAATGAATCCAAATTGAGGAAAATCGGTTAAGGCAAACGGACATTAGACGACTTTTTATCTCAATAGGTAACCCCCCCCCCCCCCGCTCTATTAGTAAAATTACGACAAAATATCATAAAACAAAGTTGTAGGAGACAGTTTGCTAATTATAACTGAGAATTTTTTTTACTCGGTTAACACTTGAAAATACACAAAAAAAAATATTTTTAAAAATGTTTAGCTCGTCACGCCCTCTTGCGGTCGTTTTAGAAGCTTAAAAATATTTTTGGTGAATTTCTCATAATCATTTTTAATACAATTTTTTTTTCCCCAAAGCTGTGGGAAAAATAGTTTTCAAGATACGGCCGCGATCCATCCTTAATGGGACACCTGGTATATATTTATATACCTCTCTCATCCTTTCTCCGTGGATTTTCTTTCTCTCCTCCGCCCACTTTGTTCCCGATCTCCTCAAAATTTCGCTCTCTGATACAACGTTCCACATATGTATTTTGTTTCTGTACGTTCTTCTATCCTCAAGTTCTGTCGGACCCATTTGTGCCTTTCCCAGATCTGCTCTGACTTGTGTGACCCATGGTACTGTTGACTTGACCCGTTGTATGTATATAAGAATTCTGTTGGTGAGTCTTGTCGGTGGGAGTCTACTGATATGTCCATAGAATTTCAACCTTCTTTTTTTATGTCCGCCGCTACATTGGACATTCTCTCTGTGGTCTTTCGAGAATGTAGTCTGTATCCATCCTCCGTCAGTTTTGGGCCGAGAATTTTCCTCATAATTTTGCGTTCTTCTTTTAGGATGTTTTCTATGCCGCTTTTTGCATGAAGTGAAAGTGTCTCGCTTGCATATAGTAACTCTGGTTTGATTACTGTTGTTGTAGTGTCTTATTTTTGCGTGTGTGGATAGGCATTTCTTATTGTAGATATTGTGTGTCTTGTCGTATGCCCTCTTCATTTTCTATAATCGAGTCTTCTGTGCTATCTTTTCTTCTCCGATAGGTTCGAGGATCTCGCCCAGGTATTTAAAGTGAGTGATCCTATTTATTTTGCCGTATTTGGTGTTCAAATTTTGGACATCTAATTTTGAGCAGAAGAATTCGGTTTTTTGAAAGGAGATTTGTGGGCCGACTTTCTCTGCATATTCCTTGAGGACTTCGATCTGTTTGGTTGCCCTTTTTTCATTGTCTGCGAGTATAGCTAGGTCGTCTGTGACGTGTGACGTAAGTGACTTGTAGTAAGGAGATTCCTCTATAATTGTTCACATCTGCTCCGTCTCCCTTCTTGTACAGCGGGCGGATACGAGCACATTTCAATTCATCTGGTAATTTTTCTGTTTGCCAAATGTTCATGATAATTTGCGTAAGTTCATGCAGTGAATTTGGTCCGAGGTTTTTCAATAGTTCCGCGGTGATACCATCTTCACCGGATGACCTGTTATTCTTTAGTTTGCGTTTGTGCCTGTGGATTTCTTCCTGTGTTGATTGTGGTGATTCTGAGTGGGTATGGATACAATTTTTCTTGGGGAATCTTGTGTCACGTTCGTGGCAATTGAGGAGATCAGAGAAATAGTGTGCCAGCTGCTGACTATTCTCCTGATTGGTTAGAGCTAATCTCCCATTCCGTTTTCTAAAGCAAAGAGTTTGTGGTGAATAGCCACGGATTTCTCTTGCAAAATTACTATAAAAGTATCTCGTGTTATAATTGAGGAAATTCTCCTCTATAGAGTCTAGTTGTACCTTCCAATACTTCCTCTTAGTTTGCCTGATAACCTTTGCGATCTGTTTTCAAGTCACGTCAAAAAGCTGTTGACGAAACCCGAGACCGAATTTCGGGGCAAGTGATATTATTGATATTATTGATATCATTGTTAAGGTGGATCTTTTGCACAAATTTCGTTCATACATACTTGTGGTCTACGTTCAATATCGTAATGTATATAGATTTTTCCAAAGTATTAAAATAATGGCATTTCAAAAAGAACGGTGCGAATTGTTTCACAGTGATTATCTCTCTTTTTATGCCAAGTGACATTAAAATGAATATAGACAAAGGATGTTTTTGTTTCTACTTTTATGTTATTGAAAAAAAATCTACTTAATTTCTGCGTATTTGACCGTAGCAATTGTCGCTATACCGAATGATCTGTAGCAAGTCTAGCACATAGCCATGAGGTATTGATAAGCCCAGTGGACGGCCATCTTCCATTTCAACATCAAATTCATTGACCTGACTCTCAAGGTTTTCCGTAGACTGGTTAAGAGGAACTTTAATATCACCAGCGACGGATTCAACGAGAATATCGTCACCATAAGGTCTATGTGTGGTATCACTTGGCATAAAATCGATTTCTTAAAAAATCTGTTTTACTCGATTTAGCCTACTTGCTTACCGCCACAGCGTCTATCAACTCGATCAGACTGATGGACTGTTGTTAGGTATATTTTATTCACGTTCCAAATGTTGTATGGCGGAAAATTTACTTTTTCAGCTACTTTTTCATAGAGATTGAAAGACAAAGGCACATTTGACGCATTAAAAGTGGATGCTCGTGTCCATTAAACCATTAAACCGATACCAGCCATCATTTGTTGAGCCTCCATTGCCGTAATGCCGAAAAATATGTCTGAAGTATGCAACATATATTCATCCATGGCAAAAAAACATACAATGGAAATAGGTTACTTACAGTTAGGCCACCTCGATGTTTCATCGGCATTTTGGTCGATGGCATTGGCTCAACTGCCGTTGAAGTCAATGGTGTGGGCTCAGCTCTTGTTAGCTCGGGTGCATCATTGACTTCCATCAATGTTTGCCTTGCAGAAGTTAAAAAAAATACTACAAAATAAAAAAATTCTAAGAATGTAAACAACAACATAAAAATCAGGCGTCAGATGCTTGAATACTTTAAAACACAGTGTTCACAACCAACTATTCGCCCCGTGCTGGGAGTAACGATTCGCCCCGAGATGGCATTGCAGTTATAGAATGTCATAACTCAGGACTGTGTACACATAATTACAAAATTATTTTTTGCACTTAAAAGCTATTGAAATATAGATGAAAAAATATACTTTCAGCTAGAGAACACAAAAAAACACTCAAAACTAGAAAAGGTTGGTGACTAAATTATGAATTCAAAAACACAAAAAACACATTTTGCCCTGTTTAGAGTTTGTACTGTACTGGAAAGTGAAATGGTATATAATTCTTTATGAGGCTCGACAACGCCCAAAATTAAAAATATCACTTTTGGCATTTGGTTTCACCCTTACCGTGGACCACGCGAAGTACAGTTAGAGGCGTTTGTTGTTGTTAGTCTTCCTTTGCGCCCATACTGATTTCATTCTTTCGCTATGAGCTTCTTTCCTTTCGTGAGACCAAGTTGTTCCGGTCTTCCTACATCTTTCTCTCTGGCCAACCTCCCAAACGTTAACCTTGTTTCTGAAACAGCCCCTATCCTGAATTTCACTTTGTGTAATATTTGCTGATCTTAGGTCCTCTTTAACTGCAGCAATCCGTTTAAATATTTCTGCTTTAGCTCTACTCCTATTTTCATAAAATTCTATTTGTCTAGTTAGCCTACTCGGAGTCATCCGTTTTAGGTGTCCGTAAAATTTAAGTCTTCTTTTTCTCATATCGCTATGTATATATGTGTATTGTTTGATTTCTTGGTTTTCTCGAAGTCGGTATGTTGTGCTATTTATTAGTTTGGGGCCTAAGATTTTTCTTTCCCTCTTTTCAATGTCCTCGATGTCTCTCTTTCTATTCAAAATGAGCGTTTCTGTCGCATATAGACATTCTGGCTTAATAACTGTATCGTAATGTCTCAGTTTTGTGTTTTTGGATATGCATTTTTTGATGTAAATATTTTGTGTAAGTCTCAATGCCGTTTGCATTTTTTGACATCTACCTTTTGTGGCCGTTTTTTCCAACACGTTTTCCATGATTATTTCACCCAAATATTTCAATTGAAAGACCATATTTTGTTTTTAGAAATGGTGTTCTCAGTTTCTACCTTTTATTTTTTTTACCTTTTTTTTACCCTTTACCTAGTCCTACCTTTTCTGCTGCTTCTTTTAGGATTTCAATCTGTTTTTGTGCCGTTAATATATATTGAGCCAAAATTGCTACATCATTGGCAAATGCCAGACAATGAATTTTGATGTTGGTTCTTCCCAGTTTGATGGGCTGGTCAATATTCAGGGCTGACTTTTTTTTACGCCACTCCTGTATTACTTTTTCTACAACACAGTTAAATAAGAGTGCCGAGAATCCATCCTCTTGTCTCACTCCCTAATTTCGAAGGGCTCTGAGATATCACCAATGAATTTAACTTTTAAACCTGTGTTAGTTAGTGTGGCTTTAATAATCGCGAGCGTTTCCAGTTCTTGTTCTTTCAAGATTTGGAATATACTACATATAATATATATATATATATATATATATATATATATATATATATATATATATATATATATATATATATATATATATATATATATATATACATACACATACAATATACATACAAATATTTTAACACCTGGAGAGAAGAAGATATTGCATAAAACTGTAGTAGACCCAAAAAACATTCTTTTACCACTACAACACATCAAGTTAGTGTAAACGAAATAATTTGTAAAAGTCTTGTTTAAAGATGGTAAATGTTTGTATAAAAGATTTCCTCATTTATCAGAAGCCAAACTGAAAGAAATGGTTTTCGTTGGGCCTGATAATCGTAAAATAGTGTTCGATTCCAACTTCGAAGCAAAAATGATTACAAAGGAAAAGGAGGCTTGGATGTCATTTTAATAAGTTGTGACTTTTTCGGAGCAATGTGAAAGACCCTAACAATAAACTTATCGTAGTTGATATGATAGACAAGTTCAAAAATCTAGGTTGTTCGACGGACCTTAAAGTTAACTTCTTGAACAACCATCTTGACTTTTTGCTAAAAACTTGAGCGATATGAGAAAAGAGCCAGGGAAACGGTTCACCGGGGGACCATCAGGACATAAAGGAAATCGAGAAACGGTGCCAGGGACGGTAGAATATCAACATGAGTGATTACTCTTGGTCACTTAAGTAAAGAACAACAAAAACTTCATATCGGAAAAAAAGTTATAAAGAAACTTTACCAAGAAAATGGAAAGGAAATACATAAAATAACTACCTAAAATATTCGCATTGAAGTAAAATATGTCATCGTAAGTAAAAATTGTAGCCTAATCAACATGCTATATTGTAAGAGAACTGTGGGTGATACAAAAAAACTGATAGGAACTACGGTTTTATCACTCAAAAATACATGAGATTTAGATGTATTGGTTTAAAATTGTTGGTTTGTGTAATTGATCAACGCTCTGTAATGATCCCCATTGACGGTAACGTCATTTCTAACTTGGTTTTTAAAGAAATGCGACCCTATGATGCCACTGGCGTACAATCCGCACCATACGGTACGGTTTTTCCGTATACAACGGTAATTGTTGAATTATTTGCGTTTTAATTGCTCTCCAAATGCGGCAATTTTGTTTATTAACGTAACAATTTAGCCAAGCTACGCAACCAAGATTTTTACACAAAATTTTCCACGTAGTCGAATAAAAGGACCCAATTTCCTGTGAACAGCGACAAATTGATAAATTTGGATCTTCATCAACACTGCCATCAAAAGCAGCAATGTTTTCTTCGGAATGCACTATTCTTGTCTTGGTTTTGTTTTAATATCGAACAGCGTGAAATGTGTTTGGAATTTGTCGATAATTCGACTCGGTTGGGGGATTATGTGCATCATAAAATTCACAAAGTGCTCTATAAGTAGGTGCACAGAACACTGCTTTTGATATTAAATTTCGACAAGTTGCAAGAGTGGCTCTGATGTTAAACGTTGCATGGTGATTTACTAGACTATATTGAATAATTTTGACATTAGAACCTCGCAAACTCGCAGTTCGCTCGACAGCGGTCCCTATCGGAAGTTTGGACACACAAAAACAACTTAATAAATAATTATTTTAGAGTATTTTTGTTTTAGAAATACGGACTCTAATTCTCCAAACTCGAAGGCCGCAAAACGAATGGCCTCTTATACAGCCGTTTTCGCTGATAAATGAATATTGACAACTGAAGGAGAACGCCATATTTACACCCTAAGTGCGTCCCCACGGCTGGAACAACAATTTTCACTCTATATGCGTTCCATTTCCATTTGCGTTTTCAGCGGTTCGTTTTTCCTTGCGCTCTGGCTTTAAAACGGAATGGATGGATGGCTCGTTGTGATATTGCTGCCGTTCAATTTTCACGGAAAATCGTCAACAATGACTGGTAAAACGTCTCCTCTTGGATTTTCTTTATGTATGATCGTATCTCTATTTTCGACTATCTAAGATTCGCAACGAAGAACAATAAAAGAAGAAATGCTGTTCAAATTGGAGAGTACGGACAATTATCTAGCCTATTGTTGTTTTAGACTGGTTATCTAATTTCTATTATACTTCAGATATTTTTTTTTCTAATATTCTGTTTAGAGTAATAAAACTGGTGTTATAAAATTTCCATAATTAATCAAAATAGATTACAAAAAAAAAAATAGAAACCTACAACGTTAGAAGAGAAAAAGAGCGTTTAGTTTTTTTATGGCATTTTTATACCTCAAAGAACTATTAGAATCGAAAACAAGAACATTGAATAAATAAGAACCAGAAATAATATGAGCGAAAAAAGGTAATAGAGTCAATCATTAGGCAGAAATTGGGAAAAGGACCAGGAAGAGACATAACCCCGGAAATGATGAAATATTTGCAGAAGTCAACAAAATAAGAAAATAGAGACGGAAAAAATACCAAAAGTTATACCAAAAATTAAAAAAATAAACAGGGATCATATTTTCAATATATATCAAGGAGAAGAAAAGAAAAAATACGAAAATTACAGAGGAATAATGTTATCGAATATTCCATGAAATATATGAGAAAAGAAGATAAACGATTAAATAGAAGAAACGGTGTAGCAACCCACCCAGTGTGCATTTAGAATAAAAAGAAGCACACAAGATCTAATATTCATAACAAGAACATACATGTATACAGAAAACGACAATATAATAAAAATAAACAATGAAGAATTAAATAAATTATAACGAAAATAGGAGTAAAAGAAGAAGAATGTGTTTTCAGCAGTCTAATATTTTCAATGGTACTAGACGGAGTCATAAAAAATTTATGAATACCAAGTTGGAATACTGGAAAATGGAAGAAATACAGCTGAGATAATTAATGTTTGCAGATGATATGGCAATAGTAGCCGGCTGAGATTTACAACATTATATAGAAGTATTAAATAGACTATAAAAAGTTGTATAAGTATTATGCAGGGTGTCCCAGAATATGTGGGCAATCCCCTGGATTCAGATAGAATACATAAAAATAATATAACAAGTTTCTATACACTTTTTTCCTATATAATACTAAAAAACATTTTGCAGCATTCCTGGAATTTCTGAGAGACGTTTATGTCATTTATTAAAAACAAATGAGCAGCAACAAAGGTAAATCAGAAGGATCACGGAGCAATACAGTATCTGGTGATACATTAACGAAAATACAGGAGCATATAGAGTCATTTACTATTAAATGTATTCACTACTATAATAAAGATGTATCATCCTATTATTTAGGTGAAAAATGTGAAAATTATACACACATTATATGAACAAAAATATCCAGATCATCCAGTAAAACTTAAGTTTTACTTAAAATATTTTCAGGAAATCTTTAGCTTATAGTTTGGTAGAAACCAAATTAATGTCTGTGCACTGTGCGAGGAGTTAAACTTAAACTAAATTAAACTAAAAAAGGTACATCTTAATGGTAATTAAGAAGGAATAAAACAATTTTTAACTTTGTTATCTATCACTTTTATTTTTAAACAAAATTTGTGTGAGTATAGTTTCGTAAAACGATTTTACATTCTCAAACACTACTTTAAAACTATGGTTTTATAGTTGTTTATCAATTCTATGTACCTAATTTTATACTTTTATTGGGGTTAATTTTTTACAATATTTTAAATAGTGGGGAATTTCGGAGATCCGTCTGATCGTTTAATAGCTGTGTAGACGGATCTTTATTATATTTATAAATTTCAATAGCTTCTAAAATGTTTAATTTTTTGCTTTTGGGCGCTTTTTGTAAAATTTCCAAATTTGTAATCTCGGGAAATATACGTCCGGTGTCTATGAAATGGTTCGGAAAGTTAGAGTGTTGTTTCTTTAATATGTATGCAGATTTAGGTCCTTAGTATCTGGTCTGAAAATTTCTACCGGTTTGTGCAACATAGCAGCTACGGCACTCGTTGCAACTTAACATATAAACTCCAGATTTTGTATATGCTGATGTTTTATCTCTGGCATTAAAAATTAATTTACTGGTTGACTGGGTGGTTTTAAACGCTATTTGCAAATTATGTTTCCTCAAAGGGCGAGCTATTTGTTTTGAAATTGGACCGGAAATATGAAATTTTACAGTACTTTTTTATTATTTGTTTGTTTTACTTTTGGATATACTTGATGAATTAGTAATTGTTTCCGCTTTTTATTTATTAAGTAACAAATTTCTTTTTCTTTGAAGCCGTTATAATGTAAGTTAATGGATTTTCTCAAATAGAGAGATTAATTTGATTGAAAATGGCCCGAAATATAACCCAAATATTAAACAAAGTAAAGTTGGAATATATAATATCTGAAGTAGAACTATCCCTTGAAAATATCTCTAATTCTGATTTTACATAAGAAAAAATTAAAAGGACTCTACAAATGAATCGAAAATACCACAACAAAAATGAAAACCATATTATCAAATCCGTTAATTCTAAAATCAAAAATAAAAATTTAACTATGACTAAAGCAGATAAAGGGAATTCAACTGTTATTTTAGAAAAAGAAACTTACGAAACAAAAATTAAAAACTTTCTAGATAATGAAGACCTCGTCAAAATAAAAAATGTCCTTACCACAACAACTCAAAATAAATTAAAGTCAACAATAAAAAATATAAACACCATTTTGTCAAACGAAGATAAATATAAAAAAGTCAATATGAATCCTACTCCTCCAAAACTTTACGGTTTAATTAAAATTCATAAAGAACACTTTCCAATAAGATACACAAATAGCCCTTTAAAAAACCTAGCTTTTTACTTAAATAAAATCTCCAAAAACATAACGAATTTCTCGTCAAAACAGTCAATAAAAAACTCGGTGGACCTTACAAAAAAGCTTAGCAAACTATCTATACCAAAAAACGAGTTTCTAGCATCCTTTGGCGTTAACATGTTCCCGAATATTCCGAACAAAGATTGTCTACTATTAATAGATAATTTTCTCATAAAAAATAACATCGATCCAATTATTAAGCAAGATATTTTCGAATTCTTTAACTTATGCATTAATGAAAATTATTTTCAATGTAATAACGTTGTTTACAAATAAAAGGATGGTTTAGCAATGGGTTCCCCACTAAGCGCTTTATTATCAGAACGGTTTATCAATTCTCCTGTTGGAACCTTTGGTGCGAAATACTAAACTTGAAGAGATTTACCACTAAACACCAAAACGCTTTTTTGAAAGATTAACTCATCTCCCGATGATGCTAACATGGTTAGCGAAACGTGCGTCGAGCAGATCAAAAAAGCGTTTTGGTATTTAGTGGTAAATCTCTTCAACTTTAGAACTGTTTATGTCTTGGGACATAATTTTTTAAAAATGCATAAAGCAAAAAATATATTGTTTTGGTTTAGATAGGTAGACGACATTTTGGTTTATTATACTGGAAATGACAGACTAATAGAAGGAACATTAAAGCATTTAAATAGTATCCATCCAAAAAATAAAATTTACACCAGAAAAAGAACAAAATCATACCATAAATTTTCTGGACCTTTCAATATCCAAACAAAATAATAAACTAGAATTTAATATCTACAGAAAACCCACATACTCAGTAATAACAATTACAAAACAATCAATCCACCCCATTACACATAAATATGCTGCATATAAGTCTATGATCCACCGAGCTTTCACAATTCCACTATCTGAAAATAATAGAAAAATAGAACTGCAAATAATAAAACTAATAGCACAAAATAACGGCTTCAAAGAAAAATAAATTAGGTAGTTAATATATAAAAAACGGAAACAATTACTAATTCATCAAGTATATCCAAAAGGAAAACAAAGGAATGATAAAAAGTACTGTACAACTTCATATTTCGGTCCAATTTGCAGAACAAATAGCTCGCTCATTGAGGAAACATAATTTGCAAATAGCGTTTAAAACTACCCAGTCAACCAGTAAATGAATTTTTAATGCCAAAGATAAAACATCAACAAATACAAAATCTGGAGTTTATATGTTAAGTTGCAACGAGTGCAGTAGCTGCTAGGTTGGACAAACCGCCAGAAATTTCCAGACCAGATACAAAGAACATAAATCTGCATACATATTAAAGAAACAACATTCTAATTTTGCGAACCATTTCATAGATACCGGACATATATTTCCCGAGATTACAAATTTGAAAATTTTACATACAGCGCCCAAAAACAAAAAAAATAAACATTTTAGAAGCTATTGAAATTTATAAATATAATAAAGATCCGTCTAGACAGCTATTAAACGATCAGATGGATCTCCGAAATTCGCCACTATTTAAAATATTGTAAAAAATTAACCCCAATAAAAGTATAAAATTAGGTACATAGAATAGATAAACAGCTGTAAAACCTTAGTTTTAAAGTAGTGTTTGAGAATGTAAAATCGTTTTACGAAACTATAGTCACCCAAATTTTGTTTAAAAATTAAAGTGATAGATAACAAAGTAATAAATTGTTTTATTCCTTTTTAAAAAATGAACTATCACAAAGTAACGGACAAATCAATCAATAATCTTAATGGCAATGCAAAAAGGCTCAATCAAGCAGATATTGAGATCCACAAAAGACAAGCAAATACATTTTACCAAAAAACACAGGAAGTAGAAACTAAGTGCAAAAATGATCCAAACGTGAATGGGATTGGATTTGATTATATGCAAAATTTGCCACGTCTACATATCCCAGTGAAGGAGGTTTTTTTACCTACGTCAACTATGGTTATATGAGTTTTGCCTTTATGATTTGAAAACTCTCTGATCTGGTAAATCATTCTTTTACTTTTATTGCGAAGCAGTCGCTAACAAAGGTCACAACGAAGTAGGTAACTTTGTGCTAGATTATATTTAAAAAAATATTGGTAACGACACCGAAGAGACATGTTTTCAGATGGTTGTGCCGGCCGAAATCGGAATCATACCATGGCCCGTATTCTTGGTAGCTGAACAAAATAACAATAAAATCGAAATAGAATATTACATATCCAGATGAGGTAATTCATTCCTGCTAAACGATAGAATGTTTGGGGCAGCAACGAGACATATTCGAAAAAATGATAGGATTTATACAGCAGCCGAGAATGAAAATCTTATAGTTGAGGCTAATACAAATTTTGAAATAAGAAGACCCAAACTGAAGATATTACAGACATAAAAAAATGATGGCCGGACTATTATAAGAAACTGGTGCTATCTATGGATTTCTATGGCAGAGGCATACCCAAGGACAAAAAAATTACTTTTGCTATTTCCAAGTTTTTACAATTCACATTTTCCAAGTCCAAACCAGGTATTGTGACAACACGTGAATCCATAGATTGTTTTGTCAGTTTAACCAGGCCGCCCTTACCATCAAGTAATATTCCTACATATGTTTGTAAAATGCCAATCAAAAACAAATTGCAGATTTGAAAAAACTAAAAAAATATATTCTAGTATTAAGTACCAAAATTTCGATACAGAGGTTTTTGCATGGCCAACAACTTAGGCAAACGGTGAATATCAAGAAAATCATGATGATTAAGTAACATTTCTTCTGAAAAAAAAATTGAAATTTGTGTGTATATCTAAGAAGTCATATCGAAAAAGTCCAAAACTTGTAATTAAAAGATGTCCGTATGATAAATGTTTCTTTTATAATAAATAAATCTCACAAAAATTATGTGTTTATATTTATCAACTTCTATGTTTAGACCATAGACTTTTTTTTTATAAGAAACATATTTTTGTCGATCCTGAAAAGATTTAATGAATGGACTGGTGCCTTTTTCGAAATGATGAATTCAATTAGATGTTCGGAATTAAAGACAATTGGGGCTGATTTGATTACTTCGTGAGAGGTAACATCTCAACTTAACTGATTAGTTCTAAAAGAACGAAATCAGTTTTAAATCGTTATTTTTTCGAAATTGTTTTAGACAGAACCATACACAAAATGGGACCGGCTCGTGTGTCTTTCTATCCCAGAAGTTCTTTCACTGGGAGCAGTAGCGGTTCGTGTGTTTTTAAAGTGGGAGGGCGTTGACGAAGATAGAGCTGCTGAAGATTTTTTTTTCCTTTCCCCTTCCTCTTTGTTACTTTTCGTGCTATTGAAACTCTATATAGGAGATGAACCAGGAAAATTAGTTAAAGGAAAGAAGCTGAACGGCAATAAAATATAGTGTTTTGCTCTGAAAAATTGTTTTCTGTGATAAATTCTGGAGGGGCGGCGCCCCAACGCCCTTCCTCACGAGCCGCCACTGACTGGCATAATCCTTCCAAAACCAGGTACTGTAGACCAGAATTTAGATTACCAATCTCGACTTGACGTGGATTACTGTTTCACTCATAATTTCTTACTAAAACCTTTCTAGGGATATTCGAAGCCAACTACAATTCCGTTTCCTCTCTTACGTTCCATTTCACAAATTTATAGTTCGTATTTTATATGTCGGATCTCCGGATATTTTTAATGGCCGTATCTCCAGACAATTTTGACAATCAACGTCCGCAATGTAGCAGAATAACCGAAGAAAAATAAGCAGTGAGTTGAAGCTGAAATGAAATTCCAAACAATCCTTGTTGGAAAGTACAGACTGATAGCGAATGATTGTTCTTATTTGACATAAACGAACGATAAAAGCGCGAATCGACGGTAAAAATATTTTATGCAACCTGTATTGTAGATTTTTCCGAATGGAATGCCGTGACAGCGTAACGATATTGGCAATTGTTTTCGCTCAACTAGTTTTGTAGTGTCCTTTTTATTCGCTGATAAAAAAATAAACAGATGACTTTAAATAGTACACTGAAGAGAAAGAATGGATATAAAAGCAACACCAAAACAATTGTGATTATAATAGCATTGATGTTTACCAGTTGCAACTACAAATATACAGGGGGTCGGGGAAAGTATTTTCTTAAATTTAACCAACGATTGTTCACATCATTTTAAAGAAAAGATTTCCTTACAACAAGAATCAAAAGAACCAAGCTTTCCCGAGAACAAAAATTGATTAATTTGTGTCTTTAAAAGCTCTAGTTAGTAAATTTAATTTTTTTTTGAAAAAAAAGCATGTGCATAATTATGAACGAAATGTTTTAATAGACATAAAAAAATATTATATGAGTATTAAAAATACTTAATTAGGAAACTAAATAATCGTTTACGAAAATTATTTTTGATATAAAATTATATCATGATACATACTAAAACAATTTCTTTTTTTTTATATATAAATGTAGCCCCCACTTATTACAAAACAAATGCGTTTTTTTGTTATATTTGTCATTTTTGCACCGCTTTCCTTCCTTACTGTGACAAAATGTGACAGATGATCTATGGAATCGTATTGTACTTCTGATTTCTTCATTACGTTTTGGATTTTTTTATATTGACACCTGTATTACGCTGCTTGGCCTCCCTCTTTACCTTGACCTTGAACTGGTTTACCAACTTTTACCAAACACTCTGCCAAACGTAAACGAAAGTCTAAAAGACCCATCTAAGATTTTTTGTTATTTGAAGTCGATTCAATCTTGCCTATTTTCAAACCAACTGTTGTGTCCATTTCCTAGAACGAATATAAATTGTATATAATCCGATCATTTGATTGACTAAATCAATGCCATCCATTGAGTGATTAGGGGAAAGACCCGAAGTACCGGACACTTAACGAATCTTAACAATAACAAAAAACTTGTGATAGTTTAATTTACTAAATTTGAAGAGATTTACCACTAAACACGAAATCACTTTTGGTACTGCTCGAAGCACGTTTCGCTAACCATGTTAGCATCATCAGGAGATGATTTAATCTCAGATTAAAAATCTCACAGATTAAATCTCGTGATGATGCTAACATGGTTAGCGAAACGTGCGACGAGCAGCATAAAAAGCATGAAAAAAAAGTGAATTGGTGTTTAGTGGTAAATCTCTTTAAATTTAATGTTTCCCACCAAAGGTTCTAATAGAAGAATTAATAGTTTAATTTGTTTATATATGTTAATTATTTTTATATTATATTTTTTTGTTATGTAGAAAGTCTCAAATATTACTTTAGATGTAGTAGTTACTAAATAAAAACTTATATAGTTAAGATAACTCTTGACAAAAGGTCCCTTAATATCGGACAGTTGACTTTTCCTTTATTATTTGAACTTAAAAAATATTTTAGCAAGAAATTCGTAAAAATGTTATTCCAATAGCACTAATCAACAATTAATAAAGCAAATTAAACTTAGTCTTAATGAACTTTGGCCAGAACTAGGAACGTTTTCTAAGAAATTTCAAAATTTTAATCATATAGTCGGCAAAAATCACTGATGTAGCTATCTGAGCCTTCTTCCACGTCAGTACACGCTTCATGTGTCCACTGTATCCAATCTTCATCATTATTTTCTTGCCAAATTTAACAAGTTGTTTCATTTTCAGCCATTCATTTTGTTGATGGAATCTCTGTTGTCTTGAATGTTGCAGTCGGTTTTTCTGTCTTTTTTAATTTTTTTCGGGTCGTTAGTTTTCTTGCCTTTAAAATGTTGTATTTTGACTACGATAGGCTTTGCTTTTGCTGCTTTATTTTCATAATTTCTGAAGAATTTCCGTAATAATGGTTTTGCTTGTTGACGGTTGTGTCTCAAAATTTTTCTTTTCATTAACTTTGAAAGTCTTTTGAGGAAAATCCTGTGGTATGTCCGTATTGGTGTTATTGCAAAACATTCACTTCAACATCTGACTGCATGGTCTGACTGTTGGTTACTGCTGATGGTAGAAAATCTAAATCTGTGTAAATATTTGGATTCAAAGGCAGAATTCCAGTGCATTGAAATCCAAACTTTGCTATATCCAAAGGTGCAATGCGATTGAAAGCTTGTGTCACCATTGCAGCAATGTCATATTCTGTTATTCTTAAATCCTGTCTAAGGGCTGCAGTTTGTGGGTCGTGTGGGGTGGAATGCTTAACATGTGCATGCGATTTTTCTTTCGCGTAACTTATGACAGCAAGATCTTTATGACTACAGGGGCCATCTAGGATCAAAAGCACTGGTTTCTCGTTAGTAAGATTTGGTAGTTTTCTGAAAGCAGATTAAATTATCCCCTGATGATGCTGACATGGTTAGCGAAACGTGCGTCGAGCAGTTCAAAAAAGTGTTTTGGTGTTTAGTGGTAAATCTCTTCAAGTTTAGTGTTTCACACCAAAGGTTCCAATAGAAGAATTGAACAGTTATAGATGTCTGATGGGTCAAAACGATATTTTTCTCAAATATCTTTCAAATCCAGCATGGCGTTTGATAAAGTCATAATAAAAATGCTTACCAGTAGATTGTTTTGCCCTGTTAAATCGATGGCTCAGTTTTAATTTCTCAATTGAATGCCAAGTTTAGAAAAAAACCAAACCTATTTGACATTTCCACCACGTGCGCAATTAAAGCTTCGTCGTACTCCTGGGTAAAGATAAAGTCAAATCGGCCTTTTTTGAATAGCATTGTTATTTCTTCTCCTCGTTTTAATGTAGTCGAATAGGGTACTTCTTGGTTCATTGTAGACTTCAGATGACTTCCTTATAGACAATTTTTTTCACCTTATGGGTGACTTTTTTCAATATTTCGCATTTTGGAGTATTCTTACAGTTTGGTTTTGGTTTAGTCATATTGAATCTAAGAAACAAAATACGAAATTAATTACGACAGCAATAAAAATCTAATTGGTAAAACTGTCCGCCATTAGTGGACTTTTGAGTGTCCGATCTTAAGGATGCAAGAAAAATCCTTATTCACATTGTGTGTTATGAATCATAAAAAATCTTGTGAATTATGACAGATTAATAACATAGCAATAATTATCAACAATAATCAATATCATCCCTTCTTTTAATTACTGTTCACAGATCCCAACAAATTACTTCAAACAAAATTTTGACTAACCTCAAAATTTGCACTAATCTCCACGATGAACGATGCGGCACTGACTCGCGAGCGTCAGCGCCCGCACTTCACTTTGGAGGAAATTGCTAATCGCGATACAAGTAACAAATTGGCGCGCATTCTTGAACCGATTCAAATCCTGTCCGGCTTTAGGAGCCGCCCGGGCTTACGGGACTTCCCCCTATATAGTTTTATAATTTCCGGCCTTGTAACATCCAGGTACTTCTTCTCGGTCTTATCCTATCTAGAAACCAAGTCTTCCTACCCAACACCCACAAAATGCGAAGCGAGTACTACTGTACGATTATCCATCCATTTTACTAATGCTATATCTCTATTTTCGGTTCTCAATTCATCATGGAACCCCTACCTCTTTGTTTCAACTGTTTGTTATCGAATAGTGGAGGCTTGCTAAATCTATTCATTCTTACCATCCTAGCAGAATATAATTTTTATGCTTTAGGGCTTGCAGAAGTTGAAAGGATGAAACATAATTGTCAAAATACAATTTGTTACTTTCTTTTTGTATTCGTGCTGAAAGATGAATGACCGCTGATGCTCCAACGCCAAATGTTTTTAGGTTGTCTACGTCCAAACTTGTAAATCCAGATATACCATTTCAGGTCTTCTACATAAAATTAATATTTTTCCACCCCAGCGTGTTGGTTTACCTTTTGTGTATTGTTTTATTGATAAGTATCCCCTGAATGGCACGATTAGCTCGTTAATGCATACATTTTCTTCCAAATCTAAGCCTGGGCAACGATTTCTAATGGCATCATAAAGAGGACGTACTTTGAACTAATTATCATTACAATTTTCTGAATTCTTCAAGTTCTTGACACGGTGTAAATTCGTTCGAAGTTAAAAAAATCTGTCTCTACTTATTGTATCTCTAAAGAGATTTATTCATAAGGCCTTATCCCAAAACAGTCGAACTTTTAGAAATTTTAAGAAGCTAACCGCAATGTGCAATCCAAATATACTTTTTAGTTCGAGTAAATTCGTTAAAAGTGGACGTTTTTTTTGATGGACATATATATTAGTAAAGTTTGCTATTTTTTTCAAACTCAGCGTCATGTATATATTTTAAAAAATATTCTAACGGCCTTAGTACTTTGGACTCATCACTGCTTTCGTCTAATTTGTTCCAGACTATATCAGGATTATGCAAATTTAATTTACACCATTTTTGTGTGTACATACTTTTGAGTTATAATATCATTGAAGTTTGACTCATTCACTGTTCATGCAAATAACGCCTGAGGCAATTTCTTTCATCGTCCCAATGGGATTCAGGAATTTCAAAACCTTTTAGACCAACTTCGTCGGCTCCTATACGAACAATATCTGGTGAAGTAGTTTAAAAATCATTTTTCTCTTCCGCTTATTCATCGTCGATCAAATCCAAATTGGATGAATTCTCTAGAAAATCTAATAGGTATATTAGGACCAACTGTATAAATCAAATAGGTAGTATTTGGACCAACTGTAGAGAATTATGAGCACTATAAACGCCCGCTTTGTTTTATGCAAACTGCTGTTGTAACCAATTGTGCATAATTATGTCGCCTAAAAATACCATTTTATTTCAGCATAGGATATTTCAAGAAAAAATGTGCGTTATTATGTACTTTTCGTCTAAATGCTACAGATTTTGAGCAAAAAAAAATATATGAACAATATATAGATCATTATGTACATGGGGTCTCAAAGGGTTAAAGTTCGATTTTAAACAAAAAATATATTCTGTAAGGAAGACTCGAGCATGGCCGATCACATTACATTAAACTATTATAAAACACTTAAACTTGCTCGAATTTTATAGAGTTTTCATATATAGTTAAATTTACAATTTACATTTATATATATATATATATATATATATATATATATATATATATATATATATATATATATATATATATGCCAGCCACATATCATCATCATCATCATCATCATCAGCCCGTATCGATCCACTGCAGGATGAAGGCCTCTTCAGCATGCTTCAACCTTCACGGTCCTGGGCTTTCCTCTGCCACTCGGGTCCAATATACTTAACGATGTCATCAGTCCATCGTGCTTTCGGTCTTCTTCGCGGACGTTTGCGATCAAGCGGTATCCACTCCAGGATTGCCTTGGTCCATCTGTCGTCCCATCGCCTCGCTATATGGCCTGCCCATCTCCATTTCAACTGTTTTACTCTTCCAATGATGTCACAGACTTTTGTTTGTTCCCTGATCCATGCGCAGGACTTTCTGTCTCGTCTTGTAATGCCAAGCATACATCTTTCCATTCCCCTCTGTGCCACCCGAAGTTTTTGAATTGATTGCGATGTGAGTGTCCAGGTTTCACTTCCGTATGTCATAACGGGTAGAACGCACTGATCGAATACTTTTCTTTTCAGGCAAAGTGGGAGTCTGCTCTTAAACACTATGTTGAGCCTACCAAATGCCTGCCAGCCACATTTAACACGCCGTTCCACCTCCCGGGCGGTATTCCCCTCCATGGAAATCCTCTGCCCAAGATATACAAAGCTGTCCACAATCTCTAAATCCCTTCCTAAAACTGAAATTCTTCTGTCCTGAGCGAAGTTATTGAACATAACCTGACTCTTTTTCAGGTTTATTTTCAAGCCAAATGGTTCGCCAGCCCTTTGCAGTTCTTGTATGCGTCTTTGCAGCTCCTCTGGGTCTTGTGAAATGAGAATAATATCATCTGCAAATCTAAGATGGTTTAAGTTTGCACCATTGATCTTTACCCCATCCTGTTCCCAATCCAGTTTACGGAATACTCCTTCAAGGCCAGCCGAGAAAAGAATAGGCGATATTGCGTCACCCTGCCGTACGCCTCGTTCTATATTAATTCCCACTTCAAGATCATCAAGGTGAATTGTGGCTGTAGCTCCATCATATATCGATTCTAATAGGTTTACATAGGCTCTCTCTACACCTTGGCTAAGCAGTGCATCCATTATCGCATGCTTTGAGATGTAATCAAATGCTTTTTCGTAGTCGATAAAAGCCAAGCACAGTGGCATGGTGTATTCGTTGTGCCTTTCTATGACCTGCTGTACAACCTGGATGTGATCCATTGTACTGAATCCACTTCTGAATCCTGCTTGTTCTCTTGGTTGTGCGTCATTCAGTTTTTTTAATATTCTTTTAGAAATTATCTTAGTGAAAACTTTGTACATCACTGATAGGAGGCTTATTGGACGGTAGTTCTTTAAATCTTCCTGTACTCCTTTTTTATGTAAAAGGATCACTTCTGCATTTTTCCATAAGTCAGGTACTTTTTGTTCTTTGAGGCATTTTGAGTATAATTTTGCCAGTGTTTTATGTAACGTCCGACCACCAGCTTTTAGCATTTCGACAGTTACACTATCCTTTCCTGGAGCCTTGCCGTTCTTCATCAATTCTATAGCATTTGTTACTTCCTCCACTAGGATATCTGGTATTATATATTGTTCTTCCGTGGGTATTGCTGTCCCTGACTGGCTCTGATCTTCATATAACTGGGAATAAAACCTTCTGACAATCTCTAACATTTGGGTACGCGTCCTGCACACTGTGCCATCCTCACGCTTTAAAGCATATATTTGCGTTCTTTTGTTTCTCAGCTTCTGTTTAGCTTTGTTAATTCCTTTGTTTTCTTCCAGGGTTTTTTGCACTAGCTGCATATTGAATCGGCGCGTGTCCTCTCTGATACGTTTTCTTATAGTTTTGCAGAGCTCAGTGTACTCGACCCTGCCAAAAGGACTACCTGCATTTCTCATTGCTCGCCGTTTCTTCATTAAATCAATGGTCTCACTGGAGATTTTTGTTTGTTTGAGACATTTTTCCTCTGGTTGGTGCTATTGAAGCAGCCGTTTGAAGTACATTGTTGGCGATTTCTTCATATTGAACTGATATTTCCACCTCCTCTGGATCTTGTAACGCAGCAAACCGGTTTGACAAAGCAATCTCAAAATCGCTTCCTCTCTCCAGCAGTTTTCCAGAATCCACCTTGCCCTTCTTTGATCTTACCATTTTTTCGCGGTCTTTTCGACAGTCAATCCGAACCCTTGCTCGTACAATTCGGTGGTCACTTCCAACATTAAAATTGTTAAGGAGAGTACAATTGGTAAATATTGTTTTATCGTTGGTCATGATGTAGTCAATTTCGCTTGTGAGCCCAGATGGACTTTTCCATGTCCATTTTCTGCTGATATTTTTCTTATAGAATGAATTCATAATATATAGTTCTTGTCCTTCAGCAAAATCAACTAATCTGTCACCTCTATTGTCTCGCTCACCAGTTCCATATGGGCCAGTTGCATTTTCGTCTGTTCTTGTTGTTCCAATTCTGGCATTAAAATCACCCATCAGGATTTTGTACCTACATTTCTCCTTGTATAAAAGCTGGGCCACATCATCATAAAATTCCTCAATTTCCTCATCTTTATGGCTTATAGTTGGTGCATAAGCTTGGACGATTTGAAGCCTAAACTTTTTATTCAGCTGAATGACGCATTGGGCTAATCGGTCGGATGTACTTTCAAATTTTACCACACTGTCCTTCAGCTTTCGATTGATGAGGAATCCTATTCCGCCACATCGGCCATTTTCCGTACCTCGAGTGTAGAGTACGTGTCCAGTTGGTTCCAGTTTGATTAACTCTTCACCCTTCCTTCGTGTTTCACAGAGCCCAATAATATCCCAATGTATGTTGTCAAGTTCGATTAACAGTTCTTGCAATCGGGCCTCTGTTTTCATAGTCCGTATATTTAACGTTGCAATGTCAAAAGTCCAATGGCAGCCTGATCTAACCCGGTGATTCTTAGCACCCTCTGCCTTGGGGCAGGTCTTCCCGCTGCCGTAGGTAGTTGCCCCTTGGCCTCCGGGGAATGAGGGCTGCGTTTGAGGTTGTACTGTCATATTTCAACATACTGAAATACCATGTTGAAGGTATGGACCATAATCTGCCACGCTGGTCCAATGCGGGTTGGCAGATTTTGGATCATGTTAGTCTGAGGCCTCCGCCTTGACCTGTCCGCCAGGGGTGACCCTCCCAGGAGCATAGACTCCAGACGGCATAGCTCAAAGCTTCATTGCCCTACTCAAACCCCTTTACCACGTCAAGGTCTGATCCACAAAATATATATATATATATATATATATATATATATATATATATATATATATATATATATATATATATATATATATATATATATATATATACGAGTGCAGTAGCTGCTATGTTGAATAAACCGGCGGAAATTTTCAAACCAGATACAAGGAACATAAATCGGCATACATATTAAAGAAACAACACTCTAATTTTGCAAACCATTTCCTAGATACCAGGCATATATTTCCCGAGATTACAAATTTGAAAATTTTTCATACAGCGCCCAAAAGCAAAAAAGTAAACATATTAGAAGCTATTGAAATTTATATATAATAAAGATCCGTCTAGACAGCTATTAAACGATCAGACGGATTTCCGAAATTTGCCACTGTTTAAAATATTGAAAAAAATTAACCCCAATAAAAGTATAGTAATAAAAGTTCCTTTTTTAAAAAAATGAACTATCACAAAGTAACGGACAAATCAATCAATAATTTAAATATTCGTAGTGTATGAAGGCGCCGTAAGTAATCTTTAATGTGCTCTTTCATTTTTTGGTGTACAACATGTTCAAATCATATGAAAGCATATGCGCATATGAAAGAAATCTAAACGGCAATATTACGTGATTCATCATGATTTTATTCGGCCAACGCCATCTCAGTCTACGTATAGACGATTAAGATCAGTGTTTTAGGTTATTTTCAATTTTAGTTTAATTTCGGCCTTCGCAAATGACATGATATTAGTTTTCGTTTGTATCGAGCTTTTTACTTTTTGTGTACCATTAAATAGTGGATCGGTAACCCTAAACTAAAAGTTATGAGTGGTGCAGAAAAAGAAAAAAGTAATTGAAGAAAGGAGAGGCCAGAAATCTATTGCTAATGCTACAAACTTATCTTCAGGTAAATAGTTTTGATTATGATATTAATGTTCTAGTACTTAATACTCCCAAAAATATTAATTTCTAATTTATTCAACTAGTCCTCAGAAGTACAAGTTACAAGTTTTATGTCATACTACCCCGTATATTTTAAATTGCAGTTATCGTCAGTAAAATTATTGGGAAATCGATCTAAGCTTTTGTCAAAATGCTTCTGTTGTCTCTCCTGGTTGCAGCAAATATGAAGAAACAAGAAAATCAAGTAATGGCATCAATTATTCCTGCGATGTTCATATGGATCAAGACAAATTGCGATTAAAAAATACAAGCCATGATTTTGAATCCTTCCCTAAAAGGTAAACTTTATCAATTAAAAATCAATTTGACGATGATAAATGAATTATTTCATTGTTGATGCGAAAATCCAACTGATAAGGCTCATTTCGATAATTTAAAACTGTCCGATAAACTTAAACTATTTCTTGTTAAAACAGGAAGAGGTCAACCAAAAGGGCCTTTTCCAAAAAATGATAAGAATAGGTTACTTTCCACTGTTTACTATAAAACAGTTACACTCGGAGGACAGCTATTACCTAATAACCATTTCCTAATCATGTTGACTGTTTACTAAAAAAATACCTAAAAAAGTGGATGGGTCACTAATTTTAAAAATTGGCAGGGATTATCTAAAACAATAACACACGCCAAATCTGAACAGTATATTTGGCCTGTGTAATTTTTCAAAAAAAAAAAATGAGGAAACATTTTGGAATCCGATTTTGGAGAGGCTCTTTGACAACATTTTCTTTACTAGTTTGTGCTATATTTTCTTTTTGTAAATATTTTTTTTATATTAATGTAAATTTAAATTTTATTTACTTCTCTTGAAGCGTTATCAAACCCATAAACCCATAGTATTATATATATTTATTAATAAAGTAATTGATTAAGTATTCATGAAAAATTTATTTCCTTTTTGTACCCCTTCCCCGTCGTGCTGATTTTTATGCGGGGGGGCCTAAATTTATAGATCCGGCGCTGATTATATATATATATATATATATATATATATATATATATATATATATATATATATATTATTTATTATTATTATTCACGTATGGGCCTTGGTGGACCACGCGAAGTACAATTAGAGGCGTTTGTTGTCGTTAGCCTTCCCCCCCGCCTTTCTTTCGCTATGAGCTTTTTTCCTTTCTTCAGACCAAGTTGTTCCAGACTTCCTACATTTTTCCCTCTGGCCAACCTCCCGAACGTTAACCTTGTGTCTGACACAGCCTCTATCCTGAATTTTACATTGTGTAATATTTGCTGATCTTAGATCCTCTTTAAATGCAGCAATCCATTTAATTATTTCTACTTTAGCTCTTCTCCTATTTTCATAAAATTCGACTATTTGTCTAGTTAATCTACTCGGATTCATCCGTTTTATGTGTCCGTAAAACCTAAGTCTTCTTTTTCTAATATCGCTATGTATATTAGTGTATTGTTTGATTTTTTGTTTTTCTCGAAGTCGGTATGTTGTGCCTTTTATTTGTTTGGGGCCTAAGATTTTTCTTATGATTTTTCTTTCCTTCTTTTCAATGTCCTCGATGTCTCTCTTACTATTCATAATGAGCGTTTCTGCCCCATATAGACATTCTGGTTTAATAACTGTGTTGTAATGTCTCAATTTCGTGTTTTTAGATATGCATTTACACATGCATATATATATATATATATATATATATATATATATATATATATATATATATATATATATATATATATATATTATTTTTATTCACATGTGGGCCCTGGTGGACCACACGAAGTACAATTAAAGGCGTTTGTTGTTATTAGCCTTCCTTTGAGCTCATACTAATTTCATTCTTTCGCTATGAGCTTTTTTCCTTTCGTCAGACCAAGTTGTTCCAGACTTCCTACATTTTTCCCTCTGGCCAACCTCCCGAACGTTAACCTTGTGTCTGACACAGCCTCTATCCTGAATTTTACATTGTGTAATATTTGCCGATCTTAGATCCTCTTTAAATGCAGCAATCCATTTAATTATTTCTACTTTAGCTCTACTCCTATTTTCATAAAATTCGACTATTTGTCTAGTTAATCTACTCGGATTCATCCGTTTTATGTGTCCGTAAAACCTAAGTCTTCTTTTTCTTATATCGCTATGTATATTAGTGTATTGTTTGATTTTTTGTTTTTCTCGAAGTCGGTATGTTGTGCCTTTTATTTGTTTGGGGCCTAAGATTTTTCTTATGATTTTTCTTTCCTTCTTTTCAATGTCCTCGATGTCTCTCTTACTATTCATAATGAGCGTTTCTGCCCCATATAGACATTCTGGTTTAATAACTGTGTTGTAATGTCTCAATTTCGTGTTTTTAGATATGCATTTACACATGCATATATATATATATATATATATATATATATATATATATATATATATATATATATATATATATATATATATATATATATATATATTATTTTTATTCACATGTGGGCCCTGGTGGACCACACGAAGTACAATTAAAGGCGTTTGTTGTTATTAGCCTTCCTTTGAGCTCATACTAATTTCATTCTTTCGCTATGAGCTTTTTTCCTTTCGTCAGACCAAGTTGTTCCAGTCTTCCCACATTTCTCTCTCTGGCCAACCTTCCAAACGTTAACCTTGTGTCTGAAACAGCCTCTATCCTGAATTTCACTTTGTGTAATATTTGCTGATCTTAGGTTCTCTTTAATTGCCGCAATCCATTTAATTATTTCTACTTTAGCTCTACTCCTATTTTCATAAAATTCGACTATTTGTCTAGTTAGCCTAGCCTACTCGGATTCATCCGTTTGATGTGTCCGTAAAACTTAAGTCTTCTTTTTCTCATATCGCTATGTATATCTGTGTATTGTTTGATTTCTTGGTTTTCTCGAAGTCGGTATGTTGTGCTATTTATTTGTTTGGGGCCTAGGATTTTTCTTATGATTTTTCTTTCCTTCTTTTCAATGTCCTCGATGTCCCTCTTTCCATTCAAAATGAGTGTTTCTGCAGCATATAGACATTCTGGCTTAATAACCGTGTTGTAATGTCCCAGTTTTGTGTTTTTAGATAGGCATTTATATATATATATATATATATATATATATATATATATATATATATATATATATATATTTATTTATATTATATATATATATATATATATATATATATATATATATATATATATATATATATATATATTTATTTATATTATATATATATATATATATATATATATATATATATATATATATATATATATATATATATATATATATCTTGTAAGGACACCGGAAAGTAGAATCAGTAGGAGAATAATAGAGAAATTTTGGAATAGTAAGAGCAATATTAGATGGATCACAGAACTTAAGGAAGACATGAGAGAGTTGCACATCACAATGGAAGATATAAGGTGCAAGTCAGATGCACTTAAGATATTGCAGGACAAACACACAGCACTACAGGCAAGGATCAACAGACAGAGGACAGGAAGAGTGATTCCGGAGGAGGAAAGGAAATTACGATCAGAGTGGATGAAGAAGTATTGGGCTGAGAAGATAAAAAAGGACCTGAACCATAACTTGACTAGAGTGGTCCTATGCAGACCATAAAGTTAAAATAAATAAATAAATATATATATATATATATATATATATATATATATATATATATATATATATATATATATATATATATATATATATATATATATATATTTGTTTATATAATATATATATATATATATATATATATATATATATATATATATATATATATATATATATATATATATATATGAGTTGGCAATTATATTTTTGTTATCTTCTGAAAAATATCAGAAAAACAGTAATGAAATTATTCAACGACTTAAAAGTTCTCGGTCACAGGAAATGACTCGTTTTCGCTTGCAGTTTCTCATCGCAGAAAGAGGGAAAAAACACATTCGTGCCTTCCAATTGTATATAATTAGTTCAGAAAATGATCATTTAAAAAGATTTGCGTTGCATTTCCTTTGAGTGCGGTTCGATGAAGCTAACCGTAGACAAAAAAAAAACAGGTTCAGTACATCGAGAAAATAAATTAGATGACAGCGTAGGAAAATAGCGGTCACACAAATTAGTGAAGCTGGTTTAATAAAGATTAGACAAGTGTTTTTTTTTTATTAAAATTTATTTTGTTTTGTAAATAATCAATGAATAGGGTATGGTTCTATTATTTCTTGATATGCCGTATAGTGCTATTTTCCTAGGAGGGACCACGCCTCATTTGGGGTCTCGGGAGTATGCCAATATTCTCGGAACGAAGTTTCGGAACCATTAAACATCATTAACCTTCCGGTAGTGGCGCAAAATTTTATGACGTGAGTGGTCACGACAGTCTTGTAAACCGTGTGCCCAAAACAATTAATAAAAGTAAAAAATTTTACACAATTCTGCGTTTTATAGTACCTCGCACAAAAATACAACAATATTTCGTTTTTCTGTTCATTCAGCGATCATAAAAACTGCATCTTTCATGTTCATGGCTTTTATTTTTCGAAATTACTACTCCACATACTTCGTCGTACAATTGTTCTAGGTGTCTTATTTCTTTTTCATAGTTCATCTGAGTAAAGTAAATTTTTTTGTCAACTTGCATTTTATATACGATTATAGATAATTTAAAAAATTAGCGGTAATGGTCGCGTACTGTCTGAGAGACCGTATCTGCAAATAACTGTTAATAACTTTACAATAAGTTCACCCTTCCATATAACATTTGATATTGACATTCCATAACGATTTTTAAGAGGATATTAGGAGGGGCAAAGGGTTTCAATAGTGGGTTTTTTAAATATTAGCAATACTCACTGCACTCGATCTCACAGTCCATGGCGCGACTACCGGAGGGTTAAGCAAGCTTAATAGACGTTGATATAGCAAGTTGACAAAAATTTCGTCCCATTATTAAAAAAAAAAGATAATATATTTTAGTTACTGAAAATTATGTGCTGTTCTGTTCAAAGACCTTTCTTCATATTTCCGGCAGCTGTATAATATTGCGTTCACAGTAATTCTGAGGTTTGTAGCTAAAGAACGGATCCAAGCGATTTTTAAAGTCTTAGCGGTCAAAACGGTTATAAAGTAACAACAAAGTTAATCAATGATCCATTTTCAGTTGAATTGTGAATCGACACAATTCAATTGAATTAACACAATTTAATAATATTGCAATGTCTCAGAACTCGCAATACTACAAACCAAACGAATTTTCGATCTAATCGAACTACAAAGCAGCGCGAAGAGCGAAATGAAATTGAACGGAATCGATTATCACAAACACGATCAGCATCTATACAAGAGGAAAGAGGAAATGCAAACGAAGATGACATGCATCGAATGAGACATCATCGGTCAGTAGAAACCGATCGCATGACAATGAATTTGAATAGTCGTGCAAGGAGACAAACAAAAAAACAGACAAACAAATTTTTAACTTGTTTACACATTTCACACATTTACAAAACGATCACAAACAAATTTATTGAAATTTTAACAGGACAACGTCTGTCAGGTCAGCTAGTATTAAATAACAAGAAATTGAAATTGTATAATAACTACGTTGAAAAATAGATAGAGGAAATAATGGCCCAGAACTTTTTAAACGACCGTCATATTTGTCAGACTAGATAATTATTCGCCACAACGATTACACTTTCGTCGTCAGAGTAAAGAGTACATCAGCTTCGGGACTAAAATATAATCCCTAGGAATCATATCTGGAGAATATGAAAAACACACTTTCGAAAACAACATGTGCTATCATAAAATGCCCTAAAATGATTGAGAATTTCATTGTCTTTTTAATGAGACTGCCTGGAATATAATAATTTTAATTTTTATGAGTATGAAAATGTTTTAAAACATTTAAAATATATTGAGATCAAGTAAATCCTTTTTTTTTGCTTGCGTAAAATAATATTTTCTTTTTAACAAACCTCGTCTTTGCTATTCTAAACCTTACAAAAAAATGAGTTTTAAGTGATCGCGTCGAAATTATTATTTTGCAAAACAAAATAGCTACGTTAAGAATAAAGAAAATCTTGATGTTTACGACTTTAATAAAATTGAATAGGGGATTTGTGTTATAATATCTTCATTTTAGCCTGTGTTTTTTTCTTTCTTATTCTTTGGAAAAATATTTTGCTTAGTAATATGGATAAACTTTTTTCATTTGGGTTTGGGGCAAAGCATTTTTTTTTTAATTTCAGATTTCTCTTTATGATAATAATGGGAAAATATTTGGAAAATCCTCAAGTTAATCTGTTTTATTATGAGAGTTGAAGTACGGGTCTTCTTAACAGAATATGTCCAGAAAAGCTATGATTACGTTTTTTCAAATTAAAAATCTTCGTATTGTTAGGTGATTTAATTAAAATTCTCGTAGAGCCAAAAATATTGCGTCATTCTGGACTCAAATAAATTTACCATCAAACACAAACTCACATTTTTTTAACTTTGCAACGCGCTAGCAGCAGGCTAGCATCATTAAGAAGTCATTCAATCTAATTTTCAAAATGAGCTGTTTTATTTATATGAAAACCTACTAATGAAAACTACTAATAAAACTAATGAAAAGTGTACAAATCATAAACCATTAAGTTAGCCAAGTGTTACATTAATAATTGAAAAATTTGGCTGAATCAAACAGGTTTCTTTTTCCAGTTCATTATTTTTTATATTTTGATATTTGAATGTTTTTATATTTATACAAAGCTCCATTATTATTTATACTTTTAATAAGTTTACATTACTAATATTTATAACATGTTCATTCTCGCGTATCACAAGATTTCTCCTCCTTCCTATATCTAATGCGATCAATATGTAATATGTAATAATTTTGTATATCTGATTAATATGGATCTTCTAGTTTACCGAATATACCTTCGATCACAATCTTGACAAATTTATTTGTAAATTTCCGATGTTTCATGTTAGTCTACTTTATCCTTTGGATTACACAGAACTTCTCTTATAATAATCTTCAGCTCTACAAGCCTAGCGGCCCTTAGCTTCTAGTTCTTTCACTGTTCATTTCCGTATTTCTCGGTCCCAAGCATCATTCTTTCAATCCCAACTCCTACTTTCCTCAAATCATTTATCACCGCACATAGACATTTCTTCCTCAGGTGCCTTTTTCTTTTCCTTCCCTCTTCACCTCTTATCAGTATTCCTTTAACTCATGTGTCCCCGGGCATCCAGGCTATGTGCCACAGTCATCTAGCTCTCTGCGCTCTTACCACCTGAACAATGTTTGGTTTTTTAGTTTTTTTATTTCTCTATTTATTCTTTTTCTAAATTAGCTCTGGACTTTAATTCTTCCAAAAAATACTTATTAATATGTTACATTCGAAGACTTCCAGCTTGCTTTCTTCCTTCTAGGTCATTGTCTATATCTCGCACCCATAGGTAACCGTTGGCATTAGTATTGTTTGATATATTTTTACTTTTGCTGCTCTTGTTATATTATTTACCTTTAAAATCTTTGAAAGCATTCCTGCGGCTTTGCCTCCTGTCGCTAGTCGTTCCTCTATTTCTCGTCATCCCTTTTACATGTTAGTGTTACTCCTAAATATTCAGTTTGTTCATCTTTCTACCATATATTTCTTATTTTCTGCACAATCAATGACTAAATTACATATTGTCCCAATCCTCTGGTACTATCTTTCATTACCGTGTATTTAGTTTTGTTCTCGTTAATTGTTAGGTCATATTCTCTTGCCTTTTTTTCCAGCATCTTGAATACCCTTCTTATTTCTTCGTTTGATCTCGCCATCAATACAATGTCATCGACAGAACTTCGCTTAACTTATTAAATTATCTGTAGACAAATTTAATGTTCACTTTTTACAAAATTTTGTTTATCCGTCGTGTTAACTGGACATCAAACGGTGAACTGGATATCAAACCATGAATTTATTTTGCCCTTGCTTTGAATATTCGAAGATTCTTTCAATAATTTCCTAAACTTATGTTTTCTAACTAACCCCTACAATGTTTTACAAATGTCACTGTAACCATTCACTTCGGATACCTTCCTAATGAAATTTTACTCTTAGTTATAACGTAGTGTAGAAGAAAAATAATTTATTTATCTACCGTGAAGTTTAAACTATCCATTTTTTATAAAAGCTATAATTTTAATCGTTTGGGATGTATCTCTAAGTTGTGGAGTTTTTCCTAAAGAACCAAACCTAATATATTCTTTCTTATTCCTACTCGCTAATATATCAAAAAATGATAATATATCATTGTTTTCCAGCATTTCAGGAAATTATGTGAGACTTAGTTGGAAGGTTGAGACTTGGAAGGTATCCTGAAAATATTTGTAATCATAACAAAACTTTTTCTAGGTATATTTAAAATCGCATTTTTTCCAGTATACCTCGCCTAAGGTACAGGACGGGTCACGAGTGGTGGATAGTGAAAGTTCCATTAGATATTAATGGACAGCTGCGAATATTTCAAAATAAGCAGCCCCGAACCAAGGCAAAAAAAAACTAAATCCACTTAGCGTCTGACTTGTATCAAGCGGATGAGTGGTCAGCTTCTGTTCACCAGTGGTGCGGCTAATATTTAAATTCTGGAACTAACCCCTCCAGTCTTAACCTCTGAACCGTCATGGTTCAAACCTTTAATTCAAAGTACAAGATGAAGCGTTCTAGTAATTACAATGTTCGCAGTTATTATATGCATATAATAATATATAATATAATATAACTGCATATGCATATACGGACAATTAGCTCTAAATAACCAAGGCAATTGCACAAAAATTGCGAAATATTTTCAACAAACACTAAACTGTCCTGAGCCTTTAAACAAATTACCAACACTAAACCCTAAACAAACAAATCCAGATTCATTACCACCGAATGAAGATGAAATAATTAGGCAAATCAAGCGGCTTAAAAATGACAAAGCTTCTGGTGAAGATGGAATCATTGCTGAACTTTTGAAATCCGCTGGTCCAGGTACAATCAAGGAAATAACCAAAATTCTACAAGAAGTTTGGCGAACCAAACGGATTCCGGAAGATTAGAAAGATGCTCTAATCCATCCATTACATAAGAAAGGAGATAGAACGGATGTAAACAACTATAGAAGGATATCTCTTCTCCCAGTTTGTTACAAGATTCTATTTCAATGTCTGCTAGATAGAGCACAGGGACAGTTAGAACCTAACATTGGTGAATATCAAGTAGGTTTTTAACCGGGCAGATCCTGCCCTGAACAGATCCTGAATCTAAAGTTGATCCTAAAACATCAAAAACTGTACAATAAAAATCTTGTCTGGATGGTGGATTTCTGGTCTGGTGGATTTCAAAAAACATATGATTCTATTGACCGCGAATCTTTATTCCGAATCTTGAAAGAACAATGACTAGATCTGAAAACGCTGGCAATTATTAAAGCAACATTAACTAACACAAGGTCAAAAGTTAAATTCATGGGTGACATCTCAGAGCCCTTCGAAATTAAAACTGGAGTGAGACAAGGGGATGGATTCTCGCCACTCTTATTTAACTGTGTTCCTAGAAAAAGTAATACAGGAGTGGCGTGAAATGTTGTTGTTTCTTGTTGAAAAAAATCCTTTCACTATACTTATAAAACACTTCCAACCTGTCAGTTCCTTTTTATTAAATTTTCCTTGAAAACGCTGAAATCACCTTGAAACTTCCTTATTAGAGGTCCAATAAATATGCTTTTACGTACTTGAAACCATCACCGTCTTTGTCCGTGGCTTTGACAAAGTTTTTAGTTAGTCCAAGTTTAATATGGAGAGGCGGAAAAAGTACCTTTTTTGGCTTTCGAATACTGATATTTTTATGAATTGCCTCGTTAAATACGTATCCTGGTTAAAAGCAGTGCTCTTAAAAAACGAGTTGTCCTATATTAACGCTTTTTATATTCTTAATAGCTGTTTTCATTGAAAAAAAAATGATGAAAATTTGGAGTATAATTGAGTGTAATGAAAGCCTGATGAATTACGTTGTAGATAAAAAAAAACTTTCGACATTTTCCTCGGCGGCAGATCAAAAAAAAAGCAACGTTAGCCTGATGGGATTTTCGCGTCGGGAAAAACCGCCGACTTAAGGAAAATTGACGCTGCGACGCTTTAATATTCATAAATCTTTAGTTTCGAGTCATGCGAAAATACTTTACTTTCCGACCTCGGCTAATTTTTGTCTGAGAAGAGCAATATTAGATATAGCTTCTTGAATTTTATTAAGCGAAAGCCTAGTTTAATCTAGCTGATTATTCTTTTCGAGGTAGTATAAATCGACTAAATTAAGTCGAAATAACTTTTAATTATTTTCCTCATAATTTATCATAAAATGGAGTCACTACAGACTCTGTGGTAATGTTAGACGATGTGAGTAGTGGACTGACGACAGTTAATATCTGTCCTTCTGTTTTGTACATTATTACAATATTTGATTTTTATTGATTGATTTGTCCGTTACTTTGTGATAGTTCATTTTTTAAAAAGGAATAAGACAATTTTTTCCTTTGTTATCTATCACTTTTATTTTTAAACAAAATTTTTGTGACTATAGTCTCGTAAAACGGCTTTAAAATCTCAAACAATACTTTAAAACTTTTTTAAAGTAGATTTAAAGTAGTGTTTGAGAATGTAAAGTCGTTTTACGAAACTATAGTCACACAAATTTTGTTTAAACATAAAAGTGATATTCGATTTATTGTTAGCAGTGCGAGATTTACACTCAATTTAGTTTGGGCTTGACGTAATGAAAATATAAAAATAGTTACCAGACTTTATGATTATGTTAGACGTTGTGAATAATGGACTGACGACAGTTAATATCTCTCCTTCTGTTTTATACATTACAATATTTGATTTATTGTTAGCAGTGCGAGATTTACACTTGTCGCCTGAGTATTGGAGTGTGCAAGGTCCGAAAAAGTAAAACTGAAGAAAACAAAATCTGAAAGTTTAGGTTAACATAATGTCTTTATAATACAGTCTCTTTTTCCGAATATTAAGTATAAAGGACAGAGAGCTTAAAGATATCTATTACAGATTAAGAAAAACATACTTCTTTTTATTCGAGATATTTGAAAATTTAGTTTGAACTTAACGTAATGAAAATAAAAAATAGCCAACAGACTTTGTGATAATGTTAGACAATGTGGATAGTGGACAGACCACAGTTAATGTATCTCCTTCTGTGTTACACCTTAAAATAATTTATTTGCTGTTACCAGTGGGGCATTTACATATCGTCATCTGAGTATTGGAGTGTGCCAAATCCAGAAAAGTAAAACTGAGGAAAAAAAGAGCTGAAGGTTTAGGTTAACATAATGTCTTTAATATACAGTCTTTTTTTTCGAATATTAAGCATGAAGGACAGAGAGTTTAAAGAAAATTATTACAGATCAATGATGACAGATTAATGATAACAGAATTATTACAGATTACAGATTTGATGTAATGAAAATAAAAAATTAGCCAACAGATTTAGTGGTCATGTCAGACGATGTGGATAGTGGACTGACCACAGTTATCATCTGTTCTTCTGTGTTTAACGCTTAAGATATTTGATTTCTTGTTTGAGTTCTTTATATATTAGAATATTTTTTCGGGTTTGTGGCTTTTATAATCATGTAACCCTTAGGGCGTCATTTTACTCCACTCTACTCTACTTTTATAATGATTTACTTAAGTCAAAATAAAATTTGACTTTTTGCCTTAGGACACATTGTAAATTCATATAAGTAAAAAAACATTCCAAACATTTTTCTGATATATTTCTATTCGTCTGCCTTTTTGTTGTAGCTCACAGCGAACGAAACATTTATAGCTTTAAAGTGATGATCGATACCGGTGATGGTGTGGTAAACAAGTTCTCCTCGAACAACCTCAATATTTTGCCTTTAAAATCCGAAAAAAGTCATTAAAACTTTCCAAACTCGTCAAATCCTACATGACGTCACATTTTTTATTAACTTTCGGTCAGAATATTGAGCTCGCCCCCATGGACCACCACCCCTTGTAAATCGGAGGGTGGTTTTAAAGCGCGTCGACAGATCGAATTATGCTGGGACGCGTGCTAGCGCGGCGGCAGAGGACCAAACAAACCCAAAAGATTAATTTATGTGCGAACGGGCCGAATGCACGTGACTGCGCAGCCCTTAATCGAGGGCCAGACGGTGGTTCGATGGGCGGATTTTTTTTTGATGTCATGGTCGAGCACGGAGCTGATGGGGGTTGGTACGGAAATGATTCTAGGTCTGCTGCCATAATACAACCCATTAATTATATATACTGTTCAAGTTAAAATGTTTCTAAAGATTAATTCGTTTTTTTAAATAAATGATAAAATATTTATTTATTCATTTAATCAAACGTTTTCACCCGTGTTTGAAACAATTTTTAAACTAAACTTCTGGTATTCCTTTTAACACGCACCGGTCCACAGGCCCATACAGAGTAAAAAAAGGTAAAAAAATATAAAGAAATTATATTAATTTATTACATTAAACCACATGTATTACCGATTTGAATTGCAAAATAATAATGACTATTAAAATTGATTACCAAAATTTTTAACCTATTTTTTTTCGTCATTTTATAAAGGAGTGAAAAATTAACAAAAAAAGTAAACTAAAAACGAAATTCATATCATAGACCTAAACGCACTTTAAAAGTGATTTTTAAGATGGCTAATCGCCTACAGTTCAGACATAATGGCATAATGACCTCCCTTTTTGTTCTTCAACTCTCTCTGGTACAGGTTCATTGGCAACACCACATATTTCTCGTAAAGGGTCTTTTAGTTTTTAGTAAAAGGTCTTTTAGTTCCTTGAACAGTCGTATTGGGCACACAGCTTGTCTACGATATCTACTCCCCCTTTAGCCACATTGTAAAGTTTTATCAGTTTGGATTTTTAACTATCAAATCAGTTGAAAGCAAAAAAAAAATTGTTCCTCTTTGGAATATAGAGTACAAGGTAGTAGTATATTGAAAAGCAAACAGTGAAGACCTAATTCCTTAGGTAATTCTGTGTTATTTTTTATGATTGTACCTAGTAGAGTCAGCCTTTTCGACTTTAGACTTTCAGCTAAGGGCAAACTTGTGAACCAATTACCTGTTGTAATATCACGGTTTGAGTTAATAATATGTTCGGTCAAGCGCTCTATAATACTTTGGCTACTAGTATTTAATTGATTTGGTCCCTGAGGCTGTCGTCCAACGTAAACCTCCATTGCACTAGCATAAAACGTTTCAATTCAGCAGGTAAAAATACATAAGAATCAGCAGTTCCTGAACTCGAAACATTTACACTACTAGTTTTACACTATCAGTATTAGTAGTATTGTTATTGCTCAGTACGATTACTCAGTAAGATTCTTTATATTCCGACCTTCATATTCAACGAGATTTATTTTCAACAGCTTCTGTCATCACGACGAATTGCGTGGCAGATATGGAAGATTATTAAAAAATAATAGCTGTAAAAATGTTAAAATAATTTAAGTAATGTCTGAATGATTGTGGCTTGTTCATATATTGTTTTTCTTTATTTGGGTTTTTCGCCACGATCTAAAACTCAAAAAAATCAAAAATATATGTTCTTATGTAAATAAAGAATCACTGGGTAAAAACAAAAAACCAAATGGAGACTTGGAGACCAACTCCGTTTGGTTTTTTGTGTTTACTCAGTGATTCTTTATTTACATAAGAACATATATTTTTGATATTTTTTGAATATTATTTTTTAGATAAAATTTCGAACATTAAAATTACAAACCAAAATTTAATTAGTTAGTTTTGACGTGGTGAGTTTATTTACTAATGTACCAGTTGATAAATCACTTTTAACAGTTAGAAAAAGATTAGAACATGACGCAAGATTAAAAGACCGCGCTAATCTAAACATAAATACAATTTTGGAATTATAAACTCTGTGCTTAAAAACCACATATTTTCAATTAGAAAATTATTATTATCAACAAAATTTCGGAATGGCAATGGGTTCTTCTCTTTCTCCTTTGATGAGTAATATCTTCATAGAGGAACTCGAGAATGACATTAAATAAATCTCTTAAAAAGCCATTAATATGGCTTAGATATGTTGATGATATTTTTGCTATATGGCAACATAGCATTGACGATCTCAATATTTTTTTACAAGATATAATTTCTCGAGAGCCTACAATTAAGTTTACTTTAGAGATGGAGAAGGAGAATAAATTGCCATTCCTCGACGCTTTAATATTAAAACAAAACAGCACATTAAAATCTACAGTTTACAGAAAACCGACAAACACAGTAGATATCTCAATTTCTTTTCCAATCACTCAAAATCGGTCAAAATAGGAGTAATTAAAAGTTTATATGACAGAGCAAAACTTGTTTATACTGACAGTGATACACTACAAAAAGAAACAAATCACATAAAAAACATTTTAATAAAAAACAATTTCCCAAAAAAATTTATAGATAAATCGTTTAAAACTTTTCATACCAGACAAAACAGGCAAGTTATTAATAACAATAATAATAACTCTCAAACAATTAAGCTCACAACTTCTTAGAACCGCTGTATTTCTGACACAATTAAAAGAGTAGGAATAGAATACAGCATAAGAACAACATTTAAAACAAAAAATACTCTTAGATCTCTATTAACAAAAAATCAAACAACACACAACAAAATACCAAAAATGTGGTTTATAAAATTCCCTACGAATGTGGCAAATTCTATATAGGTGAGATATCTAAACCGTTAGATGTTAGAATAAAAGAGCATAACAAATCTTAGAAAGGGCGATTTTAATAAATCTAGAATTTGTCAACACGCATGGGAATCGGGACATAAAATCATTATAATCATTCCAAAACGTTATTTAAAGAAGCGGTAACAAAATACAGAAGATTAAAAGAAACCGTTATAATTAATTTAAATAAAAATAACTGTATTGCTATGCCTTCGGTAGATTTAAATTCAATATGGTTCCCGATTCTAAAGAATATAATTAAAAACTTCACCTATATATATTTTTTTGGTAGTATGTCACTGTCATTAAAAACTTATTGTCAATGTAAGTATCATTGACATACACAAAAAACATATATTTACTTTCTATCTTTTCATAATTTATGGAAACTAATATACTTTATTTTTAGATTCGTTTTGAAAACGGGAGGAGAATACCTCCCGAAACGTTAACGTTAAAAGTTTGTATGTTTTTTAGAACATTTTTATATTTTTAAAATTTTTTTCGTCAGGCAAATTTATTACAAAAAAGAATCACTGAGCAAACTGAAATTTGAGAAACGGAGACCTTGGAGACCAAATGGAGAGTTAAATACTTTAACGTTAACGTTTCGGGAAGTATTCTCCTCCTTATTTATTATTATTTATTATTCCTCTTATTTACATAAGAACAGATATTTTTGATATTTTTTGAGTTTTAGATGGTGGCGAAAAACTCAAATAAAGAAAAAATATGTTAACATAATGTTTCACTATTGGCCTACAAGCTTTTTGATCAACCCTTATGTGTAGATTCATTAATCCCTCGTTTTTAAATGTGTGAATGAGTAAAATAATCGATATATTTAAAAGATTAATAAATCTTTAAGTGGATAGATAGATTGAGATAATTATACCGTGGGCTACTAGAAGAATCGATCGAAGAGATCAAAATTCAATACTTTTATGATAATCTCTATGATGTAATGTATGGACAAATTGAGGTTTATATGGACGAAATTTATTATCTTTTAACTTTTTTGAAATTGTATTTTTAGCTATTTTATTTGGTGACAAAAATGCTCTTTAATTACGTAAAGAATATTTTCTACTGCAGATAAATAACATTATATTTAACATCATAATCTCATTGGTAACGCGTTTCCGAGGCTTGTTATTGAATTTAGTTTTAAAATCTCTATATTTTTTCAACTTTTCTAGTATTTTTCTTACTTTTGTTTTTCAAATTTTCTTCTGCTTTCCGATACTTTAATTTTACCATTAATACAATTACTATTTTATCTTTCAAACTCAATATAGTACTACTAACACTGCGTCGAAATAATAAATAAATAAATTTAATGTTATTAAAAAGTGGACAAAAATTCCTTTAAAAAATTATTTTTTAAAGTACAACTACATGTTTCAATATCTTTGTAATTCAAAAAATAACTATTCTTCATTATTTTGAATATTTTAAGAACTGACTTCATTTGTAGAATTGAATATATAAAAAAACACATTTTTAATAATTTCAACGTTTTTTATAAAACTTTTTAATTGCTCAATCGAACTGCTTAAAAGCGATGAGGACAATAACTTTCAATCTAAACGCGAGCAATGTACGTCTTGCATCTCCCCTGTATAACAACACGTTCTATACGAGGGTACATCACCAAATCTAATCCATCATAATTTATTAAGGTTCTAGTTCACAGATTTATGATGATCCCATGGCAAACACCATGGTTACCCAGATAAACAGCCGCACGGGCTTAGTTTTCGCTGCCAGATTTGTTTTTAACGAGTCCGATCGACGTGAGAAACGGGCCGGCTACGAAACGAGGGTGCGTAAAATTTAAATTCATATCGTTGGCGCGCTCGTTGTTTGACGTAGCGCGGTAGTTGATAAAAACGTAATTTATTACCGGGGGGAATTAATACCGAATTAAAAGTATTTAAAATAAAGGACGATCAACGCTATGGGATGGTGGTATTAGCATTAGTTTTCAATGTGAAAATAACGAATCACATTCAGAATAATCTTAAAATACTCTATGATGGTCGTAAGCTATGAGGGTCGTTCGTTCGTTGAATGTCTTGTAACTGACATTTAAAATGTTCTTCGTCAGAAAACAACTGTTTAAAATTCAAATTGGGTTTTTGAATAAAAAATAACTATTGATTTTATTACTTTATTTTAAAGCTTTATCATAAATATTATTGATGATCGATATATATATATATATATATATATATATATATATATATATATATATATATATATATATATATATATGATGAAGTGGTCCAGCTTCTATACAAGGAGAAATGTAGATACAAAATCCTGATGGGTGATTTTAATGCCAGAATTGGAACAACAAGAACCTTCGAAAATGCAACTGGCCCATATGGAACTGGTGATCGAGACAACAGAGGTGACAGATTGGTTGATTTTGCTGAAGAACAAGCACTTTATATTATGAATTCGTTCTATAAGAAAAATATCACCAGAAAATAGACATGGAAAAGTCCATCTGGGTTCACAAGTGAAATTGACTACATCATGACCAACGATAAAACAATATTTACCAATTGTACTGTCCTTAACAATTTTAATGTTGGAAGTGACCACCGAATGGTACGAGCAAAGGTTATGTTTAATTGTCGAAGAGAAAGCGAAAGACTGGTAAGATCAAAAAAGGCCAAAGTGGATTCTGGGAATCTGCTGGAGAGAGGAAGCGATTTTGACATTGCTTTGTCAAACCGGTTTGCTGTGTTACAAGATCCGGAGGAAGTGGAATTATCAGTTCAATATGAAAAAATCGCCAACAATGTGATTCAAATGGCTGCTTCAATGGCACCAGAAGACAAATGTCTCAAACAGACAAAAATCTTCAGTGAGACCATTGATTTAATGAAGAAACGGTGGGCAATGAGAAATGCAGGTAGTACTCTGGCAAGGTCGAGTATACTGAGCTCTGTAAAACTATAAGAAAATGTATCAGAGAGGACACGTACCGATTCAACATGCAGCTATTGCAAAAAACCCTGGAAGAAAAGAAAGGAATTAATAAGGCTAAACAGAAGCTGAGAAACAAAAGAACGCAAATATATGCCTTAAGGCGTGAAGATGGCACAGTATGCAGGGCGCGTAAGCAAATATTAGAGACACAATACCCACGAAAGAACAAATGCCAGATATCCTAGTGGAGGAAGTAACAAATGTTATAGAATCGATGGAAAACGGCAAAGTCTCAGGAAAGGACAGTGTAACTGTCGAAATGTTAAAATCTGGTGGTCGGTCATTATATAAAACACTGGCAAAATTATATTCAAAATGCTTCCAAGCACAAAAATGACCTGACTTATGGAAAATGCAGGAGTGATCCTTTTACATAAAAAGGGAGCACTTATTATTATTATTATGACAAACATGATTCATCGATCATCTCAGCCTAGGCTGGTCGAGTATACAACGCCAAGATGAGGAGGCAGTTCAGCGTCTCCCATTCAGCTTAGTACCTTACGAACAATGTGGCAAGTTTGTAAGAGAACTGCTCGTTGTCCTACTGTAGTAATCAATTTGGAAACACCAAAAATTTCTAGGTTTTTGGAAAAGGTTTTGCTTACTAGGCCTTCGGTGGATATAACAAAACGTAACACCTCCACTTTTTGGAGTTTCTATTGATTTTTCAGATCAATTGCAAGAGTTTCGTACTTCGTGCCCTTTTCCATTTCAGTTTTTCTGATGTTGTGAGAGAGTGCTATCGCAATGTCAATTATGAAAGCTCTTCTCTGCTTTTTGTTAATTAGAACAATATCCGGCTTATTATAGTCAATCGTACGCTCGCTTTTTGTAGACGAACTGGGATGTAAACATCGGAAATTTGTCAATGTTTTTCCTGTCAATCTATCAAGTTCATCAAGATTTGTTGCAGACCATTTAACAATACCAAAAGAATATGTTAGAGTTGGCACCGCCCAGCCATTGATCGCTTTAATGAGGTTTCTACCGTTCAGTTTGGTTTTTAGGAGTTTTGTTAGACGTTTTTGGTACAAACTGGAATGATCCAATTTATGGGTTTGAAGCATTTCTAAATATTTGTATGGGTCTTATTATTCTTCCGCTCATCCTTTCTGTAGAATCTCAGCTCATGCTGGCCGATATTTCAATGCCAAGATGAAAAAGCAATTCAGCTCCTCTCACCCTAGCATCTTACGAACATATATGGGTCGTATGGAACATGGTCGTGTATGGAACATATATGGTACGAACATAGGTATGGATCTTATTATTAATATTATTATTATTATTTGTAGGGTGTCACGAGAAAGTTACCTTTTGTTCAACTTAACCGTAAAAACTATAATTGCACTGTAAAACGACGTGTATGTCTAGAACATAAAGTTCGGAACAAACCTTATAATATACATATAATGGTAACAAAAAACAATATAAATCATAATTAGAAAAAGAAAACACATACATACTACTTAAATCACTAAATTTATTTCAATAAAAAATACACCGTTAAATATACATAATCAAACTTTCCTTAACTAGGATAATATCAATAATATATTACAATAGATTATAATATGTAAAATATATTAATAATCAATTCAAAATTAAAACAACCACTATCCAAAATTATATATATATATATATATATATATATATATATATATATATATATATATATATATATATATATATATATATATATATACATATATATATATATATATATATATATATATATATATATATATATATATATATATATATATATATATATATATTTGACATATACATATATATATATATATATATATATATATATATATATATATATATATATATATATATATATATATATATATATATATATTTGATTGCTTTGATTCAAGTTTGCAATGCTTTTAAAACTACACCGATTCTTCAAATCACTACACTAAACTATATTAACAATATTTTTAAAAATATCCACTCATACTACATTATTGCTTTGATTAAAGTTTTCAGTATTTTTAAAACGATGGCGATTTTTCGCCTTACATGTACTACAAACCACCAGATTAGACTCTTGATTTAATGATATTTGCAAATATAAATAAATCTGGCTGCTAAGTCTAATGCATGACCAGCCAGAGGTTTCCCAAATACGAGCAGTCACCTATACCATTTTTTTTTTGAGTGGAAAACTTTTATAGTCGAAGTGTGGGAATCTCGTGTTCTACCTACTAGAAAACCATTATGTATCGCAACATATCATGGAACCACCGTTCAGCCCACCATCAGTCTTCAATGCCTATAATAAATTTCTAACCTATGTTTAAACATACCCTATCAAATGAATATGTATAATCAATAGATAAAATGTACCAAAATCCTGAAAAACATTAAATATTTAAACTGTTTTGTATTATTTATAATAGAAATATACCATTTTCTTTACTTTTTGTTTGGATAGTCTAGTTTGGATGTCTATGTCTTTTTTTTTGCATACTCGTTCTGATGTTTGTTTTGATTTAATGGAAAACTGCTTTGCCAATCTTTAATTTAACTAGTTCATGCTCATCCAACTGATAATACAAATTTCTGCACTCTTCGACCATCTACAAATTAGATTATCCTGTAAAACATTTATAAATATGAGACTTTTCATAAACAATTGCATTCCAAATGAGTAGTAGAATTTTGTTCTTGTCTATTAGCGCTTTGTTCAATATTATTCGTGTCCTACAAAATAGAGAATTCTGTATTGCTTTCTCATTGTTAATACCCTCGGTTGTGTTGCTACATGTAAATTCTTTGCCTACACCCAGGAATCTTCCTTCTTATTTATTAGGCACGTTAATTACACTAATTAAATAACTAGTTAAATAAAATAGTAAAAAAGTAAATAAAGTTATAAAAAGTAATGTAACAAAGACGTTGGAAAAAGACGACATGCAAACACAACAACAAATGGTAAAGAGGGCAAATTTTGGTGGCCGAACGATTTTTGATCGTCTGCGTGTTATAGGAATGATCCAGAAGGCCGGAAAATGGCTACCACATCAGCTGAACGACCGACAGATGGAAAAGCGACAAATAGTCTGTGAAGTTTTGCTTTCTCGACATGGAACTTTTTTATAGCGGATGGTCCCTGGAGACGAAAAATGAATATATTTCGAAAACCCAAAACGCAGAAAATCATGGGTTGACCCATCAAAACCATCAACATCACCAGCGAGACCGAATCGCTTTGGAAAGAAGACAATGTTATGTATTTGGTAGGATGAAAAAGGTCTCGTGAGCTTCTGAAACCAGGTATAACAGTTAATAAGTGATGAGAATGGGTGAATAGTTACGGAAAAGTGATTTTGTAGCACAACCAACCCCCCCATGACGCACAGCGAAAGTGCCGTCGTACTAGACTAGAACCTTTCTGAATGAATTTTCATCGATGTCTTACGCACTTTCCATTAAACATTTCAACCATTACGGAGATGTCGAAAAATATCTTGATGTTTGAACCACCTCAAAATATGTACGGTTTTTCTGACAGGGCACCCACAAATTGCCGGAGATATAGTAAACAGGTGCAACTAACAATAGCGCATAGTTTGAATAAACCATTTTTTAACTTTTTCTCAAATTAAACGTGTTTTTTTTAAGAAAAAATAAGAATTATTTCATAGCCATTCCTGGTATTCTATAATAGTTGCAAGGTATGACTATCGTTCATTCAGATCAGTGAGATATGTAACTATATGCCCTAGAATTCCTGATTTTCTATGCGTGAAAATGTCTCGTATCTGATATTTAAAATATATCTCCTCAGAAAACCAATCTTTAGAATTCAAATTGGATAAAGCATCATCCCTGTCATTTTAAGACCAATAAAGGCTTTTATTTCATCAACGGTTATAAGTTTTGCATTCTTATTTCTTCACTCAGTGCCACCAAAATAAGAGAGCAAACAAGCGGTTATTCCTTCAATATATTTTTCTTTTCAATTACGTAAATGGGTAATAGTTGATTTCGATCATTTCTGGCATCGCCAATTTATACGAATGTCATAAATTACAGTGTGGAGTAACTATAGAATGGCGAGAAACCGTCATGCGGCTAAACATGAAACTTGAAACATACAAAGAGATGAAATTTCAAAGACCAAATATAGGCACTACAATATCAGATTGTTCTTAAGGGATTACATCAACTTGGCGCTCGGAAAAATAGGTTTAAAACTAATAATTTTTTTCGATGCAGTTATTAAATTTATAAAATAATCTTTTTTTTACACATAAATATAGTACTTACGTAAATAATTTTAAATCATCATATATCCCGTTTATAGCGCTATCCGCCTTTGGGTTCCTAATCGCCAGTTATTTCTATCCTCCCAGTCATCCTCCGAGAGATTCCTTGCCGACATAGCTTTTGTTATTCCATGCAACCATGTTATGGGCGGTCTTCCTCTTTTCCTCCTTTCCGTAGGCATCCACTCCAGAATCCTTTTAGGTAGTCTTTCCCTTGGCATTCGCCTCACATGTCCATACCAGCCTAGTTGTTTCCTTTCGATGTCATCAATTATTGTGTGTTCTACCCTCATTAAATTTCTGACGTCCTCATTTCTAACATGTTCAAGTCTAGATTTACCTGCCGATCTTCTCCAGAAATCCATTTCCACTGCAATTAGGCTGTTTTTTTGCTTGTTTGTCAGCTGCCATACTTCCCTGCCATAAATCAGTGTGGGTTGTAATATAGAGTTATAAATTTTCTGTTTTGTCTCTGCTCTAATATTTTTTTGCCATAATATTGAGTTCAATGCTCCGATAACCTTCTTTCCCTTTGTTATTCTGTCTTTTATTGTTTCGTTGTTTCGGCCAGTCTTGTTGAGTCTTGAGCCCAGATATACGTATTCCTCGCAGCACTTGATATATTCGTTGTCCAGAATCAGATCTCCTGGTAGTTGTTCTTGTCCAATGTTCAAATATTGTGTCTTCTCTGTGTTAATTTGCAATCCCCATCTCCTGTATTCTTCGAATAGTTTCCGCGCCATATATTCCAGGTCTTCCTTATCCTGGGCGATCACCACCTGATCATCAGCGTAGTGTAATGTATATAGAGTTGTATCCTCTATTGTTATTCCCATGCCATTACTCTTCCGTTTCCATAACCTCAGCGCTTCATCGATGTATATATTAAATAGGGTAGGTGACAAAGAACATCCCTGGCGTAAGCCTTTAGTTACGTTGAAGCCTTTTGAAAGTTTATTACCCATTTTTATTCTAGATGTTGTGTTTCTATAGAATTCCTTAATGGCATTTGTAATAGTCACATTAATATTAGATTTCTCTAGGACTTCCCATAGTTTCACAATAGGGACCGTATCGTATGCTTTTGTTAGATCTACTAGAAGTAGGTGTACATCTTGTGACCGCATTGTCTTCTTTTCAATAATTTGTGTTAGGCAGAAAATATTGTCTATTGTTGATCTACCTGCCCTAAAGCCGTTTTGTTCTTCAGATTCGTAGGGATTATATTCTTCACATATGAGATCCTTTAATATTTTTCCATAAAGTCGACTTAATGTACTCGTCACCGTTATACCTCGATAGTTGTTGCAGTTCTTTTTGTTGCCCTTTTTATGTATAGATGTAAACCAGCCTTCTTTCCAGCATTGTGGAACTGGTTCCCCATTTAAACATCGGTTGAAAATTTCTGTCAGGATCTTAAAAAGTTGTTCCGTTCCATTTTTTATTAGTTCTGCAGGGATACCTTCCGGGCCTGCGGCCCGACCTTTTTTTAATAAGTATATGGCTTTCTTTGTCCTGTCCAGATCAAGAGCTATGGGTTCTCCAACAATTCGGATTTTCTTGGGAGACTTGTTCATATATTCTGTTCTTTGCTCTGTCAGAAGTGATTTATAGTGCTCCTCCCATTGTTGGGCTGTAATTGGGTTTATATTTATTTCATTTCTCGTTTGTGACCTTAGATTCTTTATAAATCTCCATGATTCACTAGATTTACGCCCACCTATATATCCATCTAATTCTTGGCATTTGTTTTCCCAAATTTGATTCTTTGCTTGAACCACAGCCTGTTTGAATATCGATGTAGCTTCTTTGTATTTCTGTCTGTCTTCTTGCCTCTTTGAACTCATCCATTTTTCATGGAGCTTTTGTTTTTTGTTCTTCATTTGTTGTAGTTGATCGTTCCACCAGTACTTCCTAGCTTTGGGATATGTTTGTTTAATTCCTAGGGATTCTTTGGCTGCTTGGTGTATTCCTTCTGTTACATTTTTAAGTAGAGATTCAGTTGAACTATTCTCGGGAACCTTTATTAATCTTCCATCTAGTCTATTCTTATATAAAGTTCTCGTACTTTCATTTTCCAGGCTTGATAGATTGTATCGAGTATCTGTATTGCTTTCCAGATTTTCATTTTTAGGTTGTTAAAAAATAATTTTAAATAATAAACAATATTTTTTTTTTTAAATGACGGAGATATGAGCCATCAAGTAGGACCTTCTTTTATAAATCCTTGCTGATGGTGTAATTATTTTCTCTCTCAGGCATCGTCTGAAAAATACAAAATATTTTTATTCTTGTATTCTAGGGCGAAGGCGCTTCATAAGAATTTTTTTGTAGAAATGACAGCTGCTTAAAAAAAAGAGATTTTTATTGAAACTTTGAGATTAAAAAATGTATAACTTATCAATGTCCCATCCGATAAATACATCTTGTACACCAGTTTGAAAAACGTAGTTTAAAAAAAAACGCAAAAGAAAAAACAGTACGGCGTTAGCGTTTTAAAATCAAATCTTTTTTTTTAATTCCCTTCAATCTGCGATTCCTGGACCATACATGAGGTTTTCCATTTTTGCTGCGACGTCCTCCGACTCCTTTTGAGTAGCTCTTTTCAATTTCCTAGTCTCTTTAGTCTCATGTTGGGCGCTGATGTTGGCTATAGATGTTCGTTGAGAATCCAAATTCTTGGCAAATTGCAGTTGGACCAATTACAAGGTTTAATAATTGCATTATTTATAATACACTAGTATATTCATGATTAAATATACTAGCTGCAATATAAGATGCAATTTCAACAATTTTTGCCCAGTGTAACAAATAAACAAATAATAAAATGTTTGGATAAAATACAACACAAACGAGTGTACACAATTAGTAAATAAATATCACAGTGCTACATCCTTGTTCAAGATCTATTCGATTGCAGAAAGGTAAGAAAATTCGTGTTGGGTCCAGTGAATACCCTCATTATATGTCTGCATTTATTGGCTATATGGGAAACGATTTGACATTAGGCTGAAGGCAGCTTTTCTTATTTGTATATCAGGTCGGCCCATGGCCCGTTCTTATTCGGTTGACAGGCATGCCCTGGGAGATCAATCGCGTCAGATTTTTGCTTAGCAGACATATTCATATGGATATCAGGTGGTGTGGAATGTCCCCATTCCTGCACCCACTGTTGTATGTCCATCTGATAGAGGATGTACTGACAATATCGTCGTATATTGGGAGATTGGGAGCTTCGACAAATTTCTCTATTGTCTGAAAAAAAAAACGTGTGGTTGGGCATTATTTTCGGCAACCTCAATTTTTTTTCATTGAACCTTGTTGTACACGATCAACTTTTCATCACCAGTTACCATTCGCCTCAGAATGTTTTTTAACAAAAGTACGAACGAAGAGATTCCGCCCAGTAAATTGTGCCCAATAAATTCGTGAAGGATTCGTGAAGGTTAAATGGCCAGAGCCATGCCAGTCATCCAGGTCAAAATCTCCGCCCCTGAATCGACTAAACCACTTTTGAAACGTTGGTCTAGTCTGTTGATCTAATCTTTAGCTTGGTTTTCGAGATAGTCCTGAGGCTCCTATTCATATTATCTATTAGCCCTTGTCCAGGAGGGGTTTCGAGAACAACAGGTATGTTCTTGGGGCTTTTTGGTAGCCGAGGTGGTCCGTCTTTCGGTTTTTAAAATTGATCTTGGTAGATTTCAGAAGGTTAGTTAAAAACTATAGTCCGGATTCCGGAGCCGCAAGGTCCGAATTCGGTGAACTGGTACGATAGAAGATCGCGTTTCTTGGCTAGTTTTTTTTGATGTGGAAAGGGGTTTGGGTTGGGTGGACATTGGAGGCTTCATCCCATTGGTGCTGGATTTTGGTGCCAGTATTTCTTGCTAGTCTTGATGTGAGAGAAGTAAGTCTAAGTGTGACTGAATTGGACCCAAAACCCTTTGAAGTTTGATCGCAAGTCCCACCATGAACAAAGTTGGTCAGTTCACTCCATTCTATGGTTTGTAACAGCAATGGCACAGCAGGTTCGTGGAGAATATTAAAATTATTCAAAAACAAAGACTTTTTCCGTGTTCCACATAACAATTGTTCAATTCAGAAATTACTAATAACCACAGGAATTAATAATATTTAAATAAATATTACTAGTCCAACAAATATTTTCCTTTACAGTAGTAAAAAGGTCAATTAATGGAAAATCCCTATGAATTTTAAATACAACTCTATACAATAGAGGTTTTTGGGAAAAGTAGAATGTTTTTGTTATCTGTTTATAAACCTATAAGTCAATTACACAAATAACTCTCCAGCTGAATGTTATAATAAATCTATGTTTATCAGCTATAAAAAAGATATCAGAAAATTTTACTGGGTAATTTATAAACTTGATGACGTAGCGCTCAAATTGAACTAAATGAAAACTTTTGAATGGCGTGATAAAACCGAAGTTAACGACAAAAACTTCGCCACTGTCTCGAAGTTCCGTAAGCAAACGAAGAAAAAACTGCCACTTTCATAAAAACAAGACCTTTGACAGCTGTAAAAAAGTTCCCATTTCCAAATTTTATGATATCGGCCCCAGTGCGCCAAACGATCATAATAAAGGACCACCACGCATAACTCCAAGACGAAGGAAACCCAATAATCGTTAGGGAAGGGCGCAGAGGTGCGACTGTCTGTCCCCCTTTTTCTGTTACGCGGAGCGTTTTCGGTGTTGCGTAAGTGTGACTCAGGAAGGAACACTTTAAAATTTTAATCGTTTTAGAGGTTCGGCACGAGGATTCGTTCACCAGCGCTCTCTGACGCCCGATTTCTGTATGCGAGACGTGTCTTTTCGATTGATGTTTTCCAACGAGGGGGCGGCTTTTTTTCACTTCGAGCATTGTACAGATAGTAAGGGGACGGATGGGAGGGAGGGGGTATGGAAATGAGGAAAAATTAAGTTAGTATAACTTGAACTGGGAAAATTGAGTTTTAATTTTAGATAAATGGTTTAGCGTTTCGGGATATTGGAAGTGATTTAGTCCGGATAAAGTGTTGAAGCGTTAAGACGTTATTAAATTTAGGTGGTTGTGATTGGAAAAACATTTTTCTACATCGACAATATACGTACTCGTATTTAAATGGATGTTCAATGAATTCATATCGATGGAGTTGCAACTTTCAAAAATGTTTTTCGACGATTTGTCGTATACCAAATATGAATATGGTGGTCTTCGAGTCATTTTTTTGTTTTGAACTCCGATATTTTGACAGATATAGTCTATGAACAGCGTGTTATTATATTACATTACAAATTCGTTGAAAATTTGACGGATAATTTTTGGTCGAAAAAATGCAGCAAATAAGTCAACTAAAGATTGATTTAAAAAAAAATTATAAGACTGGGTCAGTAATGGAGCCAACACGTCATAAGTATAAACGTGTTATAAAGGTCCGGTGAGAATATTGCCATGGCTAGTTAAAGTGCCTCGCAAATCCGAGAATATCGATTGGAAAGCGTACTCAACTATTAAACATTTCAAGAAGTTGCCATCAGCTACTACTCACTAAAGACCCCACCACATTTACATGTGAGGGGGGGGTACAATTACAAATTTACTAATGAAAAAGTATAAATGACCTCAGAGATTTTTGCAAATGAATTGCAGGAATGGGATGCTGAGTTACGCCGTAAAAATTGAAGAATCAGACTCTTAATGAACAACTGCCCAGCTCATCCAGTTAGTGTTTAAGTTTAATATACACCCTATATCCATAGTGTTTTATCCATAGTTTAAAAAGCTATTATTGTAGGCTTCTTCTCTTGAAAATGGAAAATTTTATTTACAGTGGTGGGAAAAATTGTACTATTGATTTTTTGGAGGCAAAACGCTTCATTCCTTTGGCATGGCGGAGGGTATCGAAACAAACAATTGTTAATTGTTTTTAACACGGCGGTTTTCTAAAGGCTAAGAATGATTTTGATTCAGACAATGATCTGCTATTAGTCTATTGACCGAAGAAAAATCAACAGAAAGAAAATTATAACAATTTTCAAGATAATCATCCATGTGGTGAAAATGATTTCAATCAATTTGTCCATGTTGATGACAAACTTGTGAGTGTTGAATACTTAGATGATGATGCCATTGTCCTTTTTGTCTTTTTAGTTCCGAGTTTTGTTCACATTCATGATGATGCGGGTAAGGAAGATGAAGAAGAAGAATTTTTGAATATGGAATCGATAACAATACATGTTCCAACTTCGACAGAAGCACTTCGATATATCGACTGCGTTCGTCATTCAATCAAGAAATACTCCCCAGTGTTTTAAATCGACTAGTCGAAGTGGAATTTCATATTCCGTGGATGTTCATTTCGCAAAGAAAAAAACAAACCACAATAACGGATTTTTTCAAATAAGACTATTGAAAACTGTTGTTAATGTACTTATATATCCCATTAGATATTTATGTACCTGAAAGGTATATATGTACGTACCTATGTTTTAATTGTTTTATTAATAAAAAAATTAGCTTCTGATATGTATGAGTATTAATTATCGTTTAGTGCGAACTTTGCTTATAACGATCCATTTTCGTCGGTCCCTTAGGTTCGTTCTAAGGGAATATTACTGTATATATGTATATATATGTATATATATATATATATATATATATATATATATATATATATATATATATATATATATATATATATATATAGATATATTATATATATATATATATATATATATATATATATATATATATATATATATATATATATATATATATATATCTATATACATACATATATATATATATATATATATATATATATATATATATATATATATATATATATATATATATATATATATATATATACTCAACATAAAGCGGGTGCCGGGCGAAAGGCCTGGTTACAAGATCTGGCAAAAATAAGAAAAAAAAACCATGTCACCGTGCGAAGTGATAAGGCGTGTTTTTGAAAATTTTGAAATTCGACACCCTAAGCTATATCTTCAGGTACTGTGATCACAAATTTCAGAATTTTTCAGTGTTATTTTTTATAACGTGATCTTAAATAACCATACATAGTCGCAGTCACAAATCAAACAATGAACGTAGTTAATTTAGCAAAAGAAAATTTCATTGAGTCGTGGGTTAAGAAATTATGTCAGCTAACTTTGATACTTCACTTTTCTTTTCAACAACATATTTGAAAAAAATTATATTACCATACCCTGGGCAAGTTATTTCAAAAGATGGCCTCTTTGGTTAATATTTCAGAATGGTATAACAATTGGCACTTTTCTTTTCATAAAAAATGCTATTGTTTATTTATTTTGCAAAAGGGCCATATTTCAAAAAACTCTTAACATGAATAAAACTTCTTTTGTGTGCTCAAAAATGGACTTCACCAGTGTAAATGAGATGGACAGATGTGATAGAGTGAGATTGATAGTGACCCTGCTCGACTACGAGTTAGAGAGAGACAGATTGACACTCAACTTTAAGTAATGTCTGAATGATTGTGGCTTGTTCATCTATTTTTTCTTTATTACGGTTTTTCGCCACGATCTAAAACTGAAAAAATACCAAAAATATGTGTTCTTATGTAAATAAAGAATCACTGGGTAAAAACAAAAAAACCAAACGGAGACAAATTTGTCCTAAAATTCAAAAATTCAAAAATGTTCTAAAAACATATACAAACTTTTAACGTTAACATTTCGCGAAGTATTCTCCTCCCGTTTTCAAAACGAATCTAAAAATAAAGTATATTAATTTCTATAAATTATGAAAAGATAGAAAGTAAATATATTTTTTGTGTAGGTTAATGATACTTACATTGACAATAAGTTTTTAATGACAGTGACATATGTCACTGTCATATAAATTAATATACTTTATTTTTAGATTCGTTTTGAAAACGGGAGGAGAATACTTACCGAAACATTAACGTTAAAAGTTTGTATATTGTTTTAGAACATTTTTATATTTTTAAAATTTTGTTCGTTAGGCAAATTTAGAATCACAGAAATTTGTCTCAGTTTGGTTTTCTTTTGTTTTATCCAGTGATTCTTTGTTTACTTAAGAACAGATTTTTTTCATATTTTTTGAGTTTTATATCCAGTTTGAGTTTTAAATCCAAATAAAGAAAAAAACTCAACTATAAGATGGCCAATTTTGTAAAGATTTCAATATAGTACAATTGGCATTTTTTAAAAACTTTCAATGGCGCTAACTACTTGGATTTTTTCCAAAACGATTTGCTTTGTTTGGAGATTTACTACTCAATATCTATAGAGAAGTATGGTTCTAACAAAATTGCGCGGGAAATGATTGCAAATTGGATACATATTGAAAGGAAATGTTTTGTTCAAAATAATCTAAAGAATCGTTGGTTAAATTTACGAAAGTACTTTCCCCTTGACCCCGTAATTTTCGACTAAAAATAAATGAAAAACATTCAATTTCTTACTAGAACACGCACTTAATACCAAATCAATGAGATTTTCTTTAAATTTCCGCTAAATTTTTTACCGGTACAGTCGTAAGCTCGTCAATAAATCTAAAAAGGAAATTAATTTCATTTTTACTAATTGGAAGTTGCCGCCGACCTTTTTCAAATATTTAAAAATCATTTCCTAATATTGAGATTTCGTATTAATCGCATCCAGGAATTTAATCTTTCGATGCTGGTATTTTTTTCCTGGCAATGTTTTCTTTGAATCTCTGTTATTTCGGACGAGTTGGGTATTGGTTTTGGATTAATTTCATTCGATTCTAATTGCCAAATACTCTTTATCCTTGTTAAGGATAAAACAATCGAATCGAGACGAAAAATATTCATTGCCTTTTGATTTTTAATAGTTTCTTAATTGCTTTTCAAGATATTCGTATCTTTGAGATTGACTACATTCAATTTGTAATTTACTCTATATACAGTGTGGTCCACAGTGTTGTTAACTTTTTGAAATAAAATTAAAAAAACAAGTTGATCAATTTTTATAAAATTGAAGGCTAACTAACGGGAGTTACGGGCAAAGAGAGATTGGAAGTACGGCAGCTGGATCCATCCTGTTGGAGCCAAGTGTTCTGAGTGTACCCTTCAAATTTTTGAAGAGCAGGAGTGAAAAAAGTGAAAGAACTAAAGAAAAAACGAACATTGGACCATCCCTTTTATTCCATATTTATTTGTGAATTTATTGAAGAGATCCATAAGATTTGGGGCAAATTTATCAATTTCATCGTTTTTCGCAGCTTATTTCTCCAATATTTGATGTAAGCCGCCTACAAACTTTTTCAAGTATCTCTATTTCTTCCTCTTTGTGGATAGTTAATCATGGCAATTCTCTTGACATCGTCTGCTAGTTTATCTGTGAACGTAGTTAATTTCTATGTCTCGTATATATTCTCCACGTTTGAATGATGTTCCATCATTCATCAGAACACCTCTCATTGTAGCCTGTCCATCACCACTTTTGTCTGAATATTATCTCCAATATATCCTGCAAAAAATAATAACAACAGCAAGCACCAGGCCCGTTAAGTATTATCACGAACATTTAGTCAACAATCACCTGCAAAATGGAACGGGAAACTGTTAAGGAAAAAATAAGGCTAGTCATAAGAACAATCCACCTAATAACTGGAACAAAAACAAAAAAATATTATAACAAAAACAAATTTAGTAAAACGCAAAGGGGGAAAAGAGAATATATAATATTACATCAGCAGTAGCAACAACTAAATAAATAAATAAATAAATAAACACTTTATTTAGCATACACAGCTAATAGTAGCAAAACAAAAGTAATATACACGATAAATAAAAGTAAGAACAATTTTAAGGAATCATAACAAAAGAAAATACAATGAAAAGGCAATAATTAACACTGTTCAAAATGATGGTTCAATGGTTTACATGATATCAGCACAGACATACATTAAGTAAAATGAGGCAAAACTATAGTATTGTACACAAGCCTCTTCGACCAGGGTGATCAATGTGACGATATACAACTAAAGAACCATTTTTTCCCAATCTGTCTACATAGATAACTGACATGATTACAATATGTTAGCTGAAGATCCAACAGTATTTAATTTCATTTACAATTTTAATATCATAATTGTTTATATTTATTTTTTAACCTAACTCATTAAATCTTTTGCAGTTTGCTTTAGACCCTATTACCATGCACCTTGTTTTTAGTTCGTTTAGACTAAGTTTAGTTTTCCAAGGCCATCTAAATAGTATTGCCAGTTCACTAATCAATGTTTCAACCATTTCAGGTAAATTACACCCAGACATAGATATGAGAGTATCATTCGCAAAAAGACTAATAAAGCACTTGGGCATATATCAAAAACAACCTCGGGGCCAAAACACTACCCTGAGGAACTCTCCAAGCACTCTCTTTGCCGACATTTTTCCCTCAACCCTCGTTCTATGATGTCTGTCTGTTAAGTAACTCTTGATCCATTTCAAGGCTTTTGATCTAACACCATAACTTAATAATTTTTTTACACAGTATATCCCGTACACTTACTCAACAGAGTTAAAATTGAAAAACTGGAGCAAAACAAAAACAAAAATGTGCAAAACGAAATATTGGGTTTTCAAGACAGTTCGGAGGAATATTTTTAAGCCAAGGAGAAAAATAAATAGTTACACAGGACTAAATAAATAGTTACAACAGGACATTTGGATATCGTTTGCAAAGTTAAAACCTGAACCTACCAAACTATTTTTGCATCAAGGGCTCCTTAACAGAACATTTGTTAAATAAAAAAAGAACAAAATATGGCGTAAATGCAAGGTATCGATGGTTCTTTTTAACTAATTGAAGGCAAATCAAAGCAAATCTGAACATAAACATTGTAAGTAGCACCGAAATTAATAATATGTAAATAATCATTACTAATTCAGTACAGACTTTTATTTACAAGCGTTAAAAGTGGAACAAGTAACGGAAAATCCCTACGCACTTTTCAGACAACCCGATACATACTTTTCTTAGCAAACTAATTTAATGTCAGTAAATTTTTCCAAGTAGGAAACTGAAAAAGACGGAGAACGCCACGGCAAAAGCACCACCCACTGCCAAACTTAGAAAATCGTCAACAGTGATTCTAATAAACGGCTTAGAAAAGGGGGCCGAATCCTCTTTAAGAGCAAGGCACAAAGAGAACGTCGAGTGTGTGCTTAAAATGTTTGAGTTTCGGCTCCCAACTAATTTCGTTCGAGCATCGTCAGAGCTTTTGATCTGGAGCGCATCCTAGTCGACCTTTTTTTCTTCTCTGACTTTTAATTGCGAGTTTGCATATTAACGTCGCCAACATTGTAAAAGAGCTATGTGTCGATCTTTGAAAAATATAGCTAAATGATTAAGATAACTGTGGAATTTTGAATTGTTTGAGATCATTGCAACGAATAACTCTACATAAATATTTTTTGTTGTAGCAATAGGGTGACAACAGATTATTGTAGTTATTATTGTGCCTCATTTTAAAGTTCTGACAGTCTGATTGAAGTCTGAACTCTTTATTCTTCAGTTCGATTCAACCAAAATGAAAGCAGGGTTTCAATTTGAAATTTTTGCGTCTCAATGAAATACACTGCGGGTTTGGAACCTTTGGGGTTACACTAACAAACTTTTATTACATTTTTTTCACAGTACACCAAAACACTATTTTTATATTATGGACGCACGTTTCGCTAACCATGTTAGCATCATCAGCAGATGATTAAAACTAAATTCTTATTCTAAAAACTCCTTACATTATATAATGCTTGCTTAGCATTGTGGGCGGGGCGACAATGCTAATCAAGCGACCAATAGCAAGTAAGGACCTAGAGGAGTAGGAACAGAGAACTCGAAGGAATAGGACCGTTGTATCTGTTTATACTACTGGTACATTTACTGATTTTTTTACTCTCATAAGCGTCTAATTGTCTATTGTTTGTTACATGTTTTATTAATCTTAAATTATTGATATCTATGCAATGATCATTCTCAAAAATATGTTGAGCAACACAAGATTTATCGGGCCTATTGTATCTTAATTGAGCTATGTGTTCTTTGAACCTAGTGCATGCAGTTTAGAAACTAAACTGTATGCACTGCCAAAAATTCATAAGCCTGAGAAATCTATGCGTCCAATTGTTTCGGCAATAGTTTCTCCGACTTATGATTTGGCAAACTGGCTATCAAAGGAATTTGAAAATTTACCTCATCGTGAACTTTCTTTCTCTATCAAAAATAGTTTGGAATTTATCGATAAAATCAAAAATATTAAATTACATGATGGTGAAGTTTTAGTTTCCTTTGATGTATCGTTATTGTTTCCGAGCGTACCTATTCCACATACCTTGGGTTACTTGAGGGGACTCGAAAATAGCCTCGACAACGATCTTGTATCTGAGTATATTGAGCTTACTACACTTTGCATGAAACAAAACTCTTTTCAGTTTAATAATACGTTTTTTTTAACAGCGAGAGAGGACCGCAATGGGGAATCCATTATCCCCCTTTTTAGCCAATCTATTCATGAGCAGGTTTGAGGTCGAGGCAAAAAGTTGTTTCAATTATTTCCCGAGAGTGTGGCTAAGGTATGTGGATGATATTTTTGCTGCTTTTGATACAAACGTTGACTCTATAGATAATTTTATCTCAAAATTAAATAATCGATTTCCTTCCATCAAATTTACATTTGAAATTGAAAACAATGATAGATTACCATTTCTAGATGTACTGATTATTAAAAATAGGGATAATTGTCTAGAGTTTGACATATATAGAAAAAATACCACTACACTTCCTAACGATTCTTATCATTGTATTGGTCATAAAATGGCTAGTTTCAATTTCTTAATGCATAGACTACTCAATTTTCCGCTTAATAACGAAATATATGAAATAGAGAGGAATTATATTAGGAATGTAGCTAAGTGTAATGGATTTGATCCCTCGTTGGTTGATAAGATTTCATCATAATTTAACGCGTGGCTTAAAAAATGTTTTTGAGAATGTCAATCTAAAACTGGTATACAGTGCTGGTTTAAACTTACGACATTTATTAGGTAATTCTAAAGATAAAACTCCTCCAATGGAATGGTCGGGTATTTATGAAATTTCTTGTAAGCATTGCGATCAAAGGTATGTTGGGCAAACGAGAAGATCAATTGGAACTAGGTTCAAAGAACACATAGCTCAATTAAGATACAATAGGCCCGATAAATCTTGTGATGCTCAACATATTTTTGAGAATGATCATTGCATAGATATCAATAATTGAAGATTAATAAAACATGTAACAAACAATAGACAATTAGACGCTTATGAGAGTATAAAAATAGGTAAATGTACCAGTAGTATGAACAGATACAACGGTCCTATTCCTTCGAGTTCTCTGTTCCTACTGCTCTAGGCCCTCACTTGCTAGTGGTGGCTTGATTAGCATTGTCGCCCCGCCCACAATGCTAAGCGAGCATTATATAAAGTAAGGAGTTTTTAGAATAAGAATTTAGTTTTATGATGATGATGATGCAGTTTTATGATGATGCTAACATGGCTAGCGAAACGTGCGTCCAGAATATAAAAATAGTGTTTTGGTGTATTGTGAAAAAATGTTTATAATAAATGTTTTCTCGATGAAATGTCGCTAATTCTGACACTGATTTCTATTTAATAGTTGACAATCCAAATTCATCATGTTGTTCGTTGACGAATGGAATCCGCATCCACGCAAAATTTGTAAAATCAAGATGTCGGAAATTATGTGAAAAATTCATTAGCAATCATCCAAGTGTTTAGTAAATATATTTTTGTTTGCTTTAATCTTAATTATGGCCCAGAGGTTATTTGAAAGTGAAAACATCAGACTTATTTTTTAAAGGAATGCTTTAAGAGTTACGAAACTCGAAGAGATTTACCACTAAACATCAAATCACTTTTTGAAACTTTCTTCGAGTTTAGTGTTTCACACCGAAGGTTCCAATAGAATAATTGAGCTTTAAGAATTCTTGAATTGATTTATTTAAAATATTTTTCTAAAATTTAACCAAGTAAACAATTTTAATAATAAAAGTAACATTTCCAAACTTTTGATTTTCATCAAAAACCCTTTCATTAATTTTTGAATGATATAGCCAACCCACTTCACAATAGTGTAGAAGTGAGGTATAATTAGCTTCATACAGCCTTGAAAACAACTTAACTTTTAAAGGACTCCATTGATGTAGTTTACAACTTTTGTAACCTTTGTACAAAAGTTGTTTTGATTGTCCAGATTGTCCAGATAATTTCGGGTGCTTTCTTTTTGCTTGAAGGCTATCAGTTCAACATAATTATAATATATATATATATATATATATATATATATATATATATATATATATATATATATATATATATATATATACCGTCCTCGAAGCGGTCGTCCAACCGCCGCGACCACTCCGGAGAACGTCCAGAAGTTCCGTTGCCGAATTCAACGAAATCCGAAGCGTTCGATGCGGAAGATGGCGAAAGAGCTCGGCGTTGATGAGAAAAGCATCCGCCACATCGCCAGGAGGAAGCTGGGACTGCGCAGCTGCAAGATCGCTCGCGTCGCGATGAAGGCAAAATGACTCGAGAAATCTCGTCGGATGCTTCGTCTGCTCGGTGGTGCGCGCCTGTCGAAAGTGCTCTTCACCGACGAGAAGATCGTTACCATCGAGCCGCTCCACAACCGTCAGAATCGCCGTCAACTGCTCAGGAAAGGTCAGCAGAAGACCGCGGCTGCAAAAACCATCGGCCGCAGCCATTTTCCGTCATGGTCTGGGCCGGGATCTGCTCTACCGGAAAGACGCCACTGGTCTTCATCGAGCGGAACGTCAAGATCAATGCTGCCAGCTACCAACAGCGTGTCCTCCGCGACGTACTGGAGCCGTGGGCGGCGCAGCACTTTGGCCCAGCTGCATTCACGCTTTAGCAAGACTGGGCCCCGGCGCATTCCGCCAATTCGACAATTGCCGTCTGCGAAGAGCTGTTTCCCGGCTTTTGGGGCAAACACGTTTGGCCGCTTAACCCGATGGACTACTCGGTGTGGTCTATCCTGGAGCAAAAAATCTCGGCTACACGCTACGTCACGGTTGACCGGCTGAAAGTGGCTTTGACGCGCGCCTGGGGCGAAATTACAGTGGATAAGTATGCGAGTATCGTCGGAAACATTCGCAAGCGACTTGTTCCAGTCTTCCTACATTTTTCTCTCTGACCAACCTTCCAAACGTCAACCTTGTGTCTGAAACAGTATCCTGAATTTCACTTTGTGTAATATTTGCTGATCTTAGGTTCTCTTAAATTGCAGCAATCCATTTAATTATTTCTACTTTAGCTCTACTCCTATTTTCATAAAATTCGACTATTTGTCTAGTTAGCCTATTTGGATTCATCCGTTTTATGTGTCCGTAAAACTTAAGTCTTCTTTTTCTCATATCGCTATGTATATCTGTGTATTGTTTGATTTCTTGGTTTTCTCGAAGTCGGTATGTTGTGCTATTTATTTGTTTGGTGCCTAGGATTTTTCTTATGATTTTTCTTTCCTTCTTTTCAATGTCCTCGATGTCTCTCTTTCTATTCAAAATGAGCGTTTCTGCCCCATATAGACATTCTGGCTTAATAACTGTGTTGTAATGTCTCAGTTTTGTGTTTTTAGATAGGCATTTTTTGTTGTAAATATTTTGTGTAAGTCTCAATGCCGTTTCCATTTTTTAACATCTACCCTTATTGGCCGCTTTTTCCAACCCATTTTCCATGATTATTTCACCCAAATATTTGAATTGAGAGACTCGTCTGATGTTACCATATTTTGTTTTTAGAAATGGTGTTCTTAGTCTGTTGCAGGTCATGTATTGTGTCTTTTCAAAGGAAATTTGGAGTCCTACCTTTTCTGCTGTTTCTTTTAGAATTTCAATCTGTTTCTGTGCCGTATATTTTCTGCCCGGTATATATACCCGGTATATATATACCGGGTTTGTCACGGTAGACGTTCGTTAGAAGTTTTCGTGGTTAGAAAAAAATTTAGAATTCTGAACTTTTGGATTTCGAAATTTAAGATTTTCTTTCATGTTAAAATATTTTCAAGATTATAGCACTTCCGGTTATCCCGAAAATCGCCAGTAAGTTCTTTATTTTAAATGGAACACCCGGTATATTATTTACTTTTTGAATTTCTGACCATATTTCATGATGAGTTCCATCAGTTTTTCCTATCCTTATTTTAAACTGTTTCTTGAAAAAAAAATACCTTGATTCTTTTGCAAATTTGATTGATTCTTTTGCCTTATTTTCAACACTGCGCCTTTTACCTATTTTCCACTAGTGCTAAGCACTTCTGGGGTAGACGCTACCACAAGAATGATACTTTCAAAATCCACATTGACAATTAATTTATCGCATACAGGGTGTCCAAAATTTGATAACAAAAAAGTTTGTTCTTTTAAATATGACCCTCTGTATATTATTGATTGGTCGGATACCGAATTTGATTCTGCATCGATTCGCTATAACTTTCCCTATATCTATTTCCAACGGTTCTCTTGTTAATCCATATTTTCTATTTTAATGTGATTTTTGGCAGAAACTGATACATCGCCATCGTTTCTTTTTCGAAACAAAATGAACATGACTGAAACGGTAAAAAATCACTTTAGTTAGAACATGAAAACAAAACAGTAATAATATTTCGAACGTAATAACAAATAAAAAATATAAAAAAATTGGAATATAATTACGTCTTTCAAAATTTTCAAAAGAATCAAGTTATTTAAGAAAAAGTTCAAGATAGGTATAGGGAAACCTGATGGAACTCATCAAATTTTCTCCAAAAATGTAATAATATTACTGGCGACTTCCGTGATAACCGGATGCGCTATGACCTTGAAAATATTTTAAAATAAAACAGAATCTTAAATAACCCTGAAGTTTAAAAATTCATAATTCTAAGTATTTTCCAACCACGAAAACTTCTAATGAACGACTACTGTGAGAAATCCGGCATATATACATATATATATATATATATATATATATATATATATATATATATATATATATATATATATATATATATATATATATATATATATATATATATATATATATATATATATATATATATATATATATATATATATATATATATATATATATATATATATATATATATACGTGTATATATATATATATATATATATATATATATATATATATATATATATATATATATATATATATATATACACGTTGTAAAATATAGAGAAGTACAATAAATTTATGACTGTATATTTTTTATATGGATGACATAATATTTTGATGGAATTTAAATGAGATTTCTGATAAAAAAAACAACAAAAATAATAATTATAATAAAAAATAAACCACAACCATAAAATTATTTAACAAGGACGATGATAAATAAAACGTTTTAGGTTTAATTCGAAATAGAATTTTTCGACTAGTTCTTCGTATTTTGTTGACTGTGTTTCGATGGGAAGATAGAAAATACAAAATCTATAATTGAACGAGACGATGACCGGAAAGATTGAAAGAGAGAGAGTGAGAGGAAAAAAAGCAATACGACCTGAGAATCGAGATGATTGAAATGAAGTAATAAATACTTTAACAATGTGTTAAAAATCAGTTTTGTCCGCGTCACGGTGAATTGGTCTCGAATCTACTTTTCGAAATTTGTTTGCCTGGGTTATTCTCTACAATTGTTCAACATTTTTCGACTGGAATTACGACGGAATACGACTCCATTGTTATAAATGTCTTACATTATACTTCTGAAATGTGACTGGATCTAGACAAATTTACAACACTATCTGTGTTTTATTCGAGAATTAAAAGAACCTCTGAATATGAAAGACCTATTATATTTAGGACAACTGACCGCACTCAACAAACAATGTCAAGAGTGCGAAATCAATAGAAGAATAAAACTAAGATGAGTAGAATAAGGCAGACTAAAAAACATATTGAATACGAGAATTCCTATGAAAAACAACACCAAAATCTGCAATGAATATATTCTGTTTGTAATAATATACGCTGCAGAAAGAACAATAAATAAACTTCAAGTACGCTAGGATAGGTCTTGATAGAAATCGACTGGAAATAATGCTAAAAGATCCAAAAATATGCAAATGAATAACAGAATAAACCAAAATGGTTTGTACACTATTGTTCGACGTCTGTACAGGACGCATTTTAATTTAGCAACCATGGAAAATGTGCCAACAGCGAATTTAATCATGCATTGGGTGGGCAAGTTTAAAGAGACTGGGAATATAATGCCGGATAAATCAATTGAGCGCAAAAGAACATCAACAGTCTGTATGACTCCGCGCAGCTTCTTTATATTTGCACAGATACACGATTTTTCTCATTATTCGCAAGTATTTACATTTCTACCCTTGCAAAATTGTGACTATGGAAGAGATAAAGGCCGATAATCCAGTTAGACGAACTTCCCACGTCACGAATGTTTCTTTAGTACCTCCTCGCATTTATTAGTCGCTGAGGGGACATCAGCATTCTACCGAGGAGTACATATTTAACACCTGCTGGTTTTTTCCTATGGGGCTACTTAAAAACGAAGATTTTCACCCCACTACAACCCCACTTAAATTTTTTAAAACAAAGAATTATAGATGAAACCCACGCGATTCCAAGAGCGATGCTCCAAAATTTCACTTCCCGGCTAAATGAGTGTGAAAAAGCGGATGGTGCGGATTTACGGGTGGTTGTTTTTCATAAATAAAAATTCAGAAACTACTCTGTAATTTAACAGCAATTCAACAAGTTTGAATTAATTCTGAAATTTTATTTTTTAAGTATCAAAAACAAAAAACATTCTGAGACACCCTTTACATTAAAATGGAATTGGGCAGTCCATTTTACAAGGCATAGCGAACACTGGACAGGCAAAATCACTAAATGGAGATCTTGGTCAGAACCAAGAAGCGTCACAACGCCGGCCACAATGCTGGGATGATGAATTAAAATGAATAGCAGGTTTGTGATTAGCATCGCTTCCAGCGCAGAATGCACAGTCTGACTGCTACTACGAGGCGTGGCTACATGTGATTGCAGCCTCCATTCAACATGGCCAATTTATATGGTCATGGCTTTAGTCGTTCATTTATCCGCTTTTCAGGTGTCCGACTTGAGCCCAACCGATGACGGCTTAAGGCCAGAAACCGCTGCTGGCGCTTTAGATGGCGGATGAATTCAAGGCAAAGCACGACGTGGAGCACGGGTGAACTTCCTTAGCTTTTTAGTACTTCTCTCCAGGAACTGGGCCCAGTTCACTTTTTTTTATCATACTTGGTAATTACCCGAGGTTAGACGGGTCACGAACGGTTTAGTACAGTCTGACTACTGCGACCGTTTACCACAGGATGGCGTGGCTGCATGTGATTGCAGCCTCCATTCAACATGGCCCATTTATATGGTCATGTCTTTAGTCGTTCCTTCATCCGTTCTTCAGGTGTCCGGCTTGAGCCTAACTGATAACGGCTTAAGGCCAGATACAATATCTAAAGTAAAGTCATAATATTAAAAATATAAAGTGCATAATCACAAGAGAAAACACTTAGCACGTCGGGTCAAACACTCTGTTAAAAAAATAATTGTCGCTAAAATTATCAAGTCGTTTTACCTTATATCTCTTCTCATTTTACCTTCTACCCCACCCATATAAATCCCTTCCTATACACTATTCGGTCTCCCAAAATATTGCAATAGATGACACTCAGCTACTATGTATCAGACCTGGAATTAACAGCATTTCTATATTTGTTAATATTAATCATCCCTAGGACCACACGTTTGTTGTGATTATTTTCAATCAATAGAGTTTTAACTGAGTTATAATTAAAACCATGACCAGTCTGATGGCAATGATTAGCCAGAGCACACGATGTTTTACCAATATGCGTGTCACTCTTATGTTGCCTTATACGTTCCTATACACAACAAGCGATCCTATACACAACATTTTATTTATTTTGAAGGGAAATTTTATCATTCGTTCGTGTAAACAAATCTCCGTTTTTTTTTAAGTTGTATTTCATTATACTTATATTGATGCATTCCTTCAATTGTTTGATAACCTTGTTGGTTATTTGGTTATTGGACCTACATGAGATAGTTTTTTATATTTCACATCAGTCATTGATAGTGCACCATCTGATGGGCAAATCCATGTTTATGTACTGAAATTTTTTTGTGTACTTTTTTTTTAATAACTCAAGGTGATACCCATTTTTCTGAAATATTCCAATCAACTTGTTTAAATCCAATCAACTTCCATTCAATCTTTAGAAACTGTTCATCAGATATATGAACAACTGGACTCATTATTGTCAAAGTAATGTTAATTTTTTGCTTTAACGAATGATCGGGGTACTAATTTATGAGACTGAGGGCTTTTGGTACCAATCTAATATGATGCACTCACAATTCGATGTTATAATTAATGTGTCTAAGACGGAACACCAGAATTCTTCTCAGTTTTCGTCGTAAATCTGATATGTTGGGCCACCCAATTCAAAACAATCTATGTGTAATTTATCCACTAAATTATTGGGCACTTTATAAATTAGATCATCAACGTACTTGTATAATAAATTGCAACAAAAGGGACAATTCTTTAACAACAATATCCAGTAAATGATCCATCAATTATTTATGCTATCCAAACTATTTACGCTAAAATTGGACTCATAGGCGATCCCATCGGCGTTCCAAATTTTTATTTGTAAAATTCGTCCAGGAAAGAAAAATATAAGTTGATGTAAACAAACTCTAGTAAAACAAGAAAATTAAATTTGGAAAGTGTCAATCTTTAGCCAGTGAGCTTCTATGATCTTCAAAAATCACTTCATAAAAGATAATTGTAAACAGAGGTCCCACATCCAGAGAAACCAATACATAATCCTTAGGTACGATGAAATTTCTCACTGAATCCACAAAGAAAAATAAGCCTTGAACATTGTAATCTGTTCTCTCAGCTAAGCCGTTCCTAAAAATCTTGTCCTATCATTGGATATGTTATGCGTAACTGGATCTACAGATCAATTCTTCTATTGGAACTTTTAGTATGAAATACTAAACTTGAAGAGATTTACCACTAAACACCAAATTAGTTTTTTTGAACTTCCCAACGCACGTTTCGCTAACCATATTAGCATCATCAGGAGATTATTTAATCTAAGATTAAATCATCTCCTGATAATGCTAACCTGGTTGGTATATAATGGTCCAAAATACATAAAGCACTTACACAATACATTTTTTTGTTGTATATGTATTATTTAATGTTATATAATATTTTGCCTTTGTAGGTTGTATCCTCCTGAAAAAGTATATTATATTTATACAACATGTACACAAAAATAACCGAAAATCTGACAATAGGAACATATTTTAGAAAATAATATTCTCACGGAATACCCCAATGTTATTCTTAAGTTGAGAATAAAGAAAAAAAAACAGTATAAATAATCCACTAACTGTGACCAACTAACAACTGAGTTATTTTGATGTTACCAGTTTTTTTTTCTTCTCTTTTGATCGAACGGCCTTCTTGGCCTGTTTTTGTCCGTTCACAGTCTTTATTCAATATAATTTAAAGCAAAGCGAACGAGGGGTACGCTACTATTGTGCCCAAGAATGTATCTTTTACGCTAATTTTACGTAATAGTGTTTGATTATTGATGGTCGGATAAAAAAGAGGAACAAAAACATTGGATAAAAAAAATTGAGCATTGTTGGAAGTCAGAGTTCAGTTCGCTTTACTTAATGGATAATAAATTTATATTGTAGTTGGTATAGATTGTTAAAAGATAACTGAAATCTTGCATGGTTAAATGTATTTTACTTATATTTAAAATTAATATGTAACAATTTTTATTTCAGTTTATTGAGTGACCGTATATTTTAACCATGTGAAAGAAATCACTTCAAATTTGTTTTAGATCACAATATTTCTTAGAATAATATTTAGCGTGAGAGTCATGCGTAGAATTAGCCCAGGCAACGAAACAAAAATAAAAATAATAAATATGAAAAATAATTATTACCTGAAATTTAATTCTTATAAAGTTTTGTTTTATTTTTTATACAACTTCTTATATACTCACTGTATTGTTACATTGGTTTATGCAACTCCCTCACAGAGTGACTGGTACTAGGGTTATCCTCAACGATTACATCAGGATAATCTGATGCGGATATTTTGATATTTATTCACTAATTAATACTATCACATGATCTAAAGCTGTACTTTTTTGTGTCTTAAATGTTTTTTATATTATCTTTTATCATATTCTACTTATTTTTATAAAATATGCTAAGACCTGTGATTTCTCACAGAATGTTAATGGCATGAAATTTCAAGAGTCAATATTTTTTTACTGGTTCTTTGTAGCTCTTCAAAAATTATTATTATCTTATCGGAAAATACAACCCTGTACTTTCACAACTTTATGATTTTTAATTTTTAATTTAAGGTTTGCCATTTTACAATACGGATCGTTTAACCACCTAACAATGCGTTAAAATTATTAAAGGGTTTTATAAAAATTGTGATTCTGTCGTAGCTACACGTTTCGCGCCTTATGAGCAGAATGTGGTCGCCATAATTATTCTGAGCGCACAATTTCCAAAACAGTAAATATATTTGAAAATACTGGGACTGTTACGAATGTGGTAAGACTTGTGCATCACGCTCGCTCTATAGAGAATATCGCTGCTGTTAGTGAACGTGTGGTTGAAGACCCAAATTTATCGATTCATCGGCGTTGACAGTCTGTGGGCTTGTCTTACGGTACATTATGACGTATTTTGCATTTGGAGTGTATGTTCATCCTTACGAAGTTCAATTTACACAATAATTAAAGCCCGCCGACTATTACGTAACATTACGAACCGGCGGTTATGTAAATAGACAATATTGCCGTATAAGGGGCTTAGAATTGCAACTGCAAAAGTGACATTGCACCCGCAAAAAGTGACTGTCTAGTGCGCGTTATGGTCTGGTGGTGTCACTGGCCTGTAATTCTTCTTCGTTCTATTAGACCTTTTTTTTGTGGGGCTACGCCATAGACAATCCTTAAAGTCTTGCGCAGTTGAAAATCAACATTCGTCAAGGACAAGGCAGAGGTACTAGTCAAAATGAGCAGAAAAGTCATCAAAAATTACCTCAGATAGATTGAATCATGCAAGCGGCCACGTGGTAGACATTTAAATGATTTTGGCCAAACAATAAAATGAAAAAAAATCATCAAAACCTCTGTAATGATACGACAAAAGAAATGAAAGAAAAGGATGATGTTCTTTTGAATAACCATGCCAACAACCCATGTTTTTGCCGAGGTCCCGTCGGATGGCGTATATATGTGGGCATATACATATATACGCCATTCGACGGGATGTCGGCGAAAACATGGGTTGTTGGCGGTGGAAAAAAATGTTCATTTAGGTGGAGACGCAGGTTGTTGTGCGTTCCACATGAGATTGTGGAACCCAACGGTTGGGTGTGTGATGACACTCAGCTACTGCTGTCTCATTGGACACAGTCCAAGCAAATCTAACAATATATATATATATATATATATATATATATATATATATATATATATATATATATATATATATCCCTAATATTTCTTACACCTCAATTCTTTATTCTTTTTACCTGTTCTTTTTTTATTTTATTTTCTGAAGCACATTATGAATAACCCTTTATAATACTTTATTTATAAATAAAAGGAAAACCCAAATACTTTTCTTATACGCTAATATAAAATTATGAACGTGTTCGTTTAAAAAACAGCACAGCCTGTTAGGAAGAAAAATTGTCATTTCATACCAGACAATTTCCTTTCGGCTAAGAAAACTAATAATAAATTTCCTAAAGCCGACCTTCAGTTGGCTAGTTTATCAAATTACTTATTTATAAGGAAAGGAGCTTTGGTCAACCTTTGACCCAACTTAGTTCGAGTTTACCGACAACATGAACCGAAGCAACTGCCGTAAACTTATCGATTTTATATAATAAACACTAAGAAACTTTGCTATAAATATATCTTGTTGTTTTCCTTTAAGGGCCGGTTCTACAATGCAAGAATATACCAGGTATAAACTATACTTGAAATAAAATGAATAATAATACGACCATATACGTCGGCGTTGTCGCATGTAGAATGTAATTAAATGCAACTCACGCCATCTTGTTGTGAACGTGTGCAACAGTCAATCTGCGTAAAACCGTCCCGTGACCTCGTGGTTCTTCATTATTTCTTCAGCTGCTCTCGAACGGTTTACTCGAGCTCGACTGATAGCTTTAAAGCCAGAAACCTGTCGCGAGAGACACTTGCTGACGCTTGGTGGTTGCTGGGCAATTGCCAGGAATGGGCAATATTTACATGAAGTACGGATTAATTTTTCCTGAATATTTTGAATATACTCCACGGGCTACTATGCAACTTTTCAAGTATTCTTGTAGTTTTACTGAAAAGCAAAAAGGCCAATAGTTTGCGCCCCACGTTGTTTTATGAAAAAAATGAAAGCTTAAACGTTCCTAAAATAGTGAGACGATTGGACACTGCTGCTTCTAGCTGTGTGTCATATGAAGAACATAACATAATATTATACTTGAAAAGATTTACCACTAAACACCAAATCACTTTTTTTGACGCACGTTTCGCTAACCATGTTAGCATCATCAGGAGATGATTTAATCCGATTAAATAATCTCCTGATGATGCTAACATGCCTAGCGAAATGTACGTCGAGCAGTTCAAAAAAAGTGATTAGGTGTTTAGTGGTAAATCTCTTCAAGTTTAGTATTTCACACCAAAGGTTCCAATAGAAGAAATGATAACATAATATGACAAAAGCAAAATTTTTCCAGACGTTGCATTTTTCTATTCTAGACAATTCCACCATTTTTTAATTTTTGACCCGATAGGTTTCAGCACTGGTCAGCAATGGGATTGTTTTGTATATTTAGAAAAATACTATTTTATTTATATTGTTGGAAAATAACGCTAATAGCGATTAAAATACACGTTACTCATATTCGAGTGGGACGTTTATTCGTTTGCACCGATAGCCATAAGGTATTATTTGTAAAATGTTCAGATATATTTTTTTTATTAGTTGAACAAACAGTTTTAAAATATCTATTGGGTGAACCGGAGAGAAATTTGCTCGTGCGCCTATTCTAGTGACGTTAAATGTGGTAGTATAGACATATGGGAGTATTATTTTATATAATAATATTATTTATATAAGATAGTTCATGAGAAGCGGCTAGTAAAACATGTGTCGTAGTGCTCCCCTCGCCTGCCGCCGGTGTGGTCTCAACATAGTATGATGATTAGTTTAGAGCCTATACCAAACATAATACTATACTATTATCATGCCGCTGTGAACTCCGGAGCACCGCTTGCATGTTTGCTTACGATATATTTGGCAGAAATGTTAAGTCCTTTGATTAAAACCGGTTTTAGGCCCCAGAAAATTCCTGTGAATTGCACCAAAAATCACTGCACGGTCCAAAAACAGACCACTACGAACTATAAAAACCAACTGGCTAACTGTCGGCGGGGACAGTGAAGCAAAAGCTTTTCTATCAGTTTAATTTGGGACACATGAAGGTGAAGATTTTTAGTGAATATTTACTAAACTCAGTATATCGATGTTCTCCAATTTGCAATAACATTTTCACTAACCATTGCAATATTCTCACAGGACCTTATTCCACCGTTATACTCACAAGATATTTTATCCGTAACCGATCTACTTTCATCAAATTTTCTAATGAATTCTGAGAATTGACTGACAATACTCATTTGATGCCAATCTGTTCAAAAACCAAAATTCCATTATGTTTACATATCGTCTCCGCAAAATCCTCAGATAATTTGTAATACGTTATAACAAAAACGTCTCTTATATGAACCGAATTTTTTTTTGCAATTATGAAACGCATACCCTCTGTTTCTTTTTAATAGTCAAAGCTATACTAAAATACAAAATTTTAACATCCTAGATTAATGTTAATCCGTGCCGACAGGTCTCCAAAGATTACGTAAAACTGCTGTTTTTGAACACTTATTTTTGTATAGGTAGGTCATCGCAAGTATGCATATCATGCAGGATACTTCCTCTCGATATATCTTTCTATGTTCTTGCACACAGCGTAGTAGGACCGGTTTTCGTTCTTTTTCTGCAGTAATCAAACCGTGGAAGTTTCGCATTAGCTTAACAGCTCTTTCAGCTGTATCGTTTCCTGTTTTTAAGCTAGAGACTTTCTTTTTAGCTTTCTTTTTAGTTTTTAAGCTAGAGACTTTCTTTTTAGTTTAAATTTTCTTCTTGTACGAAACTGCTGTCAATTTTTAATCACGAAAACAAATTTTTGCTCTTGGAGACAAAATCGCTCAGTGGTTTCTCTAAAACAATAGTAATTAAAAATTAGTATCACAATTAAATTGATAATTTAATTAAAATAACAGTGAAATTAAAATAATAGATCAAACAAAACTCTCACTATATAACGAAAAAGACACGTTTTCTTTCGATGGAATATATTTCTCCTCAAAATCTTATGTACTTTTTCTTTGTAAAACCCTTTTGGAAATCCTCTTCAAGGTGCCTGTAAAGATCTTGTTTTTTTTGCAGTTTTTTGCAACTTTCACCAGCATTGATATAGATCCACAAGTTTCTTCACGCAGTTAGAGACAGCTTTAGTAGATATTCTAGCTTTTTCCCAGAATATAATATACTTCCGAATGACAAGATTTGCACTTTTACTTAGAGTTAATTTTGCACCCGTAATTTTGTGATTTACATCACCAACCAAGAAAATACTTTTTTTAATGTTCTTAGTTCCACTGACATCTTCAAAACATAAAACAATGCACGTTAACTATCCGACAAGCAGAGAGAAAATGACAAATGTTTAGAGCGCGTGATTCCTGAAGCGCAACTTATATGAACATGTTTTCTGCACAAGTCGGCACGGGTTGCAGTGCTCCAAAATAGGTAAAACAATATTATTAGGTGCTTATAGACCCGGTTGGATCACGCAAAGCATCCTGACTCATTTTCGAGTGTTTTTTTTTATCCTCCACACCTCGCTCATCCTTCTCTCCTCCGTCCACTTTGTTCCTGATCTCCTCGAAACTTCGCCTTCTGATGCAACCTTCCACATATGTATTTTGTGTCTGTACGTTCTTCTATCCTCAATCTCTGTCGGACCCATTTGTGCCTTTCCCAAATCAGCTCTGACTTGTGCGATCCATGGTACTCTTCACTTGACTCCTTGTAGGTACGTAAGAATTCTGTTGGTGAGTCTTGTCGGTGGGAGTCGACTGATATGTCCATAGAATTTCAACCTTCTTTTTCTTATGTCCCTCGCTACGTTGGACATTCCCTCTGTGGTCTTTCTAGAATGTAGTCTGTATCCTTCCTCTATCAGTTTTGGGCCAATAATTTTCGTCATAATATTGCGCTCTTCTTTTAACATGTTTTCTATGCCGCTTTTTGTATGGAGTGTAAATGTCTCGTTTGCGTATAGTACCTCTGGTTTGATTACTGTGTTGTAGTGTCTTATTTTTGCGTGTGTGGATAGGCATTTCTTATTGTAGATATTGTGTGTCTAGCCGTATGCCCTCTTCGTCTTGTGTAATCTAATTTTCTGTGCCATCTTCTCTCCTCCTGTGGATTCGAGGATCTCGCCCAGGTATTTGAAGTAAGTGACCTTATTTATTTTGCCGTATTTGGTGTTCAATTTTTGAACATCTAATTTTGAGCAGAATAATTCGGTTTTTTGAAGGAGATTTGTAGGCCAACTTTCTCTACACATTCCTTGAGGATTTCGATCTGTTTGGTTGCCCTTTTTTCATTGTCTGCGAGTATGGCTAAGTCATCTACGAAGACTAGGCATGATATTTCTATGTTGTTTTTGGTTCGTCCGTGTCGTATTGGTTCCTAGTGTCCTTGATTTTTTAGTTGCTTTTTCTAGAATATACTGAATATGTATCTCGAAAGTGTGGCAAAATAGGGGAGACTGTTGAGCATATAATTGGTGGATGTCCTACTTTAGCAGAAAACGCTAATTTAGGAAAGCATAATCAGCTTGCTAAAATAATGCATCAAAAAGTGTCACTTAATCATGGTCTTTTACAAACATCTACTCCGGTGTATTATAAATACAGTGCTCACGCAGTTCTGGAGTATGACGATGTACTGCTTTATTGGGCTAGACCGATAATAACTGACGGGGCTGTCGACTACAATAGACTTAATACAATAGTCTTAATAAATAAAAAAGAAAAGCGGGGAACAATTATTGATAGACAATACCACTCTCTCACAATATACATAAAACGGAGGTGGAAAACGTTTCTAAGTATGAAAATCTTTCTTATGAATTGAATAACATCTGGCAACTTGAAAAAGTGAACATCGAACCTTTTGTAATCTCCGCAGAGGGATTAATGAGCCACAGGTTCTCCAAAAGTTTAACAAACTGCAGACTAAATAGAAATATCATAAAAGTGGGACAACGGGCTATATTGTTGCAAACCTGTCACATAGCTCGAAAAATTTTGTCTTAATGCCAACGGAATACTGGATTATAGTGAAATTTATCCCCAGGCTCCGAGCCGAACTCCAACATCGCGAGGGAGGAATCGGTTTATGGTTTTCAGCTCTTTGAGCTGAGAGAGTGACCCCAAGTCGATGATAATAATAATAATTTTAGTGTACTACAGTAAAATAGTTTTGAAAGATTTTCACATAAATCAAGAACAAAGTTCCCAGACATAAATTGTTTTCTATTGAAGAGATTCAAGATATGATAGACGTATACGCGCAGGAAAATTTTAATGGACGCCAGTTTCATCGAAGATATTTGGAACGTATTCATGACGAAATAGCCGGATTTCAAGATTTCCAAAGATCTCTATGACATACTTGACGAAAGAGGTTATTTTCGTCCGAAACGAGATTCCGCAAGTCATCCGAAGACTCTAACCACCGACCAGGAAGAAGAAACTGTGTTTCGCGTAACCGAAACTCCTGAAGTAAGCACAAGATGCATTGCTTTGGGAGTTGGGGTAGGCAAATCCACCGTTTACAAAATTGTATCTGGAGGGACTGTGTCCGTTACACTTCACGACTGTACAGAATCTATTGGAAACTGATTTGCTAGTCAGACTGGAATATGCTCGTTTCTGTTGTGTCCAGTAAAATGTCGATCCTATGTTTTAAAAAATATATTGTTTACAGACGAAGCAACATTTACACGTAGAGGTGTATTCAATTTTAGAAATAAAGATCGGAGAGATTTAGAAAATCCACAGTTATTAGTATCCGAATGCCATCCATAATGATTATGGTGATTATATAATAATCCAATGGTCCATTCGAATTACCACCTAATTTAAACGGCGAACTATATCTTAATTTTATTCAAACTCACTTACCCGAATATTTAGATAACATTCATCTAAAACTAAGACAAAAAGAGGGAAAGCAAACACAAATGTTATGTTTCAAAAGCGCAATTTAAAACGCTACAATGAACAATTTAAACGCAGATATCTAGAAAACGGTAACTCGGAGCGACATGTACAAGGTACACCCTTTTTACGTTATCCCACTAAGGCGCAAAAAAGTTGTGACCTTTCAAACGAAGAAAAGCGTCGCAGACAGCGTCCTCTACAATTTACATAAGAATTTTCAAGAAATTTAAATGTATTATCTTAAAAAAAAAACCCCACCACCAAGTTTCTTTCAAGAAATATACTATTTAAGAAAGTTATTGATTATAAAAATACAACTATAACTTTAACACCCTGCATCTTGAACTAAGGTAAGTTGGGTTAAATCACAATATTTTTAGTCAACAAATTTGCAGTTTTGTTGTGTACCATTAATTAGCGGACATATATGTATATTTATGTATTTTCATGTATAATTATGGGGCGGTTCAGAAAAGACTGGCAAATCATCATAAAATGTTTAACATCAGAGCAACGCTTGTAAATTGTCGACATATGTTATCAAAATCAATGTTATGTGCATTAGACTTATAGAGTCGTTTATGGTTCGCATTACCGCCGAGCGATGTATTCGCCGAATTGTTGACAAATTCCGAACGCATTTCACGCTGCTCGATATTAAAACAAAACCGAGACAAAAAACTCTGCCTTCCGAAGAAAGCATCGCGATTTTTGCTTGTGAAGATCCAAATTTATCAATGCTTTAATGGAAATCGTTACAGAGCCATGATCAATGACTATTTCATTCCGTATTTGGATGCTATTGATTTGGAGGAGATATGGCTGCAACAGGACGGCTCCACATGTCATAAAGCCAACGCAACAGTAAAATTATTGAAGGAACAATTAGATGAGAAAATTATTTCGAGGAATGAACCAGTTAATTGGCCACCAAGGTCTGTAATTTAAGGCTTTTAGATTATTTTCTTTGGGATAATGTTAAATCTTTGGTCTACGTCGTTAAACCTACAACTATTGAAGCCTTGGAAGCCGACATGACACATACAATTGCGGACGCAACTGCCCAATTACTTGCAAAAGTGGTCGGAAATTGGAATGAGAGAATACGGTTTGTCAGAAGTAGCCAAGGCGGGCATTTGCCTGAAATTGTTTGTAAACATTAATGCCATTGAATGTTATTTTACATGAAATAAATAGTTTTAAGGCAGTTAATTTGGCTGTTGTTTTAGTTAAACTAAAAATCACCCTGTAGATGGCGCAATGGTATTTTTTT